>NW_024121876.1:16018731-16450031 GCF_016745375.1 Pimephales promelas | reverse complement strand
CGTCCTCCTTGATCTTGCACAACACCCGTGCAAGGAGGCTCACTGGGGGAACGCACACTTGCGTGGGCCCCGTGGCCAGGCTGTGCGCCAGCGCATCCGAGCCGGAGCCCGGGTCAGAGAATAAACTGGGCGCAATGGGACGAGTCCCGAGAGGCGAACAGGTCTATCTGTGCCCCCCGAACTGGTCCCAAATCAGCTGACCGACTGGGGATGGAGTCGCCATTCGCCTGGAGATGGACGGGCCCGGGAAGCTCGTCGGCTGCCCGGTTCCGGTCTCCAGGAATGTAACTGCACGAAGGGACCTCAGGTGCTTCTGACTCCATATCAAGAGGTGGCGGGCGAGCTGCGACAACCGGCGCGAGCGTAGACCCCCCTGGTGGTTGATGTACGCTACTGCCGTAGTGTTGTCTGAGCGGACAAGCACATGCTGGCCCAGAGCACGCTCGGAAGCGGTGCTGGGCGAGCCGTACTGCCAACAGCTCGAGGCAATTGATGTGCATGAGGCGCTGGGCTCCTGTCCAGGAACCGGCGGCTGCATGCCCATTGCACATGGCACCCCAACCCGTGGTAGACGCATCCGTGGAGACAACGAGATGCCTGGAAACTCGCTGAATAGGGACCCTGTCCGTAAAAAGCTGAGGTTCGACACGGAAGAAGGTTCGGCGGCACGTCGGAGTCACTGGAACTCGGAGCGAGCCGCGATGCCATGCCCACCTCGGGACTCGATCGCGAAGCCACAGCTGAAGCGGTCTCATATGAAGCAAACCGAGCGGCGTACCGCGGATGCCATATGCCCCAGGAGCCTCTGAAATAGTTTCAGTGGAACCGCACTCTTGCCCTCGAACTGTCGAAGACAAGCCAGCAGTGAGTGCGCGCGCTCGTTCGTGAGCTGCGCGGACATGGCGACCGAGTCTATCTCCATGCCGAGAAAAGAGATCCTCTGCACGGGGCAAAGTTTGCTCTTTTCCCGGTTGACCCGAAGGCCCAGACGGGCTAGGTGCCGTAGCACAGGTCTCTGTGTTCGCAAACCTGAGCTCGAGAGTGTGCTAGTATCAGCCAGTCGTCGAGATAGTACAGGATGCGAACCCCGTGTTCGCGAAGGGAACAAGGGCTGCCTCGACGATCTTCGTGAAGACGCGAGGGGACAGAGCTAACCCGAATGGGAGAACGGCGTACTGGTATGCCTGGCCCTCGAAGGCAAACCGAAGAAACGGTCTGTGTCGAGGGAGAATGGAGACATGGAAGTACGCGTCCTTCAGGTCAATCGATGCAAACCAATCCTGATACCGAACACATTCGAAAATGCGTTTGGCCGTGAGCATTTTGAACGGTAGTCGATGGAGAGAACGGTTCAAAATGCGCAAGTCCAGGATCGGTCGTAACCCACCGGTCTTCCTTGGGACAATGAAGTAGGGGCTGTAAAGCCCGGACCTCACCTCGGCTGGAGGGACCGTCTCGATTGCACCCTTCGCCAGCAGGGTCGCAATCTCCGCTCTCAAGACTGGGGCATTGCCACCAACCATCGTGGAGCGAACTCCCCTGAAGCGGGGAAGAGACCGTGCGAACTGAATCGCGTAGCCGAATCTGATCGTTCTGATGACCCAGTGGGAACCCCGGAAGCGCTAGCCAGGCTTCCAGGAAGTGAGCCAACGGGGTCATGCGAACCACAGACGTCCCCCCGGAGGGGCAGCGAGGCGGGTCGACCGGCATGCGTGCAGGAGTTACCCTGTCCGGATGCACCGTCGAAACCCGCTCCCCGACAGAAGAGACCAGGGAAGGCAGAGCGTTCCACGGGGTCTGTTCTGCCGGGGGTCTGGCGACAGAGGGGGAAGGGATTGGCGTAGCCCGGGGACGACACACGCACCCTTCCGCGCCCTCCGAGACAGAGAGGAATGAACGGGGCGACGCACTGGACCTCGTGCGCGCTCATTCCAGTCTGTGTGCTCAATGACAGTGTCAGCTTTTCCTCAACCAGCTCAGGGAGCTAGCTAGAACAAAAGATTCTCCACCGGCCCTCCACCGGGGAAGGAGGGGCCCTGCCACCACCTCCTGAGAAAAACCATGACACTATCACTGAGCGGCCCGCCTCAGGAACATCGCTTCGCCTGGCGTCTAGCGGGGCACGCGGCCTGAGGGGGGGGGCTCTTTTCTTGGGACGCTTACCTGTGGCCTCCTCCGCGACGCGAACCGGCTGAAGGCTGCTGCTGGGGCCGCGTGGGAGGGAAGGGAGCCGCAGGGGGGCGTCCTCGGCGGCGAGCTGGCGGAGGCGTCCGAGCCGACGGCTGGTTGGAGGCAGCAGCTGGCCGTCGGGGCAGAGAAACCGCCTTCGTCTGCTCCTAGGCGGTCGAGAAGTGCTGGGCAAAGTCCTGGACCGCACCGCCGAACATTATGATGCTCCTGGACCACAGCGGTGGACATCACCTGACCAAGGGAGCGAGCGACCGCCTCCGTGACCCGTATAAGGACAAGGTAGGCGGCAGGCTCGCAGGTCGCTTGGTCCGTCACCTCCTCGTGCACATTCCTGAGCAGCTAGCTTTGTAGGTGCTCATCATATGCAGGGCGGAGGCTGCCTGTCCCGCCGCTCTACAGAATCGCGCCGCCATAGACGACGAGAACCCATAGGCTTTGGAGGGGCATCTGAGAGCAACCGCCGGTTGACCGGGGGAGCCCCAGCGTACCCACAGACAGCCGCATCGCCGAGGGGAGGAAGGGCGGGGAACTAAGCACGCTTTCTTTTTTTTTTTTCTTTTTTTTATTTTATTTATTTATTTATTTTTTTAGTGCGTGTCAGTTCCGCATGCAACTCGGGGAAAAAAGGAAATTGGGGTTGGCCGTGGCCGTAAGGCGGCAGCGTTACCCAAAAACCAATTATTCAGCCGCGAGAGATCGGGACGGGGCGGAGTTCCACCCCCACCCGATGCTCACGGACGCCCGAGATAGCACGGCCATCATCGCGGGATCAGACACGGCGGCGCTGACGCTCCCGAGGGAGGCAACGCGGCCGCATCCTCACTTCCCGAGGAGTCAAGCCCGCCTAGTGATGCTGTGATCGACATCGCATCATCATCCGGAGCGCTGCCCGAAGCAGCCGGTGCCACCGAAGAAGCAACCGACTGAATCGAACTAACGCTCGCTGGCTCTCGCACTGAGGCGGGAGGTGTGGCCCGAGGAATCGTCGGGGCTTTATCCCACACCATCACCGTAAAATCACCAGGTCCCCGGGTCGACGGGCCCCCTATGGAGGAAACCGATCGAGCGGGGGGACCGGGACTCTCACTCAATTGAGATCATTGAGTCTCGACCTCAGTGTAGAGATGGTCATGTTCCCACAGAAGGAACATGAGTCATCCACGAACGCTGCTGCTGCATACTGAATGCCCAGGCATACAAAGCAGCGATCGTGACCATCAGATGACGACAGAAATCAACCACACCCAGAAGAACACGGGCGAACCGTCTTTAAAAAGACGTGCGCGTGCAGCTCTTTCAATGAGAGGAGGAAATTCACTCTTTCAGCGCTGAAGCGACCAGGGAGAAGCGCAAAGTCTGGCAGACCACTGCTCAGATCGCAGGCGATGCAGAATCTCGCTGGGTACCGCCGTCACACCAACACTGAAGAGGACGCTCGTCTCGAAGAGTCTTGAACAGTGCTTTCAGGAGTGAAGAGGTTCTCTTGGCTCCGAAGCGAAAACATACTGCGGTTGCGTTCACTTCCTCCTTTTATACTCACGGAGTAGGGCGGAGTACGCTATGCAAATTTCCGCAGCCCCAAGGCATTGCATGCCATTGGCTCGTGTTTAAATACTCGAAGAGGATTGGCTTTCTATGCGAAACCCCCCCAATCTCCGTCACTTCTGACGTAACTCGAAGTGACTACGAAAGGGAACTCTGGATTATGATAGAGGGCCACGAGACTTTGACCTGAGTGCAAAAATGGAGGATCTAGACCCTTCCAGAGCTGAGATATCAAAATTCAAAATTTCGACCCGAAAAAAAAAAAAAACGACAGTGTTACCCCTTTCGTTTTTTTTCGTTTTCGGGCGAAAAATTAAGTTTCTCCAATCTTCTCAAAACTCTGGATTATGATAGAGGGCCACGAGACTTTGACCTGAGTGCAACAATGGAGGATCTAGACCCTTCCAGAGCTGAGATATCAAAATTCAAAATTTCGACCCGAAAAAAAAAACGACAGTGTTACCCCTTTCGTTTTTTTTTTTCGTTTTCGGGCGAAAAATTAAGTTTCTCCAATCTTTTCAAAACTCTGGATTATGATAGAGGGCCACGAGACTTTGACCTGAGTGCAAAAATGGAGGCTCTAGACCCTTCCAGAGCTGAGATATCAAAATTCAAAATTTCGACCCGAAAAAAAAAAAACGACAGTGTTACCCCTTTCGTTTTTTTTTCGTTTTCGGGCGAAAAAATAAGTTTCTCCAATCTTCTCAAAAATCTGGATTCTGATAGAGGGCCATGAGACTTAGACTCGAGTGCAAAAACGAAGTCTCAAGACCCTTCCAGAGCTGATATATTGAGATCCCACGTAGCATTTATGCCATTATAAAAATCTCAATATCTCAGCTCTGGAAGGGTCTAGAGCCTCAATTTTTGCTCTCAGGTCTAAGTGTCATGGCCCTCTATCAGAATCCAGAGTTTTAAGAAGATCAGAGAAACTCAAAATTTCGACCCCCACCTCTCCCCCCCCAAAAAAACGACAGTGGTACCCCTTTCGTTTTTTTTTTTTTCTGGGGCGAAAAAATAAGTTTCTCCAATCTTCTCAAAAGGCTGGATTCTGATAGAGGGCCATGAGACTTAGACTCGAGTGCAAAAATGAAGTCTCTAGACCCTTCCAGAGCTGAGATATTGAGATCCCACGTAGAATTATGCCATTATAAAAATCTCAATAACTCAGCTCTGGAAGGGTCTAGAGCCTCAATTTTTGCTCTCAGGTCTAAGTCTCATGGCCCTCTATCAGAATCCAGAGTTTTAAGAAGATCAGAGAAACTCAAAATTTCGACCCCCAGCCTTCTCCCCCCAAAAAAACGACAGTGGTACCCCTTTCGTTTTTTTTTCTTGTGCGAAAAAATAAGTTTCTCCAATCTTCTCAAAAGTCTGGATTCTGATAGAGGGCCATGAGACTTAGACCTGACTGCAAAAATGGAGTCTCTAGGCCATTTCAGAGCTGAGATATTGAGATCCCACGTAGCATTTATGCCATTATAAAAATCTCAATATCTCAGCTCTGGAAGGGTCTAGAGCCTCAATTTTTGCTCTCAGGTCTAAGTCTCATGGCCCTCTATCAGAATCCAGAGTTTTAAGAAGATCAGAGAAACTCAAAATTTCGACCCCCAGCCTTCTCCCCCCAAAAAACGACAGTGGTACCCCTTTCGTTTTTTTTTCTGGTGCGAAAAAATAAGTTTCTCCAATCTTCTCAAAAATCTGGATTCTGATAGAGGGCCATGAGACTTAGACTCGAGTGCAAAAATGCAGTCTCTAGACCCTTCCAGAGCTGAGATATTGAGATCCCACGTAGCATTTATGCCATTATAAAATTCTCAATATCTCAGCTCTGGAAGGGTCTAGAGCCTCAATTTTTGCTCTCAGGTCTAAGTGTCATGGCCCTCTATCAGAATCCAGAGTTTTAAGAAGATCAGAGAAACTCAAAATTTCGACCCCCACCTCTCCCCCCCCCCCCCCCCAAAAAAAACGACAGTGGTACCCCTTTCGTTTTTTTTTTCTGGGGCGAAAAAATAAGTTTCTCCAATCTTCTCAAAAGTCTGGATTCTGATAGAGGGCCATGAGACTTAGACTCGAGTGCAAAAATGGAGTCTTTAGACCCTTCCAGAGCTGAGATATTGAGATCCCACGTAGCATTTATGCCATTATAAAAATCTCAATATCTCAGCTCTGGAACGGTCTAGAGCCTCAATTTTTGCTCTCAGGTCTAAGTGTCATGGCCCTCTATCAGAATCCAGAGTTTTAAGAAGATCAGAGAAACTCAAAATTTCGACCCCCACCTCCCCCCCCCCCAAAAAACGACAGTGGTACCCCTTTCGTTTTTTTTTTCTGGGGCGAAAAAATAAGTTTCTCCAATCTTCTCAAAAGTCTGGATTCTGATAGAGGGCCATGAGACTTAGACTCGAGTGCAAAAATGGAGTCTTTAGACCCTTCCAGAGCTGAGATATTGAGATCCCACGTAGCATTTATGCCATTATAAAAATCTCAATAACTCAGCTCTGGAAGGGTCTAGAGCCTCAATTTTTGCTCTCAGGTCTAAGTCTCATGGCCCTCTATCAGAATCCAGAGTTTTAAGAAGATCAGAGAAACTCAAAATTTCGACCCCCACCTCTCCCCCCCCCAAAAAACGACAGTGGTACCCCTTTCGTTTTTTTTTTTCTGGGGCGAAAAAATAAGTTTCTCCAATCTTCTCAAAAGTCTGGATTCTGATAGAGGGCCATGAGACTTAGACTCGAGTGCAAAAATGGAGTCTTTAGACCCTTCCAGAGCTGAGATATTGAGATCCCACGTAGCATTTATGCTATTATAAAAATCTCAATATCTCAGCTCTGGAAGGGTCTAGAGCCTCAATTTTTGCTCTCAGGTCTAAGTGTCATGGCCCTCTATCAGAATCCAGAGTTTTAAGAAGATCAGAGAAACTAAAAATTTCACTTTTTCACGAATCCACTTTTGCTAATTTGTCGATGGTAAAAATCATCTATGGGACAATATCATTATGGACACAATATTAAGCTTTTACATTTCAATCTTTTTATTTTTAATATTTGGCTAGTTTGTGTGATGCTGCTTGTCCCTGTGTGTAATAAGCAGAGTGTAAGCGTGTCGTTGACCCACCTATGGGCGCACATTACAAACGCGCTCTTTAAAAAAATAAATAAATATAAATAACAAAACTGTTATTTGAATGTTATACTGTATAACTGTTATGAAACATCATTTGAGTAGTTGTTTTAAGACTTTGTTTTATTATTTGAGTTTTAAAGCATTTTAACATTAATTTTAATTTTGTTAGAAATTAGAAGCGTATAGAAATAGAAATAGAAATGTATAGAGAACGTATAGAAAGCGTATAGAAATAGAAATAGAAAATTTGAACATATTACTCTGGTTCTGATCTCTTTTCACTGGCTACCGATTAAATTTCGAATAGACTTTAAAGTCTTGCTTTTTATTTTTAAATCCTTACAAAATTTGTAAATCCTCAAAATCCGAATCATGTGGGAAGGACTGCAAAAAATATCTTTCCGATCGAAAAATGCCTTGATTGCAGTTCTCTGTTTGTCTATTAAAATTAATGTGCTGTCGATTTATTTCACAACAGACGTGACAGTGGAATCTATACTTCTCAATTCTCCAGCTGCAGTCATCTCTGAGAGAAATCAATTAAGCGCTCTTTGATAACGTGATGATTACGTCCTTGCAGATCATCTGTCCATCGTATAAAGCCCGCCCTGGCAATCTGATTGGCCCGATCATTTTTTGACTGATCATAATTTCTCCTCAATGGATTGAGTCCAGACCGAACTTCCCGACCAAAAAATGTTGTGGGCAGGGTTCGGGCTGGCATCCAGGCTAGTGGAAGAGCTGATAATGATGAGCTTTGATTGATCATTTGACTCTCCTTACGGCTCTGATTATTGGCTGTCAGTGTATTACAATTGAACAAAACAGATATTAATACTTCAAAAGGTCAGTAAATTAACATTATATCAGATAATGAAATATGGTGTATTGCTGTAAAATTAAATACGGTCAAAGTCTGTAAAACCTAAAATGTTGCTACCGTATTTTTAACAGGAAAACTCTGGTAACCACAGCTGCCAGGGTTTTCCTGTAAATTTAATGGATTTTTTTTTTTTTTTTTTTACAGTGTAGGATTTGCAGCACACATTTTATCTCTGGTAAGTAAATTACATTTGTGTCACAAAATAATTTGTATTTCTATATGTTAACTAGTCAAGTATGATGAATAATTATTTGATCTAGCAGTTTGGCTCCGTCATTGTTTTCACATGTAGATAGCATGCAACGTTAAATAGCTAACGTTAGCGTTTTGATATGTTTGGTTTGCAATGAAAAAGATAGATTTTTATTTCCGTTTCATTTCTAAATGTTCTGTGGGCTATAATTAGGAAAGTAGCCGCACATTAGTTGTCTAGCTATCCATTCAGCTGACAGCAGTGTATAACTTTACAATAATGTTTTATTGTGTAACATTAGCTTACTGCATTTTTTCACAAAATATAACGATAAACAAAATTTTTCATCACTTATTAAGCTTGTTTAATGTTAATTCCAACATGCATTAATTTATTAAACAATAACGGCCCATTAGTCCACAAGCTCCCTCATCCCTCCAGATGCTTGGTCGCTCATTGACCTACCCTCACCTTTGGATTGTACTCCTATGCCTTGTCCCTTCGTCCCCCCGGCTCCATTGAACTCCTCACTCCCTACTGCTCCTCCTTGGTCCTCAGTCCCTCTGTTTCCACCATCCCCTTTTTTTGTCCCTGTCTACACCTCAGTCACCCGAGCCAGCAGCTTTTCCTGTGTCCCTCTGAACCTTCTGCTCCACCATGGCCCGGCAAACTTTCATCATCCTCCACCATCGGCTCCACCTCTGTCCGTCATCACCCTAAAACCTCCTCTCCTTCAGTCTCCATAGCTCCTCCATCCTCATCCTTCCCTTTGGACCTATCACCTTTCAACCAAGCTCTTCTTCACCTGATATTCTGCCTGCCTTCTCCAGCCCTTCGCCCACTCCTGTTGCTAGCCCTCCGTCTGCTCCTCCTCCTCCTCCCAAACCCCTACCTCCACACCGTCATCTCTCTTGTTACTGCGCGAGGACGCACCTTGCGGGGAGGGGCGTTATGTCACAGTTTTGTTTTGTTTAGTTTTTTTTTTTTTTTTTTGGACTTGTCTGCCCGTCGTACATGTTGTCTTCACTGTTAGGATCAGTTCATCTGTTTCATCTTAGTTAAACATCATCATCATCTGTATCAACTGTGTTCTGTTAATCAGTGCTATCTGTGTTTGTATTTAAGTTCTATCTGTTCAGTCGGTCTTGGTCCGATCTCTGTTATATTTAGTGTGTGTTGCTGCCAGTTCTGCTGTGCTGTTATATTATCATCAAATCTTCGTTTTGGAATTATATCCTCATCTCTGTTTGCTTTTTCTGTAACCACCCATGACAGTGGTAAACATGATTGTAATGTGTTACAAAGACGCAAACGTTTACAATTTTTATCAGGGCTTTGAGCTCACTCTGGGAATGGTTAACTCTTGGACACTGTTCAGGGGTGTTTCTATTTACATTTGTGCTGTAGCGAGCTGGGCATCACTGCAAACATTTGTGAGATATATATATATATATATATATATATATATATATATTTCATTTAATGAAAATGATAAATGTTATCGGTAATGGATAGCTTTTTCCAGGTATTATACTTTTTAGATCTCTGAATCATCTGCAGAGGCTTAATTGTGCTAACTGGAAGGCTAGTTCACAGAATATTGCAATAGTCAACATCAATCCAGGGTGGGAAGTTTATAGCAGAAATGTTTGAGTGAATTAGAACCTTTAAAAGTTCAAATTTGGATTCAAGACACTCTTGATACTCAACACTCTACTGATGAGAATAATAAGGTTTAATGTAATCATATAGATCAGACATCAGTGTTGTAATAGTTTAAATTGTTGAAAAACACACAAAGGCTAATTATTTGCTGAAATAAACAGGTTTATTAAGAAAGGTACTTTTACAATAAACATTCATATTATATGACTTCAGTAAATGCTCCTTTCAAGTGTAAAATATTCATTCTTCTTTGGCCTGGGAAAGGAAGAGTCAAAAAGTCTTATTAACAAAAATGTTTTTCACTTTTTACATAATGAAGAGAATACAGATGTGCAAATGTCATACAGGATATGTAACATTAGCAATTATTATAGATCCACTACTACTTCTAAGAGGTAGTTCATGTATTTGGATGAACAAATTTAATAAATAATGCAAAAAAACACATCTACTTAGTCTTACCTTTCCAGAATCTCGGCTCTTCACTCTGAGCTTGTTGACCTGAGACTCGGAAATGTCAGCACGCTCCTCAGCCTCCTCAAGCTCATGCTGCACCTTCCTCAACTTGGACAGGTGACCATTGGCTTGCTCCTCCTAAAGGTTTTTTTTTAATTTTTATATATGGTTCATGTATCACGTTTCTCCAAATTAGCATTCCAATATAAATTATTACAGTGTCAAAATGTTCTATTAGATTTTACATACCGCCTCTTCAGACTGCCTCTTGTAGACTTTGACCTTCAGCTGCAGTTTGTCAACCAAATCCTGAAGTCTGGCAATGTTCTTCTTGTCCTCGTCAGTCTTCAGAAAATACACATTTACAAAATTAAGCATTACTACTGTACTAAAAATAGGCATTGTTAGTAAACACACTATTATACATAATCTTTTGTCTGAACAAACTTGTGAGGAATATGGTCATACCTGATAAGTGAGCTCTTTCACTCTCCTCTCATATTTGCGGACACCTTTAACAGCGTCAGCTCCACGTCTCTGCTCTGCTTCAACTTCAGCCTCAAGCTCACGTACCTAAAAAAAATATTGTTTTTATTCAAACAATTCATAATATAGCATACTTCACTTTGCCCATACCGAACTATAAAGAGGCTTACTCTGGACTCCAACTTTTGGAGTTGTTTCTTTCCTCCCTTCATGGCCAGATTCTCAGCCTCATCCAGTCGGTGCTGCAGGTCCTTCACTGTGACCTCCAGATTCTTCTTCATTCTCTCAAGGTGAGAACTGGTGTCCTGCTCCTTCTTCAGCTCCTCTGCCATCATCGCAGCCTTTTGCATTAATACAGAAAGTCATTAGATCCACATTTTTTTTCATAAGACGTAAGCGTCTTTTGAAACATTTGGCAGCTACTGTTGCTCACATCAGTGATGGCCTTCTTGGCCTTCTCCTCTGCATTTCTGGCTTCCTGTACAGTGTCATCAACTTCACTTTGGACATGAACAAGGTCCGCCTCAAGCTTCTTCTTGGTGTTCAGGAGACTTGTATTCTACAAAATGGAAAGCAACAGTTTGAACAGTTTGAACATTTTGAACGATGCTCTCAATTCCCTTAATTTCAGGGAAACAATATGCACTTACCTGAGAGTGCAGCAGCCCAACACGCTCACTGATATCCACCAACTCTTGTTCAGCCACTTTGCGGCCTCTCTCTGTCTGCTCCAGAGCAGCTCTCAGCTCCTCAATCTCAGACTGCATCAGAGCGTTTCTGCGCTCCACCATGGCCACTTGCTCCTTCATGTCTTCCTGTCCTCTCTGGGCATCATCAAGGTGCAGTTGGGCATCCTGAACATAACAATAGCTTTTGAATGAGCTTTCGATGTGGTTTCTTCTAGACTGTACTTACCATATGTTAGATTATTTTTTTAAATGTACAGTATGTGAATACATCCCAAAGTCAAAAAGAATCATTCCTATGCATACCTTGAGTTGTCCCTGAATGTTCCTGAGCTGTTTCTGGGCCTCAGCAGCCTGGCGATTCGCGTGACTCAGCTGAATCTCCATCTCATTAAGGTCTCCCTCCATCTTCTTCTTGATTCTCAGGGCATCATTCCTGCTCCTGACTTCAGAGTCCAGAGTGCCCTGCATGGATTCAATGACTCTCTGGCTGTTCCTCTTGATCTGCTCCATCTCCTCATCCTTCTCTGCAATCTTCCTGTCAACCTCTCCCTTGATCTGGTTTAGCTCAAGCTGGACACGAAGAATCTTGGACTCCTCATGCTCCAGTGTTCCCTTATGAAAAATAAAACAACATTTAAATATGAGACACACAATGAATACAACAATACAGTATGATGGTTCAAGCAAGATATCCATATTGATCTTCAAATACTCACTTCAGCCTCCTCCAGGGCGGTCTGAATCTCTGACTTCTCAGTCTCCACTGTCTTCTTGGCTTTTTCCAGCTCATGGATGCTCTTACCAGTCTCACCTAACTGCTCTGTCAGATCCGAAATTTCCTCTATAGAGAGAAAAACATATATGTTTTTTTTTTTTTTATCATAATGCGCATTCATTAATCATATGTGCTTACTTTTTAATGATCACAGAGAATTAGAACATTTAAAGGGATAGGTCACCCAAAAATTAAAATGTTATCATTAGTTAGTTACTCACCCACATGTCATGACAAAACCGTAAGACTTTCGTTCATCTTTGGAACACAAATTAATATCTTTTTGATGAAATTTGAAAGCTTTTTGTCCTTCCATGGACAGCTACACAATTGACTTTTCAAAAAGGTAATAAAGAGATCATAAAACTAATCCAAATGAATTGAGCTCTCAGATTTAATCAAAAAGATCTTAACTTGTGTTCCGAAGATGAACAAAAGTCTCACGAGTTTGGAACGACATATGGGTCAGTAATTAGTAAAAATAATTTTCATTTTGGGAGAAGAATCCTTTTAGGTTTTTTACTATTTTAACGGTTTTGTTCTTACGCTGCAGATTCTTGTTCTCTCTCTTGAGGGTCTCCAGGTGATCCAGACTCTCCTCATAGGAGTTCTTCATCTTGAACAGTTCAGTGCTGAGTGAACGAGCCTCTTTCTGGGCACCTTCCAGCTCTGCCTGACCTTCCTCATATTTCTGCTTCCATTCTGCCAGGACCTTTGGTGGAGATATTTTAGGATAGTTTGTTTAAAAAATGTTGAACAAAACCCATTCCAGTAATACTTTACAAAGAGAATATAATATGACTAAAACTGTTTACCTTGTCGAAGTTCTTCTGTTTCTTGTCAAGGTTAGCAGCCAAACCATTGGCTCTCTCCACATCAATCATGAGGTCCTCCACCTCACCCTGGAGTCTCTGTTTAGTCTTCTCCAGAGATGCACATTTGGAGTTCACAGCCTCAACTTGTTCCTCTGCCTCTTGCAGACGCTGAGCCAGCTTCTTCCTGTTAAGTAATTCATATTATTTTGAATTCCAATCTATAAAATAGTTGTGGAAATTGGAAATATTATACAATAATTTACATACTTGGACTCTTCAAGCTCTTCTGTGCGCTGGATGGCATCAGTTTCATATTTGGTTCTCCACTGAGCAACCTCACTGTTAGCCTTTGACATTCCCCGCTGCAGCTCAGCCTTTGCCTCCTGCTCTTCCTCAAACTGCTCACGGAGCAGGTCGCAGTCATGACGGGCTGATTGCACAGCATGGGCCAGTGCGTTTTTAGCCTAAGGGACAAAGTCATTCTATTAGCTTGTCTCAACAGTGAAGTAATTGACAAGTATGTGCATGAATTGATTATGCTGTATTACCTTAACCTCTTCTTCAATATGCCTCTTAAGCTCCTCAATTTGTTGAGTGGAAGCTTGTTTGCCTCTGGTGAGCTGAGAAACTAGAGCCTCCTTCTCCTCCAGCTGACGGCCAAACTCACCTGTATAGATTTAGATTCACTGTGTCAGACTTTTCTATGTCTCAAACAGTTTATTTTTTAAAAATGGATGTAAGATTTGATTAGTGTTAGTCAGAAATGTACAGCTGAACAATCTTGATACACTATTCATTTTGATTAATTATTATTGATAAATATTGACATTAATTATTTTTTATTTAATAATAATATGTTCATGAGTTACCATTTTCAGTTTGAAATCTTGCACTTTGTGTACTGAGGTCATTTAACTGACGAATGTTCTCGTCATTCTTGGACTTAATTTCACTAAGTTGGTCCTCAAGTGTGCGGCACATCTTCTCAAGATTGCCCTGCAAACACAAAAATCATTAGATATTTGAAAGAACTTCAAGACTTTTTGTATGTGACCCGTGCTGGCAAAATGAGTCACAATGAGCACATTTTCAAAAATAAGTTATTGTTATTTACTTTTATTTATTATTATTATTATATACTTTATATTTATTGTTGTTAAAAGAAACCTTGGAATCAGACAAAAAAAGGACTGCACTACAACTATTTGAAATAATAGTCAGCAAAGTAAATTTTTAGACAAATCTAGTTCAAGTTTTCTGAAGGATCCAAAACAAAATCACCTAGCAACCATACCTAAAATCCATGGTAATACCAGCAAATTTGGCACACACCAAATCAAAACCAAATATCTATAGGACAATATGTATATTAAAATGTTTTCCATGATACTACAATTGTTTGATTAACATTAATGCGACAGTAGCCTGTATATTGAGAACTACTGTAATGCACACATCTAATATAATGTTATACTGTATATCAGATGTTTTTCCCCAACAGTTAACCAAACATTCACTTAAGGCATAACAGATAATGTTTGCAACACATCAGTTTAAAATGTTTGCAACACATCATGAGTTTAAAAATCATATTTCATTGGTTCAGACTTATGCCATCGAGAATTCAGTATGGATACTAAAACTTGTGCTGAGGGGAGGCACCAGTCGTTGAGAAGCGAGAAAAGAAAAGAGGCATTTTTTTATGGATGGTTAAAACAAAGGAAAGATTTAGGAAGGTATACCTCTCAGAAAACATAAAAATAAAGAAAAAACATTTTAGATGATTAATTACTACTTGGAGCATTTGGATCGCTAGAAGGCGGCTTGATGAACACATTTTTGTGAATGAAAATGAAATTAGACCAAGATTTACATTTGCTTGTCGCTCGTAATTAGCACATGCGTATTATGACTCATTTTGCCGGCAATGGGTCACATATATTCTTTAGAATATTTCCCAACCTTTGCTTTGGCAACAGCTTCCATGTTGCTGGAAAGATCATCAATCTCCATTTTGAATTCGCTCTTCTCTTTCTCAAGCTTCTGCTTGACACGCTGCAGGTTGTCGATTTGCTCTCCCAGCTCAGCCACACTGTCTGCCTGCTTCTTGCGGAGGGCAGCAGCAGTAGCTTCATGCTGGAGGGTGGACTCTTCAAGATCACGACGCAGCTTCTGGAATTCAGCTTCACGCTTCTTATTCATCTCGATCTGAGCAGAAGTGGCTCCTCCAGCCTCCTCAAGCCGCTCACTGATCTCCTCCAGTTCCCTGGAGAGATCAGCTCTCTGCTTCTCAACCTTGGCACGAGCAGCGCGCTCAGCCTCAATCTCTTCCTCCAGTTCCTCAATGCGAGCCTATGGTGGAAAATAGTTAATTCGATTTTTGGTGATTTGCATTTGATCACAATGATTTAATGTTTGAAAAAATCTGAAAAAAAAAAAAAAAACCTGAAGCTCCTTGATTTTCTTCTGGAGTTGAGCACCTAGAGATTGTTCATCTTCAATCTTGCTGAGCAGCTGACTTGTTTCAAAGTCTTTCCTGTTCAACAATAAGTAATTGTAAAAAAAAACAAAAACAAAAAAACATAACACAACAATAAAAGTTTTAATTGTTTTAAAAGATTTCCTGCTTTATTTACTTTTTTATTTTCTCATCAGATTGCTGCTTGTCATTCTCCAGGTCCATGATGGACTCTTGAGCTAATTTCAGGTCTCCTTCAAGCTTTCTCTTGGCTCTCTCCAGGTCCATGCGGAGCTTCTTTTCTTGTTCAAGGGAACCCTCAAGCTACAAGACAATGATATATAAAATATGTTCAAAGCAGAAAACAGTTTATTTGATGAATTTATATAATTAATTTGCATAATCAACTCACATCATCAACTTGCTGCTCAAGCTTTGTCTTGGATTTGGTCAGGGTGTTGACTTTGTCCTCTTCGGCCTGAAGATCATCCAGTGTCTGCTGATGGGACTCTTGGAGGGCTTTCTTCTCCTTCGTAAGCTTGGCAATGCTCTCATCCTGAGCTGCCATTTCCTCAGTCAAGTTCTTGACCTGTGTGATTTTTTTGTTTCAAATAAGCTTATATTTGCAATTTATTTTCTATATCAACATATAAATCAACATATACTGTAAGACAGAGATTAAGTCTATTCTTAACCAACTCAATCTCCAACCTTATTCTCAGTGGCATGTTTCTCCTTCTCCACTTTAGCCAAGGTGAGCTCCAGGTCATCGATGTCTTTCTTCAGCTCAGAGCACTCATCCTCCAGTTTCCTCTTCTTGGCTGTCAGTTCAGCATTGATTTCTTCCTCATCCTCCAGTCTCTCAGTTGTCTCCTTGAGTTTAGCTTCAAGCTGGATTTTGCTTTTGATCAGACCCTCACACCTCTCCTCAGCATCTGAGAGACCCTCAGATTCCTGTTAGTAAAATAGATGGCTATTTCATTGGAAACAACCTTGCTCATGTTAAATGGAGCCAGTATTCAGTTAACTATAAAATATACTCACAGATTGCACTTGCAGCTGCAGATCATTTTTCTCTTGCAACAGTGCTACCATCTTCTCTTCAAGCTCCTTCTTTTTGGCTTCAGCCTTAACCAAAGCCTCTTTGCATTTTACAAAGTCCTCTTTCATGTTTGCCAGCTCTTTCTCAGTCTCTGCACTTTGAAGCAGAGGCTTAATCTTGTAATAAACCTTCATCCATGGCCAGTGTTTGACATTCATGAATGAGCGGATGTTGTATTGGATGGTGTAAATCGACTCCCTGTGAATAATTCATCATTAAATGGCATACTCATCATTAAGTTTGCACAGTTACCATTGATTTCATCTTTACTCATGACAATAGTCACCTCCTCTCCGTCATTTTCACATACTCCCTCCTCATCAGGTAACCACGGGCGAGAGCCTGAGTCATTGTGACTAGAGCAGCCAGTTTTTCATCACGCATCTCCTCAAGAACACCCAGAAGACCAGCTTTGAAGAACACCTGAATTGATGTAAAACAATACATTTAAATATGTTGATTTAAACTGTATTAAGCTTAATGACCATGATCACTGAATCTTTGAAATCTGTAAAGCTAAATATGAACCTTTGTATTTCCAAATCTGTAGTCGTCATGATTAATGTCAATGGATCCCAGGAGTTTCTCACTGGCCTTCTTGTTATCCATAAACTGTCCATCTGGGATAACACCAGCATTCAGCACCTTGTATCTATGGAAAATGTATAAAAATACTTCATATCTTTTAATTAGGAGCCTCCTAGGAAATGTTGTTTTCATGTGGTCCCATTTACCTCTGCTTAAAGTCACCATATTGGATTCTGCTGGGAAAACCCTTTGTGCAGATTCTGATACCCTCTAGAACACCATTACACCTCAGCTGGTGGATGACCAGGAAGTTTTCCATGAGACCTATAACAAACAGTTTATACCATGAACTTCGTAAATTAACTTCATCATATATATTGAGATATACTGTACTTTTTTTTAATACTTTACCTGGAGTCTTGGACTCATTAGGAATCAGACAACGCACAAAGTGAGGGTGAGTGGCCCTTAAGTTAGTCATGAGTTTGCCCAAGTTCTCCTGTGGAGAATAGAAAAAGTTTGGCATGTTTTGTATTTCTTTCTTTCTTTTTTTCTCAAATAAACCAATATTCCTGTGATGTCATCTCTATACATACCCTGAACTGGGAGGACACAGTTTGCATGGAGCCACCCTTCTTCTTGCCTCCCTTTTTAGTATTATCTATTGAGATAAAAATACCAAGAAACATGTATAAATGGTAAAAACAAGAAAGAAAGTTACAAACTAAATCAAAGTTTTGTTAAATAGATTTTTTTCTTTACCCTCAACGACAGGTGGGTAGAGAGTAGCCAGCAGTTTGACAGAAGACTTCTGGTACAGCAGCAGAACAGAATCATTCAGTGGATCCTTGTTCTTGTCCAACCAGCCTGTGACATTGTAGTCCACAGTTCCAGCGTAGTGAACCAGGGAGAAGTGGGCTTCAGCCTTGCCTTTGGCAGGCTTTGGTTTCTCAAAAGCTTTGTTCTTGCCAAGATGCTGATCATATAGCTTGTTCTTGAAGGAAGTGTCTGAAGCCTTGGGGAACATGCACTCCTCTTCAAGAATGGAGAAGATACCCATGGGCTGTTCATAAAAGAATGTTGTTTATAATCAAAAATAAGAGATTATGAGAATAGGATCAATAGAAAATTAACCATTGATAACCTTCTCAATGAGCTCAATGCAAGAAGCCAAGTCCATGCCGAAGTCAATGAACTCCCAAACAATGCCCTCCTTCTTGTACTCCTCTTGCTCCAGCACAAACATGGTGTGGTTGAAAAACTGTTGCAGTTTCTCATTTGTGAAGTTAATGCACAGCTGCTCCATGCTGTTGTACTGGAGGACAAACAATGACAGAAACATTTGCTACCTTCTGAATATCATTAATTTTGACATAAAAAGAGATAACATAATCATTCTTACATCAAAGATCTCAAAGCCAGCAATATCCAGCACACCAATGTAGAAGTTTCTTTGTTGTTTCGTGTCCAACATCTGGTTGATACGAACGACCATCCACAAGAACATCCTCTCATAAATAGATTTGGCCAAGGCGCTAACAGAGTTGTACACCTGTAAGTAGAAGAGTGGATATTGTATTCTGGTTCTGCAATAATTAGCCTTAAATTTAGGTTAAACACATGGCATGATGGAAATGGTACTATACCTGTGGCACGGTCTGGCCTTTGGTCACATACTCATTTCCGACCTTGACTCTAGGGTAGCACAAACCCTTCAGCATTTCAGCAGAGTTCAAACCCAGAAGGTAGGCGATTTTGTCAGCCTCTGTTAAATACATTTTTAAATAAATTATCTTTGCTCTACTGAGTCTTTTGTGTAAAAGTATAATAAATCAAGCCCTAGGTACTTTCCGTTTTATTTTTAGATTTATTGACATGCACACAACTTCTAGTTTATATTTACACTAAACATTTTATACACAGTTTCTGTGGTTTGTGAGAAAAGTGCAATGATCTCTCAATTCAAAGCACTGCATGTCATGACACACATTAGGCAAGTTTATTTTATTAGTACAATGTAGTCTCACCCTCTGTGCCATCAGGCTCAGCCTGCTCCTCACGCTGCTTCTGCTTGAACTTCATGTTGCCATGATGAAGCACAGCTCCAGTGAACTTGTAGATTCCCATTTTTTCATCACCACTAAATCCAAGAATGTCAATAGCATCCTGTAAATCACAGAGAAGAATAATATATATATATATATATATATATTATTTTCCATATTTAAATAAAATATGTCAATATTCAAATAGCAATGACTCACATCAGTAGCATCCAGCTCAACTTTATCATCAATACTGGCCACTGTGATCTGACCCTGACTGCACATGGGGAAGTCATAGGGGTTGGTGGTGAGGAGCGACATTTCTGTAAAATACACAACATTTATGATAGAGCATCTTACAATATTATCTGAAACATTAAATGAATATGTGCACCTACCAATAATCTCAGGCTTATGGTTGGTCATCATCTGGAAGAAGATGTGGTAGCCTCTCTCATCTGGAAGCTGGAAAGACACTCTAGACTTCTCCAGCAGATCTGTTGAGAGAATGTACTTGAGTCACAATCATCTGAAGAGTGACAGATAAAGACAGATGTTCAGGATAGAGCAGTGAAATCATGTCCACCTACATGTCTCAATGTCAGCACTAGCCAGTTTTCCAGTTGTGCCGAAATGAATTCTGATGAATTTACCCTGTTTAAATCATAATAGAATAAAACATAATTAATAATTATTTTAATCTCTTTATAGAAAACTCTGTACAGTAAAATTGTACATAACTGACCATCTGTACTGTAAATAAACAGTGGTTAACTTACAAAGCGAGAGGAGTTGTCATTTCTCACAGTCTTGGCATTACCATAAGACTCAAGCAGAGGGTTGGCAGCAATGATCTGGTCCTCAAGAGAGCCCTATATGATGTTTGAAGGGTTTTCATTTATTTTCAATTGTTTTTCTATTTCATGACTAAAGACAATTTAAAGGCATTTCAAAAATTCACATGTTGTATATGTGAGATGAGTGTAAATCATCATCTTTTAAAACAATATATATGGCATAGTTTTGTATCTCGTACCTTTATTTTACTGGCCTCTTTCTTGACACCTGACACTGCAACTGTGGCAAAGTACTGGATGACACGTTTGGTGTTCACAGTCTTTCCAGCACCAGATTCTCCACTGGTTAATGAGAGATTAGAAGACAGAAGATTGAAAGACATGTAGACTTTTCAAAGTACATTCAACCTGTGTTCAATTTTAAATAATATTTTGTAAATATCACCATAAATTGTTCCATCTATGTTATACTTTTATTTTTGTCATGGTCTGAAATTAAATTAAAAATACTTACGTGATTAGGACAGACTGGTTTTCTCTATCTGTTGATTGAAATTTGTAAAATATCCAGTAAATATTTATTGTATTAATAGCAACATCTAATTCATCTTAATGAATTCTATAAAATTCAATTCCATATAATGTCTTACCAGTCTGCATGAACTGATAGGCGTTGTCAGAGACAGAGAAGATGTGGGGTGGGGCCTCCATACGCTTTTTGCCTCTGTAGGCAGACACCACTTCTGCATCATACACTGGGAGCCACTTGTAGGGGTTCACAGTTGCGCAGAAGAGTCCAGAGTAGGTCTGAAATGAGCAGAGAGTGGTCAGATTGAAACAACACAGACAAAAATAACTTAAATGCTCTTGTTTGCTGTTTTCAGAACTTACGTAGATCATCCATGCAGCATAACGCTCTTTGAGGTTATACAGCACAGAGGCTTCATTGAGATGGGTCATCATGGCCATGTCCTCAATCTTGTCATACTTGGGAGGATTCATTGGGTAGACATCTTCTTCCTTAGCCACTCTCTCCTATTTATTTGATAAATTAGATTAAAAATGAAAAGAAAACAATGTAATAAGCAATTTAATGAGTATCTACATGAAATGGAAATTCTAAATTACCTCCTTAGTATCAAGCAATTCAACTGTGACTTTGCCACCGTCTTTGCTCTTGATTGTTCCCTTGAGGTACAACTCTTTGACATCAGCCACATAGCAGGCAGACTTGGCATCAAAAGGTTTGGCCTGAGCCTCCATTCTCTCCCTCTCAGGCTTACGAAGGTAAATGGCAGCTTTGCCATAAATGGCCATCTCCGCGTCCGTACTCATGGTGGCGCCTTACTAAAGAGAGGAAATATCAACTTATCCATTACAAAATTCGTAAATGTTCAACAAGGGTAAGACACATAAATAACACATGCATTGTGTTAGGAAAGAGGCATTTCCTAAGTTTAGTCTTACACATGAATACAGACACATAAAACAATACAATACATTTAGATAGCAAGCAAGAAACACGTAAGGGGCCAATTAATGGCAAAAATGTGGATTGAATATGTCTTTCTGGTGATGAAATTGAAATGCTGGTGTCAGGGGACAGCAGATACAGTATAATATGAATTTTGGAATATATGAAGTTTTAGGACAATACAGAGATTTTCACTGCCGACTATGAGTCTTGGACTCTCTAGGACTCTCAGGCCGAGTGCATCCTCCTGCTACGAGTATGAATGAAAAGGGTACTACATTGCATGTGTGTACTCACTTATGCTCACAAAGAGAGCTAAAGAGAAGTTTTTTCTTCTAAGTGTACTTGAGTTTTTTTTCTCTCTCAATGGATGCATAAGAGTTCCTGAGAAATTTAAAGACATTTTTCCAGACCTGATTTGACCAAATTTATCAGATTTGTTTAAAAAATATATATTAATTCAATATTTTAGGCTAAAACTTGTTTATATTATTATGCATATGTCATCATGGATTATAATAGCATCACTGCAACCCAATTTTGAATTTAATCAGACTAACAGTTCTGTAGTTAGAGACAATTTCATGTTTCACTCTATTATAGAATTACAATTGGCCCTTTCCCGCTTCTTTTTCTGTTTCCACCAACTGAATCTGCACAGAAATGTGTCGAATGTCGTCTATTTGGGCCAAAGTTGTATAACTTTCCTACAAGATGTTTTATGGACTCAAATTGGAAGAAAAACAGAATTCAATACAAGACAATAAAAAAGAAATACAATAGGAACTTGTGTTTGGCACCTAAATAAAGGGTCAGTGGGACCCCTTCCTTAAATTCATCTTACAAACACATTTTTTTTGTAAATAAATTACAATTTTTTTTTGTTTTTTTTAAACAGCATGCTTCTCCAGTTTTCGTCCATAATACAGACTATAACAACTGTTTTCATCTGCCCTAATCCACACACTGAATCTTAAAATCACTTGCCTTTTGTCCTTGAGACCAGATGAAATGTTCACTATACCCTTCGATTAAAAAAAATAAATTCATTAATATGTATTAATATAAATAAAAAAACAATTACTTTGAGTACAGACACATAAGTGATGATGTTAAATTCCTGTCAGTCACAATCAGCATAGGCTCTTACCACTTAACTTCTGATGGAACTTCTGAGGTCTCTGCATCTCTTGGTCTACCCTCTTGGCTTTTATAGAAGTTGATCATGCACACTAAGCAGAATCTATACAAGGGTAACCTCATATTTTGATATGATGAGCTTTCTTGGCCCATTTTTTTGACCCATGAACTTTGTTGACACAAGAAATGTATGGACAGACTCACAGACATCCTACTTAATGAAATCAGTTATAAGTCAAACATTTATTTCTTCAAAATATATAGGTCACAGCTTCCATCTCAAAGTTCATGTGTATTATAATTTATTTTTAGCCTATTAATATCTTACTTTGACATATGACACACACTGAAGTAAATAAATCCTTTTTTGGGATGAGGTTACATTAAGTCACCCCTCACCAAATTAAAGAACCCCAGTGCACGCCAAAGACCACAGCACATAAAGTTAATACAATATATTGTATCAATTACACAACACACTTTAACTCAAAGTGAACTACATGAAGGAAACTAAACCCAAAAGGTCTACAAAATAAAATGTTTCACAATATTATCAAACAAAATAAATCAATTCAAACGAAAGAAATAAACTCAAGACTCAAATTGAGATAGAGAAAAAGAAGCTAAATCAACTGATCAACTAACTAAATTCAAACGATAACCCACTTTCACATTAATAGAAAAACTCGATTACAATACACAAGAAACAGAATCAATACAAAAAATGTAACTGATATACAAAATACAAACTGATTTGAATTAAATCAATGGTAAAAAATGAATGGGGAGTCCAAAACAAATTTAACAAGACTAAATACAACACAAAATAAAGCCACCCAAAGCTTTTTAAGAGACAAAACTGAATTTTTTTTCCCCAAAATGCAATAAATCCATGACAATTCTGTTTTCAAAATGCAATTAATCCATTGAATCAATATAAAAGTTATTTTTCATATTGAAACTGTTGAAATACACAAAGTATTTTGATGACAGCCTCTGAACTAGGTCAATACTAATCTTATATGCAGGCACTGGACTATACATTCAACCAGCCATCGCTACTAAAATGATTTCGGGTCATCTTGTTACGATTGCTATGACAGATTTTTCAATACTTTTAACAATTTTCCAAAACTTTTAACACAGTTAGCATTACATGTTTACTGGCAAATTTACCAATTACAGTTTTTGTCAATTGCTAACAAGCGCTTACCCATACTTCAGATACGTTTTCTAAACTCTTAACACAGACTCACAGAACACAATTGGCCAAATGGATAATGTTCTTCTCAAAAACATTATTTTGTTAAATATACACTAACTCTTCATTTCAAAATAGAACACATCTTTCTCTGCACACACTAACTTTACCAAAACACTGGAAATATGACTCAAAATGAAATTATTCTGTCAAAGAATAACACTAGTTTTCACTTCACAAGGTACATGCAGTCAATCAAAGTACACCAGGTTACAAAATACTGGCTATTGTTGACATTACAAAAACTACATTGACGTTGATGTTTCAGTTTTACAGGTATTTGCATGAAAAACAAGCAATCCACCTTTTTAACACTACATTTGGAACTGTCCACATGTACAGTAATGTTCACATTCAAAAGCATTCCAGTAAAAAACAAATCAGTTTTTTTCACCTCTCACTGTATCTCTCACTGCACCTCTCACGGCATCTCTCACTCTCACTGCATCTCTCACTGCATCTCTCACTGCACCTCTCACTGCACTACTCACTGCATCTCTCACTGCATCTCTCACTGCATCTCTCACTGCATCTCTCACTGCACCTCTCACTCTCACTGCATCACTCACTGCACCTCTCACTCTCACTGCACCTCTCACTGGGGCTGCTCTTCTACCTAGGCCCCTTGCTCTTACTCTTCCTCGTCCAGACATTACAGTGTTTGTCTTTTTCTGTTTTCAAAAACATTACTCTTTACTGTAAAGTCCTCCTTTTACTGTATAAGTGTCAATGTAATAGAAAAATAACCCCTGCCACTGAATCTAAGCCAGACTGAAAACAGCTGTGGTTGGCCCAATTTACCCAACATAAATAAGCTGTGGGTCAATTATTCAATTGTTTTGTTTATTATCAGCTGAGATATATTGTTTTTGAACTGATATCATTGTAGAAGCAGAGGCTTTTAAACTGTATCTAAGGTTTGGAATATTGTTTTTGCTATTTTGGAATGGTGTGTGTTAACATTTGTAAATACTACTAAAACAATCTATAATTTTGTTGGAAGGTATTGCTTGTCTTTTAAATGTAAGCATTGTGGAAATGTGTTCACTGACTGCATGTTGTGTGAAAACGACATGAAATGTGTGAATGGTATGGCCACAAAAGATCGATGTTGTGCTAATTGTGTTTAGAGTTTTGAAAATGTGACAACTGTTTGGACAAATGCTTGTTAGCGACTGAAAAAACTGTAACATTTGTAAATACTACAAAAGCAATCTAAACAAAAACAATATTGTTGGGAGGTATAGCTTTTCTGTCAAGAAAATGTAAGCATTGTGGAAATGTGTTCACTGATTGCATATTGTGTGAAAACGACATGAAATGTGTGAATGGTATGGCCACAAAAGATTGATGCTGTGCTAATTGTGTTTAGAGTTTTGAAAATGTGACAACTGTTTGGACAAATGCTTGTTAGCGACTGAAAAAACTGTATTTAACACTGTGTCCAACACGATCTCACGGGAATTCGTACGAATTTTACGAGGTGGCTAATTCGTAACAATTCATACGACCTCACTCGTACGAATTAGTACGATTTTGCTAAATCGTACATATTTTACTAATTAGCCAATTCGTATGAATTCGTACGAATGACCTACCCCTGACCCTGCCCCTAAACATAACCGTCACGTGGGTTTAGACAAATCGTACAAATTTGTACAAGTGAGGTCGTATGAATTAGTACGAATTAGCCACTTTTGAATCACTCGTACGAATTCGTACGAATTGGTCGTGAGGTAGCGTAGGTGTATCAGATAACACCTAACCTTACAGGCTAAAGTCAAGGTAAACAGCTGTGTGGCGAAAAGGATGGCCGAGGGACGTGAGAGAATGGCGCAAGGCCGGTGGTGCGATTGCTAATGAGCAACACCTGTGAGCACACGATCTCACACAATGAAGTAGGGGCTGTAGAACCCGGACCAATTCAATTGGTTCCTTACCCGGTTCGTAAGGAACAGCAGTACACAGAACACTACTGAGAGGATCCGAAGAAATAATCGTCATGCATTGTTTACTTCCGCTTTTTATATCCGCGCTAGTAGGCGGCTTGTGGAATGCAAATCTTGCATGCCAATATTTGTTGGCTCGTTTTTAATTCTCTCGAAGGCAATAGGCTCCCTAGCGTGATCCCAATTCGTCAGGGAACTCCCCAACGACACGTTAGAGTTCCCAGAATGAAAGGGAACTGCCTTTTTAATACTGATACCAATACCAGATACAGTACAATACTGATTTTTTTTTTACATTATCACGTTTGAAACCAAACTCTTCAAATTCTAATGTGTTAGGCCTAAGCTACAACATATTGTAGCGTTATTTTACATTTATTTATTATTACATTTATTTATTTTTTGTTGTTGTTGTAGGCTATTACTTAACTGAATACCATCATTAGTAGCCTAAGCCTAGAGACTGTGAGTAGTCCAATCAATCTCCACCCTCCTCTCTCGTGTCTATGGGACTCCCTGATGTGAATGCCAGTTTGGAAAATGGGCGACGGCCATCTATATACGTGTTTCCCACTGAGTGCTGAATTGTAGAGATGAAGTGATGTGATGCACTGCTTTGATGTGTGAAGTGTGAACTTAAACTGGCTGGATGTCCATTACTTAACTGAGTTCTCTTACGAGAGGTTCTCTCGTATTGCGTAAGCTAGCTTACGCTACGGGAAAGATTCATCTTTGCTGAGAAGTTGAAGCCAAAAAATTATTCCATAATTTTGTAATCATTGTCAACGCAGTCTCTCTGAGGCAGACCATGAGCGGGGCTAGCTAGCAGCTCATTGGTTCGCTCAGAGAAAATGCACGAGCCTATGTGAGAGCGGCGCTGAGCCCGCGGCCAATGAGCGGACGGCGCTCGCTCATTGCGTCAGAGCCCGCCGAAAGAGGCGTGGCTATAGTGTATAAAACTGGCTCTCCCAGGCTCAGTCGTTAATTTCTCATCATTCAGCGAGCTACACGCATCCGCTGTCCTGGGAAGAAGCCGCCGTCGTCGAGAAGGTACCTTCTAGCGAGCTCCGGAGACTGAGGAAGCCGGCCGTCTGCCACCTTCACCCGTCCTGCAAGCTAGTGCCGTCCGACGCCGTATCCTTTTTTACCTATTCCATTCAAAAAAGAGCTCGAGCGTCTTTTTCAAGATGCCTTGAATTTCCTGCGGTTCATGCCGCTCTCCACTCGAGGAAGGAGACCGCCACCCCATCTGCGCTCTCTGTCTCGGAGTGGAACACGCAGAGCTCGCCCTCGCCAACGGAGGATGCGACCACTGTGAAGACCTGCCTCTGTCCTCCCTGCGGGCACGACTGCAGGCGGTCAAGACCGCTCCCGCGCCGCCTCTCACTTCGCCGCGGAAGAAAAAACGCCGCTCCCAGAGGCCGCCGGAGCCCCCTGCGGATCCCTGCGGGCCGCCGCTGCCGCCCACCGACCGCTCTCCCTCTCCGCCCCAGTCGGACATACAGTTGCCGGCGAGTGGCCACTCTGACACCGCGGAAGAGAAGGACTCTTGTTCGCTGCACGCTTCGGACAGCGAGGATTGGTCGTCGATTGGCTCTTCGACGATAGAGTATGCGGGGACCCGCGCCGGCATTGAAGAAGAATTGTTGCGTCTCCTCTCACAGGCCGTCGACCGCCTGGGACTCGAGTGGTCGCCTCCCCCCGAGCAACCACCGAACCGCATGGATGGTAAATTCCTGCACCGGCGCCCGGCCCCCGCCTGCAGCCGGGCTGCACCATTCCTGCCTGAGCTACACAACGAGCTCACTAAGTCCTGGAATGCCCCTCTTTTGGCTCGTAACCGCTCCGACGTGTCCGCCTCGCTGCGCTCGGTGGACGGAGCCGCCGAGAGGGGATATACTGCCATGCCGCCCGTCGAGGACCTGGTCGCCGCTCACCTTTGCCCGCTCTCTGCTAGATGGCGTTCTTCCCCTACGCTTCCTTCAAAAGCGTGCAGAGCGACCTCCACTTTCCATGCTCGCACTTACGCCGCCTCCGGACAGGCCGCTTCAGCGCTGCATTCCATGTCAGTCCTCCAAGTGCTACAGAGCGACATCTTGTGCGAGATGGCGAAGAGCGGTAGGAACCCGCCCATCCTTTCGGATTTGAGAAGCGCGACGGACCTCTCCCTTCGCGCCACTAAAGCCGCCGCACAAGCCCTGGGGAGATGCATGGCCGCCCTCTGTGTCGCTGACAGACACTTGTGGCTCACGCTTGCCGACATGGGAGATTCAGAACGCGCCATGTTCCTCAACGCGCCTATCTCTCCGACCGGCCTCTTCGGATCTGCCGTCACGGGCATCGTTGACCGCTTCTCCGAGGTACAAAAAGCCACTCAGGCCATGAACTTGTTCCTGCCCCGCCGCGCCAGCACTTCTGCAGGCCGCTCTCACGAGCCCCCTGCCAGAACCCCGCAACAGCGCCCACCTCAGCAAGCTCAGCAGCCCCAGCGTAGACAGGGCGGCCGCCCTCGCTCTTGCTCTGACAGCCGCCGCAGACAGCCTCCTCCCCGGGGGCCTCGACCCAAGATCACGCTGAAGCCTGATCAGCAAAAGTCTGCCTAGCACAGCTGAGAAAAATACGGCCCTCTCCCGCTGCGGCCGGACCGCCGTCAAAGCTTCCTTCTCTGCTAGTCCCTGACGCCTCGCCGACTACAGTAGTGTTTACCGCCACAAACAAGCCGGTTTCCCTACCCGCTTGCGAGCGACAAAAAGCCGTTTTCACGGCTACCCAGAGAGTTCACAAAAAGAGCATAAAAGCCTCAAGTGTAAAAAATGTGCCCACAAGCATGTGTTCACGCATACACGCAAGCACCATATGCCCCGTGTCTCCCATTTTCACAGAGCGGCCGCTCTAGTAGCAGAAAACATAATCACGCCCACGAGCCCATGCGCGTGTCCCCCCTCTGCTCGCTCTGTCTCACGGCCCAAAAACTCCTCTCTGAGTGTAAGTCCCGTTGCCACACACATTCTAAGCGCGCCCACACACAGTGTCCAGCCCGCTATGTGCAGCAATCAGGGCGAAATTGCCATTCAACCGCTAGCCGCATGCTGTGAAGCGTGGGAAGCCATCCCCGGCATCTCCCCGTGGGTTTTAAGCATCATAAATAATGGCTATCTATTACAGTTTCGTCGCCGCCCGCCCCGTTCGCGCGTTCGACTCGAATCCGCGGTCAGCCCAAGTGCAATGAACACGCTCCGCTCAGAAATAGCGAAGCTGCTGCAGAAGGGCGCAATAGAGAGAGTTCCGCCATCTATGACCGAGTCGGGGTTTTACGGCCGTTATTTTCTTGTTCCCAACAAAGACGGCGGCCTCAGGCCGATCTTAGATCTCAGGGTTTTGAACAAAGCGCTCATGAAGAGACCGTTTAAAATGCTCACAGTCAGAAAACTCCTCGCACACGTCCGCCAGGGGGACTGGTTCATCTCTCTAGACCTGAAAGACGCCTATTTTCAGATCCAGATAAATCCTCGTCACAGGCCATTCCTACGTTTCGCCTTCGAGGGTCAGGTTAACCAATACGCCGTTCTCCCGTTCGGCCTATCCTTAGCACCCCGTACGTTCACGAAGTGCATGGATACAGCGCTCGCCTCCCTGCGGAGTCAGGGGCTGCGCATTTTAAACTATCTGGACGACTGGCTGATTCTAGCACAATCCCAGACGGAGCTTCTGTCGCACCGCGCAGTTCTCCTCAACCATCTGAAAGCGCTGGGACTCTCTGTCAACTGAACAGAGAGCTCTCTCCAGCCCAGTCAAACTATTTAATTCCTGGGAATAGATTTGAACTCTATCACGATGAAGGCTCGCTTATCCACACAGCGCGCACGCCGTGTTCAGCGTCTAGCCGCCTCCTTTCGGATGGATACCCACACATCCCTGAAGTCTTTTCAGAGGATGCTGGGTTATATGGCCTCAGCCTCCGCTGTGCTACAGCTGGGTCTCCTGCACATGCGCCCCCTTCAACTCTGGTTAAAGAGCCGCGTATCCCACCGCGAGTGGACTACGGGCCGCCAGATTATCAGGGTTACACAGACATGTATCTCTGCACTGCAACCATGGTCAGTAACCGATTGGTTTCAGAAGGGCGTTACCATGGGAACCTTTTCTCGCCGAAAAGTCATCTCGACAGATGCATCCAACACGGGTTGGGGTGCGGTCTGCGAGGGCTCACCGGCCGCCGACCAGTGGTCGAGCCAGGAGAGTTCCCTACACATAAACTGTCTGGAAATGATCGCGGTCGAGAACGCGCTGCTGTTTTTCCTCCCGCACATACACGGTCACCATGTCCTGATTCGCTCAGACAATATGGCCGTAGTGTCCTACATCAACCGTCAGGGTGGGGTCAGATCCAAGAATCTCTTTCATCTGACGCGCCGCATCCTATTGTGGTCCCAGAGTCACCTGCTTTCGCTCAGAGGGACGCACGTACCGGGCCATCTGAATGGCGGTCCAGACATGCTGTCCAGGAACCTTGTCTCCCCTGGAGAATGGTCCCTGCACACTCAAACATTGTGGCGCCTATTCGGCAGAGCAGAGATAGATCTTTTCGTGTCAGAAGAGAACGCTCACTGCCCGATATTCTTTTCAAAGAGCGAGGACGCGTTAGCCCAGGATTGGCCCCGCCGCCCGCTCTATGCTTTTCCCCCGATTTCTCTGCTACCGCAGGTCATTCAGAGAATCAGGGACACACGCCACCCGGTGCTCCTCATAGCCCCGTGCTGGGAGAATCAGATTTGGTTCCCGGAGCTCACGCAGCTGTCGCTGACAGCCCCGTGGCCCATTCCAATCAGAGCAGATCTCCTCACTCAAGCTCGCGCCACGATCTGGCATCCCCATCCACAGCGCTGGGCGCTTCATGCATGGGTGACCAACGACTACTCATCGACTTGCCAGAAGGAGTTCTGAACACGATTAAACATGCCAGAGCGGAATCTACTAGAAAGCTCTATGCTGCAAAATGGTCTGTGTTCTCTAGATGGTGCACCGACAAAAACTTGGACCCACGGACGTGCGAGGTTTCGTCTTTGCTCGTGTTCCTTCAGGAGATGCTGGATAAGGGCAGGTCCCCATCCACTCTAAAGGTTTACGTGGCAGCCGTTGCGGCGTTCGCTGAACCCCGGCGCGCCCAGTCTTTGGGCAAAGACGAGCTAATCATCCGCTTCCTCAGGGGAGCCAGAAGGATGAACCCCCCTCGCCCCCCCACGGTGCCGGTCTGGGATCTTTCTATAGTTCTAGAAGCTTTGAAAGCCCCACCGTTTGAACCACTCGAGTCCGTGGATCTAAAATACCTCTCGCTAAAAAACATTTTTCTGACTGCCCTCGCCTCAGTAAAACGCGTGGGGGACATTCACGCGCTGTCTTCAAGCGCCGTGTGTCTTAAGTTTGGACCTAATGACTCCATTGTCATTCTGAAACCTAGACACGGTTATGTTCCAAAAGCGATTGGTACCCCCTTCAGGGCGCAAGTGATTTCTCTATCGGCGCTGCCTGCATCCGATAGCGAACGTGACGCTGATCGCCTCTGCCCGGTCCGGGCTCTGAGAGTATACACTACACGCACTGCTGCGTTCGGCGGCCGCACCAAGGGTCTAGCTGCCTCGAAACAGACACTGTCTAGGTGGATAGTGGATGCTATTGCTTCTGCTTACGCCTCAAAAGACCTGCCTTGCCCGCTGGGCGTCAGGGCTCATTCCACCAGAGGCATGGCCTCATCGTAGGCATGGTCCTGCGGAATTTCTATTCACGACATTTGTGTGGCTGCGGGATGGGCCTCCCCCTCCACTTTTGACAGATTTTAAAACTTGGAAGTTCCCGCCTTACAGGCTATATTACTGGCGGTCTAGTACTATACAGCTCTCCTATAAGAAGCTGCACTATTGGGAGTCCTTTCACAACCGGTTCGCCCCTTGTGCTTCCCCCTATGTGCTAATGCATTATACATTTACGGCCCGCTATGCCGGCCGCCTTAAGGGCGTTTTTCATTAGATTATAACGGCCGCTATGCTGGCCGCCTTATTGTCTTCTTCCACTTTAAGATTCCCCCGGTGTTTTTCCCCCTGGGATGCTTAGTGGTTACATAGCACGCACGGCGTTGACCAGATGTTCCCGTAGCGTAAGCTAGCTTACGCAATACGAGAGAACCTCTCGTAAGAGAACGAATCGATTACCTAACGTAACCTCGGTTCTCTCTAGATGAGGGAACGAGTATTGCGTTCCCGGCCGTGCTTGCGCCACCAGCGTTTCGCTTCATGCTGAAAGAAATCAACGACTGAGCCTGGGAGAGCCAGTTTTATACACTATAGCCACGCCCCTTTCGGCGGGCTCTGACGCAATGAGTGAGCGCCGTCCGCTCATTGGCCGCGGGCTCAGCGCCGCTCTCCCATAGGCTGGTGCATTTTCTCGGAGCGAACCAATGAGCTGCTAGCTAGCCCCGCTCATGGTCTGCCTCAGAGATACTGCGTTGACAATGATTACAAAATTATGGAATAATTTTTTGGCTTCAACTTCTCAGCAAAGATGAATCTTTCCCGTAGCGTAAGCTAGCTTACGCAATACTCGTTCCCTCATCTAGAGAGAACCGAGGTTACGCTAGGTAACTGATTCGTTTTCTATCACGTTCTAAATACATATGAAGAGGCCAACACTGTTGCACTCCACAGACATTTGAGTGTATTATCTGACAGCCCATGGTGAAGAAGAGGGTGAATGCTTAACCAACTGCTTTGCAGTGAAACCTTCAGCTGTAAGTTCTCTGTCTGTCACTTGATGGTGAAGTTACAAATAATGAAAATCATTAAAGTACATTTTCATTGGAAGTGTCAGTGAGTAGAGTAATTTATTGATTTCTGTAGTTGTGGCAGCAAAACTTGTAAACGTGTAATCAAAAATGTTTTGCATGCAAGCTTAGAGAATGTACACTTAACCAGGAATAAATGGACATCCTCTTATAAATAATGGGTCTGGCTAATAAAAAACAGCAAATCTAAATGCTACACCATAACATTCCAATATTTTTTTCAATATTTCAATATTTAGGCAACTGTTTGGAATATTCTTTATTTAGTGCTCTTCTGGCTATCATAACTATAACTGCTCTTTCTTAAAGAGCTACTTTACATACACTGGTGCTCTTTCTACATGCACCTTTACCAGTTTTACTGAAACAGAATTGTACTGAAATGTGGGTTGGCAGTGCCTGTACACAACCATCATGATAAAAATCCATCCACTGTTCAACTTATGTTTTTGGCTGAGTTTTAATATTCCACACGTTCAACATCAGTGCTTTCATGTTTGCACAAATCATTTCTCACCAAACTGCTTTATAAACGAGGGTCAGTAAAAAGCTGGTTTTGCTAAGAAGCTGCTCCTGAAAAAAAGAATCGGTACCAACTATTCGTGTTACTGCTACACCTCCAGAAGAAGTGAGTGTAAAGTTTTATAAACCTTTATATTAATCTTTGCAAATCACAAAAAAGGTTTTTCATGACCATCAGAACATCAACCTGTTAATCAACTAACATATGATGTTTCATCAGTAATCACAAAGCGTTCATATCTCACTACTCTACCGTGCCAGTACATTACATAAAAATATAGATCAAAGTGACATTACATTAACCAACCATTCAGAAACGTCCTGTTCTGACCAACAGTCCTGTTTTCCCAGGACATGTCCTGTTTTCAAGTCCTGGCTGTTTTTTATAAAGTGATGAAAATATCCTGTTTTCAAAAAAACTGCTGGAAAAGATACAGATTGGCAAACAAGTATGAGGAAGAAAAACAGGATAAACTTAAGTTAAACTTAACTTATTTATATCTTCAGTTTTCTTCCTCTTTATCCTATCCTTTATCCTCTATCCATTTGCAGCAGGATCCTGCTTGGAGACAGGTGTTTTATGACCCCATTCCCTGACCCAAACCCCAAACCAGTTACAATGGCACTCTAGCCAGGACAAGGGCACACAATGAAGTGAACTTTAGCCAACTAAAGTGTCTGAAAAATCTGAGGGTTGCACCTGGCAGGGCCTGTGACTTTGCATGAGCCATATTACACAACATTGCACCATCAGAAAAACTATAATGTGTCTTGTGTTGTGCTGCAGCGCCCATCAGTTGCTTGGCAACCATTCCACTTCTGAAGAACTACATTGCTTGGCAGAAGAATATTTTGTTTATCAATGCGCTGATTTCACACAGCCATTTTTAAATCGAAGGCGAGGCTCCAGTGGGAAGTGGGAAGTGGGAACCCCAGAAGTACATATAAACAACAATGCCTTGGACTACCGACCTGAAGCTGCTGCCGTGATTTACACTATTGGATGTTAACATCCAATATAGGATATGTGTGTAGTTTGTTCTTGCTTCTTTTTTACGATCTGAATTATAAACAAATTGTTTTATTTATAAATGAATTTTACTGTATATACTGTATTTTGATATCAGAAATCAGTGTATAGCTTTACATTTTTGTGTCTGCGTGTTTATTTTATGAAACATTGCAGGTATGCAAAATAAACGTTTTATAAGGGCTAAAAGCCAATTTAAGCTGTGATTTACAGTGAATTTTGAACAGCTAAGAGTGTTTACGTGTATTTGATAGTTGATGACCCTTAGCTGTTCTAAATCACTGTAAATCATGGCTTCTTGGGGCTTATTGCTTATAACAATGTATTGATTAATTACACCATTAAGGTCCTCAATAGCACAGTTCAAAACATAATTCTTTATGGGGGAAAAAGGAGTTACAAAAATAGTTATATGCTACACAAAGGCTATGCAACTTTTTCCTAATTGACCTACTTTTTAGATTAGGAGACACTGAAGGTTTGGAGAAGTTCAACTCAAAAACACTGAAACAAATAGTTTCAAATTATAAGGCCCCACTACAAATATCTGTCAGTTGAAGATGACATGGTGTGATAAAAAAATATGGCAAGAACTCTATTTTTTATCTTTTCTCTTTTTTCTCTTTCTTTTCAAATTTTTGCACATTTGGGATCTGCTCCCCCGATTTATCAAATTTTTTTCTCCACAAATCCTCACATCTCCTTTCAGGTTTTTTTTTTTCACATATATTATGTATTAAAATATAATTGTCTACCCTTTTCACTTGTGATGTTTATAAGCAATGTTTACTGTAATGATTCTAAAGCAGGAAACACAATATTCACTGTCAGTTAAAATTATGGAAATCACTTATATTATCACTTAATGTTCAAGTTAATTAATATTTTTGATTAAGGCAACATATGTTGCACAATACAGAGATACATTTTTACAGTGAGATATTTTATAATTTCTTTTAATGTTCGATGGTTGAAGGCTGAGTAGAATAATATCATCTCATTGTACCCAGAAAATGCATTCACAGAGAAAACTTTTTGCTGATTGTTTTATAGTTTAACAGAAGTTACAGAGTCATGGGACAGAGGAAAATGGTGGATACATTCCAGCACATTCTTGAACAAGCCCCAGTGCATTAAAGCTTTTTGTCATTGTTATCTGTTGCTTTCAAACACCTTTTTGCCACATTTAAACAACTCTTTATTATTTTTATTTTGGATCAGTCATCGAGTAAACTTGCCAAAATGACATGTAACTTAAGGCAATGCTTGACTATATCACTGACCTGAATAGTTTAACTGAAAACTTCTTACACGTCACATTGATTTCTCATACTCACACATAAACACACAGACAAACTTTTCTCATTTGTTTCTGTTGTACATGTTGTTATTTTATACAAATCAATAACTAAAAAAAAATTCTATTTCAAAACAATGGCTATTAAAAACTTGTTTTATATATATATATATATATATATATATATATATATATATATAAACCAGTACAATATACTCCAAGAACTTGCAATGATGGAGGGGCCCGGTCTAATGAATCTTGTAGAGACTTTGGGCCAGAACTTAATAACAGCAATCACCCAGCACACTCTAACAACCACTGAAAACACCTTAGCAACTGGATAGTAACACAATTGGAATCACCCAGAACAAGTTTGCATGGGCTTGCACCACTGACATTTTCTCTGTAGATTTTCCCGAAATTCTAGTTGTATGTTACTTTTTCCATTTTTGACCTTTTACTAAATGTATTCCCACAATATACCTACTTATTTTATATATATATATATATATATATATATATATATATATATATATATATAGTTAGTTAGATACATTTTTAATATTAACTACCAATTAGTAGTCAAAAAATATATTTTTAGTAATATTTTTTCCAACATGCATTCAATACTAATTGGCTTTGAGTAATTATTAATTACATTGGTAATTCCATGCAAAAGTCTATGTTATTGAAGAAATGAAATCTGCTATGCTTTAAGATCTTTACCGCATTCAAAGCCATTTCCTTAATGTTTCAAAACTTGCTTGGCATCCTATTTGCACGTTCCTGCAAATGTTGCCAAATGCCGTTGTTGTGCCCTGCATCTCAGTCTTGTCTGAGCCAAACAGTCTACAGAAACATGTACTATATATATATATATATACTTGCTCTCTTGCCCATTTCTCTTACAGGACGTGTTATATATATGTCTGTGTGATGTAAGTGGCTCAAAAGAAATTCAGAGGGTGGGGTCAATTGATGTTCAATTATGGTAAGTAATCCTAAAGAAAAAAAATAAGAAATAAAATATTAATTTAAAAATAAAATGCTATTCTGAATGTTATCAATGTCAGTCATGTTTACAACCCTGCCTGAAACTAAATTAAAATGTAGTCACTTTTTTTCTTTATATGAGACAAAAAGAGAAGAACTATATGAGACATTATCAATGTATGTTAAAGATGTTTGTAAGGGACAGTAGTGGGAATGACCTGTACATATATGTTTACATTTACATTTATTCATTTAGCTAACGCTTTTATCCAAAGCGACTTAGAATTGCTATGTCAAAGGTTGCACACCTCTGGAGCAACTAGGGGTTAAGTGTCTTGCTCAGGGACACATTGGTGTCTCAGTGGATTCAAACCTGCGTATCTCACACCAACGGCATGTGTCTTGTTCACTGCGCCATCACCACCCCATGTATGTAAAATAGACTCAGGCCTAAATTTCAATGCACTCAGAGTGAATGAACTGTATGATAGTACTGTCAGTTAGATGCCAAAACGTATTAGAGAAGTATGCAGGAAGCTTGGCTTCATAGACGCTTTAACATTTAAAACACTTTGAGATGAGAGGTTGACAACTTCACACCTGCTGTGTTTTAACTGCTTTTGAATAGCTCTCAGTCTGTAACTGTAAATATTACAGCAGCTCATTGAGGCTTCTCTACAGCCACAAACAGCCAACAACTATCAAGCTTCTCATCACTCACAGCCCTAAATGCCTTCAGGGGATAGAGTGTTTAGCTCAGAGAAAGAAAAAAAAAAACAGATACAGCAGAACATGATTTACAGACAGCATATATTGTGTTTTGAGTTCTAAAAAATACATTTTTTAGAAATTAAAGAAAAGTGCATTCAATGTTTTAACACGTTAAATGTCAAAACTCATGGAACCGCCCTAATTTAGAGTTGATACATATAAATTATTTAAATTTGTAACAATATCTTTTATCTTTTTTTAATCAAAGTTAACATTTTAAATTATCCACAAACTGACAAACTGACTCAGCTGCATACGGTTGCAGTAGAAAGAACAATCTGTTCAATCTACATTTTCTTTAAGCCATAAATGTTTAATTTTTTTTTTTTGTTTAGCATGTTTGAAGGAAAAAAAATGTTTAATACCTTTTTATCAAGACAGTCATCAAGACATACAAAGTTTGCTTTTATTGGTCGTGTTCCATATACGGTCCTGAATTATGACACTTGGGTACAGTGACCTCAATCAAACGACTCAGGTCCTGACACATGAAAAGCAATGAACCGGACACCCACATTCCTCTATCTAGTTTCCGCTGTCAAAGCTACATTTATTTCTGACCGTGCCAACTGCTAACATGGACTATAAGGAGTTCGAACAAACAGCTGCAAGCTTAGATCAGCACCAACTAATTAACTGGCATAATTTAGTTAACTGCAGTCCTGAGCTTTGTATATTAAATAATTTCATATATTATTAATAGCAACACGTGTTATGACAAATTAGGTCTGAGACCTTCATAAATTCACTTTCTTGATAACAAACCTAAAGGCAACATATAGTTGAATTTAATGGTAGCTTCTTTTTTGTATTTTGGATTAATCAGAAACATATTTCGCTGAATTGCTTAATAGTACGTACCTCTCTAGTGGAGGACTTTAAAGATTACTCTTCTTTCCATATTCTAAACTGCTGGAGTGTAAATTAATTACTTATTATGACTCATGGGTCATTTGATTTAAAACTGGGTGTATGAATTCCTTACAAATGTCTATATTTTAGACTATTATTCTGTATTTTGAATGCATTTTTTTCTTCTTTTTTTAACATGAAAATTAAGGAAATGTATTGTAGACTCCAAGGGGAAACAAAAACCAGTCATCCTGTTGACTGATACATTTAGACCACATTTTAGAATAATAGTAAAGGAAATAAAATAGAAGTATGGCTATTATGCAGTGTAATAAGGTCACAAAAGTAATTGGTCCATTATGAATGCTTTTTCTTAACTCTAGTCCAACTTAACCATTTAATTTGTTCTTAAATTAATTTTAAATTTGTAATAAGTCTAAATGTTAAGCACTGAAAAATACATATTTAGATCATAGGGTCAGATTATTAGAAATATGCAGTGTATCAGAACTTTTGGCGGGAACTGTAAAAGAGAATCAAACACAACATTTCTTTATTTAGAAATTTTAGCGTGCTCCCTCATGTGGTCAAGTAGGTTAACTGGATGGTGAATGTTACTCATTAGCAACCTTTTCTTATGGGAAGACAAACAAAGTAATAGGAGCTTAAATAGTAACATTCTTGTTCCAAATATCAGGAGGTTTGTTTGTCTCATTGGAAGCATTACTACAGTGAATTGTAATATGCTACTTTAAATCCTTTAATAATTCCCACACAATGTACAGTAGGCACTATAGGCTTTACAACCAGTCAGGACTGAGACAAGAAATATTAATGTAAGTCCACCCCAGTAAGAAGAGTTAGATAAATATTCAAAATTGACTTCCAATTACAATAAAGAAATATTGTGTATATATAATCCCCCCCCCCTCCCCCCTCGTGCATTCAATACTAATTGGCTTTGAGTAATTGTTAATTACATTTGTCATTCCATGCAAAAGTCAGATGTTCTTGGAGAAATTGAATCTACTATGCTTTGATGCAATGATTTCATTAATGTTTCAAAAAATTCTTTAGCATCCTATTTGGACGTTCCTGCAAATGTTGCCAAATGCCAACCGTAATGACTGCCCTGTTGTGCCCTGCAAGGGATCAACATAGTCAGAAACATTGCTCAGGTAGGTTATGGCATTTAAACAATGCCCAATTGACACTAGGGGGTCTAAAGCATGCCAAGAAAACATCCCCCACACCATCACACCACCACCAGCCTGCACAGTGGTGACAATGATGGATCCACATTCTTATTCTGTTTATGCCAAATTCTGACTACCATCTGAATGTATCAACAGAAATCGAAACTCTTTAGACCAGGCAACATTTTTCCGGTCTTCAACTGTCCAATTTTGGTGAGCTCTTGCAATTTTACCCTTTTTTTTTGTGGGTCTTCTTGTGCATGTTGTGGCTTCACAAATGCTTTGCTGCATACCTCGGTTGTAATGAGTAGTAACTTCAGTCAAAGTTGCTCTTCTATCAGCTTGAATCAGTCGACCCATTCTCCTCTGACCTCTAGCATCAACAAGGCATTTTCGCCCACAGGACTGCCACATACTGGATGTTTTTTGTTTTTTTTTTCCTTTTCACACCATTCTTTGTAAACCCTAGAAATGGTTGTGCGTGAAAATCCCAGTAACTGAGCAGATTGTGAAATACTCAGACCGGCCCATCTGGCGCCAACAACCATGCCACGCTCAAAATGGAGCAGAAAAAAAATCCAAAATTTGGAGTTCAGGAGATTGTCTTGACCAGAACCACACCCCTAAATGCATTGAAGCAATTGCCATGTGTTTGGTTGATTAGATAATTGCATTAATGAGAAATTGAACAAGTGTTACTATAATCCTTTAGGTGAGTGTACATACAGTATGTATATTACAGTTTTTCTCGATTACTTAAACGGTAACACTTTACAATAAGGTTCATTAGTTAACATTAGTTAACTACATTAGTTAACATGTCAACCCGGTCTCACCCCAAGACGTCATATAACTGACGTTTTGGGACGTCTTTTAACCATACGTCAATATTCGCCTTTTTAGGGCCCCCTTAAACGTCGGTAGATGAGGTTATGGGATCCTAACTCTACCCCATACCTAAACCTAACCCTAAACCCAACCCGTCACCTTACTGACGTTAAAGGTAAAGCGTCAGTTGTATGACGGCCCGGGATCGCCATCTAGCGACGTTTAAGGGGGCCCTAAAAAGGCTGATATTGACGTATGGTCAAAATACGTCCCAAAACGTCAGTTATATGACTTTTTGGGATGAGACTGTGTTAAACATGTACAATATGTGAACAATACTTCTTCACCATTTATTAATCTTAGTTAATATTAAAGGACAACTCCGGCGCAAAATGAACCTTTGGTCTAATTACACATTGTTACCTCAACCGTTATCTGAGATTTGTTTTCATGATTGCCGAATGTAAATAGTTTTATCTCTAAAAACAGTTTAGCCTATAACGCTAGTATAATGCTAGTATATAGGGCATAGAGTAATGACAAAAAAAATCACTTGTTATTACCACTAAAAAGGCTCAAAATAGCCATACACCAACACGACAGCATAACAAGGGTCCCTACATTCAAACCGAAGCATTGAGAACTTTGTCAGTGTCCATACAGTTTAATAAGAAGATATTTTATACACACAGTCAACTTCGCGAATGCAGGAAGAAGCCATCTTGGAAAAATAGTCTCTACCAGTCGATCTACGAGCGCCGATCCATGTGCGCTGGTGAGATGTGAATAAGGTGATAAGGTGAGCGCGAACAGTAGGCTACGTGTACATATTGAAGACAAGTAAACGGTTCGTGTTTGTGTTTCTTCTGGAAACAACGGACCATATGAGATTCTGCACAGTTCAGCGCACTTGGATCGGCATTCGTAGATCGACTGGTAGGGACTATTTTTCAAAGATGGCTTCTTCCTGTATTCGCGAAGTTGACTGTGTGTATAAAATATCTTCTTATTAAACTGTATGGACACTGACAAAGTTCTCAATGCTTCGGTTTGAATGTAGGGACCCTTATTATGCTGTCGTGTTAGTATGGGGCTATTTTGAGCCTTGTTAGTGGTAATAACAAGCTATTTTTATTCGTCATTACTCTATGCCCTATATACTAGCATTATACTAGCGTTATAGGCTAAACTGTTTTTAGAGATAAAACTATTTACATTCGGCAATCATGAAAACAAATCTCAGATAACGGTTGAGGTAACAATGTGTAATTAGACCAAAGGTTCATTTTGCGCCGGAGTTGTCCTTTAATTCCAACATTTACTAAATCAAAGGTTGTATTAGTTAACATTAGTTAATGGACTGTGAAATAACATGAACACACAATGAACAGCTGTATTTGTATTAACTAACATTAACAAAGATTAATAAACACCGTAACTAATGCATTGCTCATTGTTAGTTCATGTTAGTTAATGCATTTACTAATGTTAACTAATGAACCTTATTGTAAAGTGTTACCACTTAAACATATTTCTTGAAACTATGCCTCTTATTCTCAAAACAGTAACACAAATCCATAACGTCTCACACAGTTTCCCAAACAACCTATTTTCAGGTCAAAATGAAACTACACTCAAAACCATTCACTCTTGTAGAAAAAACAAACTTTGCCCTCAGACAGGACACACAAGCCCTCAAAATAACACCTACTGCAACATAGTCTAACACACTGGTGCAATAAATTCAAAACAACATTTCCAAAACTGGTAAGTTTGTTACTTGTGCGTTCCCCTCCTAACAAACCTTTTCACATGATGAACAAAAGACAACCAATGGTTACATTGGCACAATCGTATTCATACATGTACTACACAGTACAACACACACACACACACAAAAAGAAGAAAAAAAAGATAATTCCGCCTCAGCCTCCTGTCTTTGGTCTGGGTCAGGCCAGAGAATCACATCCACATCAAAGGCTATATTAGCCCTAGCCAGGCAGCGGGGGTAAAATCTTCTTGCATGCCTGATCCACCCCTGTTTTCCTGTTGTTGTTTTTTTCATTATGGTTATGAAATTTTTGTTCAAAAGCCTGGTTATAGTGTTTAAGCAATTGAGAAAAACTGTAATATGCATGTATGTACAGTCTTAGAAGAAAAGGTTCTATATAGAACCTTAAAAGGTTCTATCAGCACTACGTATTTGGAACCCCAATAAAAGGTATACAGAACCCTTTTTAAGGGTTCAATAATAATATATATATATATATATATGCATACACACCCACACACACCCACACACACCCACAATTGATTTATTTAAATTGTTTAGGGTTATGCATGTGTTTGTGTAATGTATGTAGGCATACATAATATACAGTATATATATAATGTATATGTGTGTGTGTGTGGGGGGGGGGGGGGGGGCAATACATAGTACCTCGTATAAATGTATTTGTGTGTGTTTTCTGATGAATGGTTTAGTCTATGAATAGGGTAGGATGAAGGGCTACATTAGCCACTGAATTGAATCCCAACAGTTATGGATCATATTTAGGAACAAATATTTTACTCATTAACTCATCATCATCATCATCATCATCATATCTTTATTCAGGACATACATATTAAATGGTCCATAGCACTATACAAAACAAAGTACATTACACAAGTACATACACGAGTACACATACCTAACAGTTAAAATTTACCGAACATTACTGTAAATATGGTCATTGCTACGTCATGGGAGCAGTCTATAGACCATTTCACAAGATGTAAACAACACTGGTCCAGAAGCACTTCCTGTTTCAGTTTGTAACTGTTTTCTTTATTTCACATGTAAAGAAACATCTTAAAGATGTTTGTTTAACGTTTTGATTCAGTTTTAAATGTTCTGTTGGGTTGTATTTTATCACAGCTTTTATGTAGTGTTAAAAAACTGAAACAGGAAGTGCTTCTGGACCAGTGTTGTTTACATCTTGTGAAATGGTCTATATCCCCCCTAAATCATTCATTTGTACATGCACAGCGTAATTATTTATATTTTACGTTGGTTGTCGTGATTGTTATCCTGAACGGGCCACCGGTCCACGGGTCTTTGGGTGATCACGGTAGGCTAATGGATGAATCGGAATTTATAAGCAAGATCACGGGAATCAATAACCTACATCCCAGTTGTGCTAAAATAAATATCATGAGACGTCCATCATCAGATGAATGACATGGAAAAGTTAAGTTAGAGCTGCTAAAGCCAGTGCAACTACCAATGTGAGCATGAACACAAGCTTTTCCCTCCAAAAATATAGCCTAAAAAACATCTAAGTTGTCACCCTGCCTCTCCAAATGCAACACTGACATTAATCAAATGCAATAAAAGCTTAAAAAGTACTTTGGTGTGCGTTTTATTTTATGTTTACCGTTTAATAATGCAATCGCTGCTGTCTGTCCATTGAAGAACATGACAGCCCGCGTCTGTTTTGGAACTATTGGGGCTTCCATGAACCACGTGACAGCCTTGCGGCGACATCAAAGCGTGTCGCAACTCTCTCAATACATGGCTCTGGTACTGATGCACCTCTTGATGTAAATAACATATCAGTTATTTCCATCAAGAGGTGCATACATTTTTGGTCAAGATAATGTATTGACAACGCAAAAGTCAAACACTCTGCAAAGTCTAATTCAGGACACCAGTGACATTTTTTGGTGTGGGACCTTTTTGACAGTACTGTCAGTATAACATGTCAAAATGTATTAGAGAAGTATGCAGTCAGGGAGCTTGGCTTCAAAGACCCTTTAACATAAAAAAAAATAAAAAAAATTAAGAGGTTGACAACTTCACACCTGCATTGTTTTAACTGTTTTGGAATAGCTCTCATTGTGTGACTGAAATATTACAGCAGCTCATTGAGGCTTCTCTACAGCCACAAACAGCCAACAACTATCAAGCTTATCATACTCACAGCCCTAAATGCCTTCAGGGGATAGAGTGTTTAGCTCAGAAATAAACAGATAAACCCTAATTTAGAGTTGATAAATATAAATAATTTTGCTTTGTAATAATTTCTAACTTTTTTAATCAAAGTTAACATTTTAATTTATCCACAAACTGAATAATTCAGCTGCATACGGTTGCAGAAGAAAGAACGATCTTTTAAATCTACATTTTCTTTAATCCTTCAATGTTTGATTTTTTTTATCATGTTTGAAGGAAAAAAAATATTTAATACCTTTTTATCAAGACAGTCATCAAGACATAAAAAGTTTGCTTTTATTGGTCGTGTTCCATACAAGGTCCTGAATTATGACACTTGGGTACAGTGATCCCAATCAAACAACTGTCCTGACACATGAAAAGCGATGAACCAGACACCCACATTCCTCTATCTAGTTTCCGCTACCAAAGCTACATTTATTTCTGACCGTGCCAACTGCTAACATGGACCATAAGGAGTTCGAACAAACAGCTGCAAGCTTAGATCAGCACAAACTAATTACCTGGCATAATTTAGTTAACTGCAGTCCCGAGATTTGTATATTTGTATATTAATAATTTAATGAATTATTAATAGCAACACATGTTATGACAAATTAGGTCTGAGAGGCCTTCATAAATTCACTTTCTTGATAATCAACCTAAAGGTAACGTATAGTTTAATGGTAGCTTCTTTTTTGTGTATTGAATTAATCTGAATCATATGTTGCTGAATTTGGGACATTTCACCCATTTGCATTAAGCTTTGTATATTTATAAACCCAGTCATATTTTTGAATGGTCATGGATTATTCCCTTATTTTCCCCTGAGATGGGGGAAATAAGGATTTAAGTGTTTTACTTCCTGCTTATTATGATGTAAAAATCATCATTTGCATCATAATAAGCAGGAAGTCACATTTCATTGAAAAGTGTAGAGATTACAAACATTAGCTCCTCATTATTCCAGGGTGTGGGACCCACTCACCCTACAGGCCATATTACAGATCAGTGGGTGGGACTTCACTTGCAGAAACTGACATCAATATCCGCCATCTTGTTTTTGGAAGCTAAGCTAACAAGCGCTGTGGAGATAGAAGTATGACAATGACAGAAGAAACTAAATATGGAAGAAGAGGATTTTGAAATTCTGCTGCTCAATTCCGATGTTCGTGGCTATCTTTACGAGCCACAATATAGTGAAGAGCAGCTGAGGCTGATGGAGGAGCAGGAGGCGGCTGCCTGTCACGGAGCCCAGACTGACTCGAGCTGAGGCTATGGCCTACAGACACAGAGTCCGTCTGCTGCAGAGAATTTCAACAATGGCAATTTCTCCTAGACGAAATCTCTGAATCAGAAGAGCACATGGACGTTTGTGTTGTGAACCATTCTAGTTGAACTGACTGAACATCAAGGTCTCATGCAATAATACACCATATTTAAAGAAATACAAACAAGGAGTAATTCACTAATGAGTTTGCTAATATAACATTAACGGGGTTTGATGTTGTGGGAAGGAGGAGGCGGGAATTGGCCAACATTTAAAAATTTTAATAGTAAAATGAAAAAATACAAAATGAAAATATATGTCCACACACAACATAAAATCAGGCCTGTTTCTCTCTCGATCTGCCATTTATGCTCCCGCTCCTCTGTGAGAGATACAAGACTGGTCGGTGTGTCTCTTGTCTTTCATTATCACTCACGGGGGTGAACTATCCCGTTAAGTCATATTTAAAAAAGAAAAAAAAAAGAAAAAGAAAAAAAGTAGCACAGGTAGTCAAATTTAATCTTCAATTTGTCCGGCATATTCAAAATAATTTAACCATGGGTGGGGCCAAAACATTTTTATTCAATGTTTTTTTTCTCATTTTGATTATTGCTTGACTACCTGGGGCCCGTTTTAATATAAAGGTTCAACCAACTCTGAGTTAAAACTTGAACTCTGAGTTGACTTTCCCTGAGATGGGAAACTCAGAGTTTTCGGCTACAGAACAGCTGAAATGAGTTAGTTAAATCAACTCTAAGTTGACTGACTCTAAGTTAAAGGGACACTTCACCCATTTGTATTAAGCTTTGTATCTTTAGAAACCCAGTCATATTTTTGAATGATCATGGTTTATTCCCTTATTTTCCCCTGAGATGGGAGAAATAAAGAAGTAAGTGTTTTACTTCCTGCTTATTATGACGTAAAAATCGTCATTTTGCGTCATAAGCAGGAAGTCACATTTCATTGTAGAAACCACAAACTTAGCTCCTCATTATTCAAGGGTGTGGGACCCACTCACCCTACAGGCCTATTACAGATCATGGGTGGTGTCACAGATCAGTGACTTCACTTGTAGATACTGAATCAATATCAGCCATCTTGTTTGGAAGCTAAGCTAACAAGCGGAGATAGAAAGTATAATGACGGAATAAACTAAACATGATTTGTAAGAAGAGGATTATGAAATTCTGCTGCTCAAATCCGATGTTCGTGGCTATCTTTACGAGTCGCAGTATAGTGAAGAGCAGCTGAGGCTGACGGAGGAACAGGAGGCGGCTACCTGTCGAGGTCAAGGAGCCCGGACTGGCTCGAGCTGGGCGGACTGCTGGTGCATGTGCTCTTGCTGCGTGCTATGGACACAGATAGAGTCCGTCTGCTGCAGAGAATTTCAACTATAGCAATTTCTCCAGAACGAAATTTCTGAATTAGACGAGCACATGGACGAGCATACATCCAGATATCATGCATAATTCACCATATAGAAATAAATACAAATGAGGAGTAATTCACTAATGAGTTTGCCAATGTAACGTTAACAGGGTTTGTTGTTGTGGGAAGGAGGCTGGAACCGGCGAACATTTTAATAGTAAAATCAACAAATACAAAACGAAAGTATAAGCCAGCAGCCCCTCATTGACGACTGCTGTAACGTTACTCACAACAGAAACAAAACACATAAAATCAGGCCTGTTTCTCTCTCGATCTGCCATCGTTGCTCCTCATTTTATGCTTTCGCTCCTCTGTGAGAGACGTGAGGCCGACGCGCACCTCACAGGTGTCTTTCACTATTACTCACGCCACTGGCCTCGCGCAGCGCGCCGTCCTCCCTCGATCGTCCTGCTAGCCACAGCCAACTAACTAGAAATTTTGTGTGAAATGAATTTCAAACACTGGTGACAGCTAACGTTAGTGGGAGTTGCATTGTGGGAGTTGTTGTCTTACATACAAATGCGTCCCTCGGTTATTGTATGTCTTTTCTCGGTCAAGAGGGCACCAACTTCAAAAATTCTTTTACATTTCGACTACATATATGATCCACTTTCAATAAAGATTAATGTTGACATGGGTGAAATGCTCATTTAAGCGCGTACACCACAACTATAAAAAGCCATTATCAATGGATCGCAGATATTATCGCAGAGTCACCATGGTAACAGCGCAAGACCCTAGACTGTAAAAAATGCGCCACACAAAAAGAGGTCTGCATATTTCTCACCAGCAGAACTGTTTAAGCTCCGGAGAAAATAGTTGCTGGAGTCAATGCTTAAGTTTACATTTTAATCACGGTTATACAGTGTAGGGTGTAATTAATACCAAGTAATCTAAATACTGTAATTCAATTAAAGGGATTAATCTTAATTATTCTGTAATTTAATTGCAGAATAAATTTTTAAATTTAATAGAATAAATTTAATTTAAATTCTGATGTAATTGCATTAAATACTGCATAGACTATAGAACAAGTCTGTTTAAAACAATAGTGGATTTAACATTTCTTTTTTAAAAGGCATTTTTAATGTTACCTTCTCCCTTATAATTTGGTCAATTCAAGAATAATTCATGCAATTGTATATTGTGAATTTAAAAGCATTAAAAGTGCCGTTTCTTGTCTCTTCTTGTGTTGTTCAAGTTGTTGAGGTTGATATGGGATTAGTAATAATAATTAATAATAAGTAGACCAATACATTCTAGAGACAGTAGCGTGTCTTGAAGTAGCGTGTGTATGACACACCAATTTCGTATTTCCATTTGTGGCGTGCTATCAACACGCATGATCGCTTTTCAGCGTGTTTATGAACGCCGTTGACTTAACGTTATTACTGTATATATAAATATATGACTTACCTCAACCCTGTCCCTAAACCTACCCGTCACTGGGGTTAATGGCATTTATGACTGTTTCCTTACCATCCTAGGAAAAAAAAAGATAGCTCCCTAGCAGTGGCGGCTGCTGGTCTTTCAAAGAGGGGAAGCTCTTTTTTCTTCTTCTTTTTTTAAAACTCGACTGTCAGGTGTGGGGATGGTGAAAAGAGCGAGGACTCGCTGCAGAGTTGATGGGCTTTATTTTATTGATAAAAAAACAAAAAACGGTAACACTTTAAAATAATGGTCCGTAGTTAACAAGTAGCTATGCAGGAAGTAAAAGGTAGTACTGCATTAACACCGAAGTTAATACTATTAACTAATATGGAAGCAATATTAACTAAGCATTAAGTAATAGGTAATTAGTACAAAGGTAGTTCCTTGGTAGGTATTTGATTGTTACTAAAGAAATATATCCTCATTGAGAACTACTTGTGAACTAAGAAATAATAACCAATTAATTACTAATCACAAAAGTAACATATCTAAAAAGTGAACAATTGTGGGGGTTTTACTCTTAACGTGGTCATAACATTTCAGAAGCATGTGCCTCAAATGGGTTCTTTGTGGAAACCAGTTTATGAAGTTTATATATCCTCCCAAATACATTAGCTAGGTTGAGATTGTGACCACTACTCTTGCCAGGATGGATGCATGTTCTCTGTTTGTTTAAAACTTAAACATAAAATAATCCTAATAAAGACAGTTAAATAATTAGGAAGTGATGCTGACACTCTCATGATTGGATTAGTTCACTATTATGAGCTCTATTGAATGTCAGTCACATACAGTATATCTCAGACTCCAAAGACCTATAACTTTATGTTACAGTAGCTGCCTGAGGAGGACTTCTCTTTAGGACATGAAAATAAACATTGATGTTCACTTGTCAAAAACAATTTGTATCTTTAATGAAGAAATTGGCTGCATTTATGTTACGATAAGCAGAAAAACCACATCTTCCAGATTACAGTGTTTGTTAGAATATTAGTGCCTCACACAACCTGTACAGTATGTGTCAAATATAAAATTAAATTACTTGTATCATTTGTGAAAAACCTGTTAACTCCTCACTAACTACTTAAGCGTTACCTTGTTATCCCGCAGGAACTACTAGTGATGTGGCCCATTATTTTAAAGTGAAAAACATGTTAACTCCTAACTAACTACAAGCGTTACCTTGTGTAAACATTGCGGGATGACAAGGTAACGCTTGTAGTTAGTTAGGAGTTAACATGTCATCCTGCAGGAACTACTAGTGATATGGCCCATTATTTTAAAGTGAAAAACATGTTAACTCCTAACTATACAAGCGTTACCTTGTCATCCCGCAATGTTTACACAAGGTAACGCTTGTATAGTTAGTTAGGAGTTAACATGTTTTTCACTTTAAAATAATGGGCCACATCACTAGTAGTTCCTGTGGGATAACAAGGTAACGCTTAAGTAGTTATTGAGGCGTTAACATGTTTTTCACAAATGATACAAGTTATTTAATTTTATATTTGACACATACTGTACAGGTTCTGTGAGGCACTAATATTCTAACAAACACTGTAATCTGGAAGATGTGGTTTTGCGCTTATCGTAACATAAATGCAGCCAATTTCTTCATTAAAGATGCTAATTGTTTTTGACAAGTGAACATCAATGTTTATATTCATGTCCTAAAGAGAAGTCCTCCTCAGGCAGCTACTGTAACATAAAGTTATAGGTCTTTGGAGTCTGAGATATACTGTATGTGACTGACATTCAATAGAGCTCATAATAGTGAACTAATCCAATCATGAGAGTGTCAGCATCACTTCCTAATTATTTAAGATTTATTTTTAAAAACTGTCATTATTAGTATTATTTTATGTTTAAGTTTTAAATAAACAGAGAACATGCGTCCATCCTGGCAAGAGTAGTGGTCACAATCTCAACCTAGCTAATGTATTTGGGAGGATATATAAACTTCATAAACTGGTTTCCACAAAGAACCCATTTGAGGCACATGCTTCTGAAATGTTATGACCACGTTAAGAGTAAAACCCCCACAATTGTTCACTTTTTAGACATGTTACTTTTGTGATTAGTAATTAATTGGTTATTATTTCTTAGTTCACAAGTAGTTCTCAATGAGGATATATTTCTTTAGTAACAATCAAATACCTACCAAGGAACTACCTTTGTACTAATTACCTATTACTTAATGCTTAGTTAATATTGCTTCCATATTAGTTAATAGTATTAACTTCGGTGTTAATGCAGTACTACCTTTTACTTCCTGCATAGCTACTTGTTAACTACGGACCATTATTTTAAAGTGTTACCCAAAAAACAAACAAGGGGAATAAATTGGGAGCAAAAAAAGCAGGTAACGAGGGAGGACAGGTGGGGCAAAATAACTAATAATCAGGAAACAAGATGGGAGTCAACACAATGACAGGAAAGCACATATGACACAAGGAAAAACACATGACAAGCACAAGCCATGTGCTCATACCAAACATGACAAAAACACATGACCAATAAAACAAATTAAAAAGCAATTGTGCTCACACAAAATGAGACCTGAAGAACGATGAGAACACTCATAAGACACGTGTTCACACAGAACATGACAACATGAAAGCACACAGCTAGTGTAAAACACAAGCTACACAGCACAAGACAAAACATGACATGAAAGCACGCGGCCGATGTAAACACAAACCATGTGCTACACAACACACTGAACAGAGCGAACACGACAAGACAGAACGCTAACGTTACGCATGAGTACGACCATAAGGTCACCCTGTGCACTCACAACTGAAAACAAACACGCGGAGAATGCATGTCCGAATCCCAACACAAAACTGAAACCAAACTAGACAGATGTGCCGTGATTCAAACACCACTCCCGCACATGTAACAAGACACCTGACATCGACGGAAGAAATGTGGGAATTAGGTTGAACTGTGAAATATCTGATGAAAATTGCAAATACTAAGAAATATGTTACAGCAGTTCGTCTTTCGAGTAAAATACACAAAATCCGCGTGAATGCTGGAGCCTGAATGCTGGAGGGCCAATGGCTGAGGGAATTCCTGGAGGGGCTTCATCAGAGCCAGTCACTCCCCAGGATTAAAGGGCCTTCATAAAATTTAAGAGGTGCTAAGCATATGTGTTATTTTTTATATAGGCTATTTTTGAAATTTCCATTTATTTTACTTTGGTTGGATTGGGTTTTTTGTTAGTCCCAACTGATTCTGATTGTAATATCATTATCATGATTTGACATACCTCCCATTCTGAAATGGAAAACGAATCAGTTACCTAACCTAACCTCGGTTTTATCTAGAGAATGGAAACGAGTATTGCGTGAGCTACAGTAGCTTACGCTACGGGAAAGATGAATCTTTTCAGAGATATTTAAGCCCAAAAATTATCTGTAATTTCTGTATCCATTGTCAATGCAGTACAGCAGCTGCAGACCATGAGCGGGCTAGCTAGCGAGCTCATTGGTTGCTCTGCGGCAAACTGCTGCAGCCTATAGACAATCTGGAGTGAACTCGCGTCCAATGAGAGGCGCTCACGCCATCATTGCATCATAGCCCGCCAGAAAGGGTGTGGCTCGAGTCTATATAAGTGCGGTTCGCAGGCTGCATCACTGCTTTCCATAGAATGAAGCGAAAGTCGCTCGTGGCGCGAGTACGGCTGGCTACACAATACTCGTTCCCTCATCTATTATATATAAGTAAGCACTATAATACATAAGCACATAGTGGGAAGGAAAAAACAGAGCGGAAATAAACCAGTCCCCCTGGGGCACGTGCACGAGGAGTTTCTTGACTGTAAGCATTTTGAACAGTCTTTTCGCAAGCACTCGGTTCAAAAATCTGAGATCTAATATCGGTTTTCTTGGGGACAAGAAAATAACGGCTGTAAATTAACAAGACCGTCTTTCTTGGGGACAAGAAAATAATGGCGGTCAGTGGCAGCTGTCTGAGCGCGATCTAGGGCTGCGATCCTCAAATCTGATGACGCTGGGAAGTCTGACTGTGCTGAGCTGGGCGATGTGAGAGGGCTCGTGCAGGAGGCTAAGATCCCGCAGAGGAGCTAGTGTGACGAGGCAGGAAGAGGTTCATGACTTGAGTGGCTTTCTGGACTTCGGAGAAATGGTCGACAATGCCACTCACCGCTGAGCCGAAGAGACCGAAAGGAGAAAGCGGCGTGTTGAGAAATGTGGCGCGTTCAGATTCTCCCATGTCGGCTAGTGTAAGCCACAGATGTCTCTCGGTCACAGTCAGTGTGGCCATGCATTTCCCAAGGGCTTGAGCTGCAGATTTCGTGGCGCGAAGGGAGAGATTCGTCACGCTACTTAAATCCGTAACAGCTTCCGGATGCCTGCCTTTCTCATCCCACTCACAAAGGAGATCTGCTTGGGGGATCTGTAGGACGGCCATAGAGTGCAGAGCGGATGCGGCCACTGACCACTCCTCGCTGTCCGAAGCCATGAGAGAACAGCAGTACTCCTCCTCCGCCTCGTCATCCGAGATGGCAGTAGTGCAGCAGCTCGGCCGCAACTGTGCGCTTCTTCTTGTGTGGCAAGGTGAAATGCGGCACGGTGGCTTCGGCTTTAAACGCATCGAGTCGAGCCCGCAGGGTAGACAACGGAAGCTCTTCGCAGAGGTCACATCCGCTGTCAGCGAGAGCGAGCTTTGCGTGTTCCTTTCCCAGGCAGAGAGCTTAGATGAGATGGCGGTCTCCAACGCTGAGAGGGGCGCGGCATGAGCCGCAGGTGGTGCGAGGCATCTTCAAAAAGACACTTGCTTGCTCTTTTGTGAAGTTCACTTGGAACTTATGCTCTAAAAAAGATACGTCAACCAGATGGCTTGGTTCGCAGGATGGCTTAAGGTGGCGAAGACGGCCGGGATCCAATTTTAAAAATAAAAATAAATACATAAAATGAAAATTTAAATGTCTAAGCAAACCTAAGTTGGGTATGTTGTATTTCACAAGATGTAAACAACACTGGTCCAGAAGCACTTCCTTCAGTTTTTTAACACTACATAAAAGCTGGGATAAAATATAACCAACAGAACATTTAAAACTGAATCAAAAAGTTAAACAAACATCTTTAAGATGTTTTCTTTATGTGAATAAAGAAAACAGTTACAAACTGAAACAGGAAGTGTTTCTGGACCAGTGTTGTTTACATCTTGTGAATGAGTGTTTGTGAAGCTGATTGTAAGTTTTATGTGAATATATATAGAACTTTTGAATGATAAATGTACATGAAAATATTTTTTCTGCAATGTTTTGTGACCTAGCTGTGTGTAAGCTTAACTTACACACAGGTAAACTCCAATAGCAGTAATGTATTTGGCCAATCCATACTCACAATCCAGGCAGGGGTCAAAGTCCATGTTATCAATCGAAGACAGAGTCCCTCACCCCCCACATACAGTACACATTATACACGTTCAACCAGTTACACAACCACATCCTTTTCAACATACAAAAATATCAGTCCCACCAGTTAACAATTTATGGAGTTCTGCTTCCCACAGGAAAGAAGAAGTGTAATGGTTTCTATAATTATGGAAACCATTACATACATTCTATTGGATTTAATCATTTTCGTGGGAATTTTAGTGGCTGTAATGGGAATTAGCTATAGGTCTCAGTGGGTCTACTGATATGTGTTAGGTTCTATTGCTGGGGCCTGGGGGTATTAAATTCTAATGGAATATAACCCAAACACACTACAAAAAAATCTATTATGGTTTAAATGATAAAAGCCAATGGTTGGTATTTTAAACGAAACAATTGGAATTTCTGTGATGGTTTCCAACTTTTTTAAGCTTGTCTGATCTTCTGCCCTTGTCTAAAGAAATAGTAGGCTACACACATCATGCCAAATATTTTATTATCAAACTGAACACATGAAATTCATCGGTATCAGTAAGATTCACCAACATAAATAAGTTTCACAGCACTGACACTGTTTCAGCTTTCATCACCTCGGTAACACCTAATAAACGGGGCGTAACCAGGGGCGTAACACACACGCCTGCTTGCATTTTATTGTTGACAGCCTTGTTGTCTTACATTTACTTAACCAGGAGATGGTGCTGCAATTTCTATCGAATCAAGCTTGGAGTTATGAACCATTTTCGACACAGTTGTATGAGAAAGCAATTTGCTTCGACAACGCTTCATTTGGCCATCACTAGCCAACAGGTTATTTCCAATAGCAGAAAATTATTTGGGTAATCCGTAGATACTCACAACAATCCAGCAGAGGTCAAAGTCCATTTAATCAATCCAAGACAGAGCAAAACAAGAACAGGCAAAACTTCAAAGTGGTGTGACGAATAACAACGACCCCGTAATTAACTATACACACTGAACATGACGATCATGATGGGAACAGCTCGAGCGCAATTACAGTGATGAGTGGAGCGCAGACAAGGATTGTGGGGAATGTAGTTCCAAAAGTGAATGACTGGGGAAGGAGGACCTCTAGTGGACACCAGGGAATACATGAACCAGACACTGTGACAGCGTGATCTTAATACGTGGGACTACGGATGGAAGTTTACAGCTACTACAATCCATCTGCATTCCATCTTTGTTCATTAACATTAACAAACAAAGAAAAACAACATAAACAATGGATTGTACCAAATCTATTATTCTTAAAATGTCCCCTTCCTGTACCCTACCTCCCTTTCATAAAACATCTTTTGTATGTTCCAGGTAAATATGCTATAGGCCTTGAACATGACTAGTGGAATTTTGGTATTTGATTAGATTGGCTAAGGTAACAAAAGTGAACAGGCTATTATTCGGTGTTTTACACTTAGCCCTGTTTTCAGATCAAATAGAACAGTTAGGATTGAAATTTAGACAAATGCTGTTGTCCCGAGAATTTTAGCACATTTACAAACTTAAAGATATTTTAAATAGGCTAGTTAAATCTAAATATTAAATGTTACACCTATGTTAGGCTAAATATTAAATCTAAATCTAAATGTTAAATATAAATCTAGAAACTGTATTTTTGCAAGAGTAGGCTACTTTCTTTTATGAAAGGTGCGGGACTTATGACCTGTAGTCATAATCACCACCCACGAGGGGGCTCACTTTGACTGATCTGTTACGTTCGCTTGCAAAAAGTCCAGCAGATCTGCTTTCTGCTCGGCTAAAATGTCGAACTAATTATTATTTTAGGTAGTAATTATCGCGATAATCATAGAGATTAGATGTTTTTTATTCGTTATTTGACACTATAAACCTCCTCAAGCCCACACAAGGCCTACACACACAATAGATCTTGTTCACAATTAATCTGTTTCACTAAATACTTTTTGGCTACTATAACTATACGTCTTTGGGAAAATAATTACTACATCTGAAATGCAGTCACCACATAACTAATTTCTGTATTTTCAAAAATGTACAGAAGTCAAATGGATTTCAAATTCAATGTCTTTATTAATTACAAAATATAAAACATTCAATTCAGGTTATTAATATAATTACACTACTATATATTCACATAGAAAATAGAAACATAGAAAACAGCTGTTTTACATTATGATAATATTTCACAATTTTAGCCTACTGTTTTTTTTTTTTTTTTGTCAAATAAATGCAAGCTTGATCAGCAGAATAGACTTCTTCCAAATGTTTCCAAACTTTTGATCGGTATACTGTATATGATTTTATACAAAATAAATAGTTGTTAATAAGATTGACACTGTATTATATCTAGTATTATTGAAGCAAAACAGAGTCCCTATAACAGTGCAATTTGTAGATTTTTAGTCTTTGAGAAAATGTTTTGTGAGTTGCAAAAATCTTTTTCTTTGCTTTCTCTCTCACAAACACAACACATCGTTACACCTTTTTAAATTCTTCATTGCAGGTGCACAAATCCTATTCTACAAATTACCAAACTCATAGGGGTCATATTTTTTGTTGATAAACAGTGACATTTTAGCCAATTTTGCACATTTTATTGTGTATCATTTTGTGAATCATCTATACTAATTGGCTATTCTCATGTGGTCACACTTCACTTTTCATTAACAGTCACAACCCCCTGTGTGGCCACTCCTTAAAGGAGAACTTTGGTCAATTTTAACTATGAGCTAATTTTTTTGTACATTTGGAGTGCTGTCAGTACAGAAAAAAATGACAAAAATTTATGTTGCCTTGTACAACACGCAATGTGGGCAATATCAGCCGTTAGAAGCCGTTTCTCAATATGCGTTCTTGTGTGTAGGCCTACTTGTGTTCTTGTGGACTTGTGAAACATCATCAGTCGCTGCCAAAGTACTGTTCCAATTCAAAGTTCACATCTCAGAGCCCGTCTGGAGAGGCTTGGCACTTCCTATTAGCCCCATTGTCTATCATCTTGGTTGCAGTTCCATTAGAATTCCACTGGAGGTGATCGCGGGTGAGAGCAGAATGAATGGGAGTCTATGGGGCTAAACGGCTAAATGTCTCTTTCACCTGCTTGTCGTTAAATTAACATAGATTTTATTGTTGATTCCGCAAATTCAATATAGATTATAGGCCAAAAGTCGAATCAACGAGTACTTATGTCCTTTTGATTTCTTACAGGTTAGGCCATTGTTGGCCGGAACACGCTAGCATTCTGCTATTGTGTGACGTCATCACAGTTTTGAACGGATTTTTAGAACAGATAAGTGAACTTAAAAATGCAATTTTTAGCTGAGTGTATATCTTAGCCCTCCCTTTTGAATGCAACTTTCAAATTACTTGACAAAAAATTACATCCTGAGAAAAGTGGATTTCTGGGGGTGAAACCCCATTGACTTTTCATTCATTCCCATTCATTCTGCACTCGATCGCGAGCGCCCCCGCATGGACAGAGACGTGTTACTGCAGCCAGTCCAGAACCCGATCCCCGGATGTGTTCTTGATCCGCCCCGTTTACCGAGGATGCATCGAGAGGTGACTTGTGTCAGAGAAAGTCTAATTGAAGAGAATTGGCACTGGCTACTTCTGGCCGGTTACTTCCAGCTGATGGATTACCCCCTTCTGGATTACACTTCGGATTCTGACCGGAAATAGTAGACCATCCGGGTCTCTTTGAAACACTCATTTCAACATCCTACGATTTCGAATGTACAAATTCAATTTTCGAATAGGCCTACTATTTAGGACGGATAGTATATGCGGATTGAAGAAGTCTTGAGAAGAACTGAGAAGTTCACACACATCTACATGTGAAATCACTCGCATATACATATACAAAACTAAAGCATGCATCCACGTTTTATTTTGTATGCGCGAGTGTTTTATGGATGTGTATGCGCGCATCAGATTTATATGTGTGAGTGTTTATAGCTGTAAGTGTAAATGCATGGAAGTTTATATGTATGTGCGAAGTTTATATTTATGTGCGGGTGTGTATTGGTGTGTCTGTGTGCAGCGAGTGTATATGTATGTGCAAATGTTTATAGGTGTATGTGCATGGAAGTTTATATAAGTTATTCACAAGTTTACAGGTCCTTCTCAAAAAATTAGCATATTGTGATAAAGTTAATTATTTTCCATAATGTAATGATAAAAATTAAACTTTCATATATTTTAGATTCATTGCACACCAACTGAAATATTTCAGGTCTTTTATTGTTTTAATGCTGATGATTTTGGCATACAGTTCATGAAAACCCAAAATTCCTACCTAAAAAAATTAGCATATTTCATCCAAACAATAAAAGAAGTGTTTTTCATACAAAAAAATGTCAACCTTCAAATGGTTATGTTCAGTTATGCACTCAATACTTGGTCGGGAATCCTTTTGCAGAAATGACTGCTTCAATGCGGCATGGAGGCAATCAGCCTGTGGCACTGCTGAGGTGTTATGGAGGCCCAGGGTGCTTCGATAGCGGCCTTAAGCTCATCCAGAGTGTTGGGTTTTATGTCTCTTAACTTTCTCTTCACAATATCCCACATATTCTGTATGGGGTTCAGGTCAGAAGAGTTGGCAGGCCAATTGAGCACAGTAATACCATGGTCAGTAAACCATTTACCAGTGGTTTTGGCACTGTGAGCTGGTGCCAGGTCATGCTGAAAAATGAAATCTTCATCTCCATAAAGCTTTTTAGCAGATGGAAGCATTGAAGTGCTCCAACATCTCCTGATAGCTAGCTGTATTGACCCTGCCCTTGATAAAACACAGTGGACCAACACCAGCAGCTGACATGGCACCCCAGACCATCACTGACTGTGCGTACTTGACACTGGACTTCAGGCATTTTAGCATTTCCTTCTCCCCAGTCTTCCTCCAGACTCTGGCACCTTGATTTCCGAATGACATGCAAAATTTGCTTTCATCTGAAAAAAATACTTTGGACCACTGAGCAACAGTCCAGTGCTGCTTCTCTGAAGCCCTGCAGGTCAGGCACTTCTGCCGCTGTTTCTGGTTCAAAAGTGGCTTGACCTGGGGAATGCGGCACCTGGCTCTGGATGTTTCTACTTCAAACTCAGTCCACTGCTTCCGCAGGTCCCCTGGGAATCGGTCCTTCTCCACAATCTTCCTCAGGGTCCAGTCACCTCTTTTCGTTGTGCAGCGTTTTTTGCCACACTTTTTTCTTCCCACAGACTTTCCAATGAGGTGCCTTATATAGCACTCTGGGAACAGCCTATTTGTTCAGAAATTTCTTTCTGTCTTACCCTCTTGCTTGAGGGTGTCAATGGCCATGTCCACACTAATAAGTTTTCGTTTGAAAACGTATATTTTTCTCTCCGTTTTGGCCTTCCGTCCACACTGAGACGCCGTTTTAAGTCAACAAAAACGTATCGTTTGGAAAACGCTCTCCATAGTGGATAAATTTGAAAACGGCGTTTTCGCGTTGTAGTGTGGACAGTGAAACCGGAGGTATTTCAAAACGATGACGTAAGTTTAGTCATGTGATCCATGTAGTACCAATAGATATTCATGTTTATCGGTATTGTGCCTGTTATGTGTTATTCATTTTTACACTATTGCTAAAATATGTTACTTTCTATGTTACTTAATATGTGCTATTCTTCATAGCACAGTACTGCAGAGATGACAGATAATGTAGTCTACTCACATTTGCTGTCCTTCGGCAAAACATGAGAGCAGTTGCGTTTTAGACCAAACATATGGTGACTGAATGCGACCTGGACGCATCCGTGATGGTGAGATATTTTGCTAAATAAAATTATCCTGTTATTGTGCGATAACATTATTATTTATTTTCCCATCTGTATCATCTCAGTTAGCTTTTGTGAAGTTTCACGCATGCGCAGTAAAGTGAATTTAGAAGTTTCTCATCCACACTGAAACGTCGGAAAACACCTGAAAACGCTAGTGTGGACGGAGAGCGTTTTTAAACGAAAACCCCGTTTTCAAATTTATCCGGATTAATGTGGACGTAGCCAATGATGGCCTTCTGGACAGCAGTCAAGTCGGCAGTCTTACCCATGATTGCAGTTTTGATTAATGAAACAGGCTGGGAGTTTTTAAAAGCCTCAGGAATCTTTTGCAGGTGTTTAGAGTTAATTAGTTGATTCAGATGATTAGGTTAATAGCTCGTTTAGAGAACCTTTTCATGACATGCTAATTTTTTGAGGAATTTTGGGTTTTCATGTGCTGTATGCCATAATCATCAGTATTAAAACAATAAAAGACCTGAAATATTTCAGTTGGTGCAATGAATCTAAAATATATGAAAGTTTAATTTTTATCATTACATTATGGAAAATAATGAACTTTATCACAATATGCACATTTTTTGAGAAGGACCTGTATATGCATTCATTATTAAAATAATATGTATTGGTATGGATTTCATATTAGTGTTCACGTGTATTTCAAAAATGTATTTTGAACATCCAATATATATGAGAGTAATGTATAGGTATATGCAGGTGTGTTATGTAGGCTGTATTGATAAGCGAAGTTTGATTTAAATCCTACGTGGCGCACATAATCTTTTCCTTAACCTAGTAGTTTCTCAAGTGGGTCCAGATCATAGACTGATCACAGCTGAGGGATGTGCAGTGTGACACCTGCTGGTCCTTTTCTGTAAATCCTTTTGGTGAGCTTACTGTTATAGTACAATGCCATCGATCTTTACAATATTGAGAACACGTTACTGTTCACGTTACTGTTGAGAACACGTTACTTATTTACTTAAATAAGCCTTAATCTGTGAGGCTAAATAACATAAATACCTTTATTTAATTCATCACAAACATGCTCCAAACTGATCATGGGCCTACTGTTGAATCGACACCTCTTAAAAACTGTTATTCTCTTAATCATGAAGGGGGTTTTATTGCATTATTTAATTCCTTTTTACAAATAAATTGTTATCTAAGTGAGTATTTTGTGGAGACATTGCATCAACTTAAGGCAAGGAGGAGCTCTACTGCAGTAAATGGAAATATTTGGGAGAACCTTAATTTTGAAAAGTAACCTGCATGAACAACAGACATAACTGATGGAGAACACTATCCAATCAGAAGCGAGGGGTTGATACAGTCCCACCCACCAAGTAATAACGGGAAACGACATTGCGTTGAATTTTTGTTGTTGTTTTGTTTTGATTAAAAAAAACGAATAATCAAACTGAATTTTGTTTTTTTCCGTTTCAGGTCAAAATTCAAAAGACGGAAAACGGCCCGTTTGTCAATTATACCAAAAAATCAAACGGTTAAACGTACTTTGGTCGATACCATGTCATTCATGACAAAGCTGTTTACTTTTATAACTTTAGAAATATTTCAGTACTTAAATGATAATGTCGTTATTTTGATTAATTTATTATTTTGATTAATTCATTAGTTTTATTTATTTGTGAGTAACATTCCTCTAAAGATCACTCCAAAATAAATGTTTGCACATAGTAAGGACAGATTTATTTCAAAAATAATTTTAAGAAGCAATTCTACTTAACAATCATATTATATGACTTCAGTAGAGGCTCTCTTCGGGTTTCATTCTTCTTTGGCCTAAAACAAAACGAAGCACATTCATAAGTCATGTAAATAATCAGAACATTTTCAGGAATAAGCTGAATACTACATGTTTCTACTCTGTAAATGTGAGAACGCATCTACTGAATACAGACTCTGAAATTATGCAACTGACCTTTCCAGCATCACGGCTCTTGGCTCTAAGCTTGTTGACCTGAGATTCGGAAATGTCAGCACGCTCCTCAGCCTCTTCCAGCTCATGCTGCACCTTCCTCAACTTGGACAGGTGAGCGTTTGCTTGTTCATCCTGCAAAGTCACATACGATTAGATCAGGAATATAAGTTCACAAGATGTTTACAGTTCTCAAGTGAGATACTCACAGCTTCTTCAGCCTGTCTCTTGTAAGCCTTGACCTTCAGCTGAAGCTTGTCAACCAGATCCTGCAGTCTGTTGAGGTTCTTCTTATCCTCCTCAGTCTGCAGATAATGAACAAGGATCAGACTAGAACATACTCAGATTATAGTGACCTGAATTTTACTACACATTGTTTTGTACCTGGTAGGTGAGCTCCTTGACTCTCCTCTCATATTTGCGGACACCTTTAACAGCATCAGCTCCACGTCTCTGCTCTGCCTCAACTTCAGCTTCAAGCTCACGGACCTAAAGTTAATGGGAGATAGTAGTACAATTATTACAGGCGATGAAAACATGTTTAGACTGTCTAAAATATTTCAGAGTATTAATGTAGTACACAATTTATACCTTTCAGATCATAACTATTAACATCAGAATAAAGAAAATCTTACTCTGGACTCCAGTTTCTGGAGTTGTTTCTTTCCTCCCTTCATGGCCAGATTCTCAGCCTCATCCAGTCGGTGCTGCAGGTCCTTCACTGTGACCTCCAGATTCTTCTTCATTCTCTCAAGGTGAGAACTGGTGTCCTGCTCCTTCTTCAGCTCTTCTGCCATCATTGCAGCCTTTTGCATTAATACAGAAATCATTAGATCCACATTTTTTCCAAGTACACAAGTATCTTTTAAAACATTTGGCAGCTACTGTTGCTCACATCAGTGATGGCCTTCTTGGCCTTCTCCTCTGCATTTCTGGCTTCCTGTACAGTGTCATCAACTTCGCTCTGGACCTGAACAAGGTCGGCCTCAAGCTTCTTCTTGGTGTTCAGGAGACTTGTGTTCTACAAAATAGAAAGCAGCAATTTGGACACTTTAAATAGTGCTCTCAATTTCATTAATTTCATTGTAAAACAAAAAATGCCCTCACCTGAGAGTGCAGCAGCCCACAACGCTCACTGGCGTCCACCAACTCTTGTTCAGCCACTTTGCGGCCTCTCTCTGTCTGCTCCAGAGCAGCTCTCAGCTCCTCAATCTCAGACTGCATCAGAGTGTTTCTGCGCTCCACCATGGCGACCTGCTCCTTCATGTCTTCCTGTCCTCTCTGGGCATCATCAAGATGCAGTTGGGCATCCTGAACATAACAATAATAGAATAAGCTTTCAATGTGTTTTCTGGTGACCATACCCTAACAAAAGTTAGATTATACAAACATATTAATACATCCCAAAGTCTTAAGTTACCTTAAGTTGTCCCTGAACGTTTCTGAGCTGTTTCTGGGCCTCAGCAGCCTGGCGATTGGCGTGACTCAACTGAATCTCCATCTCATTAAGGTCTCCCTCCATCTTCTTCTTGATTCTCAGGGCATCATTCCTGCTCCTGACTTCAGAGTCCAGAGTGCCCTGCATGGATTCAATGACTCTCTGGCTGTTCCTCTTGATCTGCTCCATCTCCTCATCCTTCTCTGCAATCTTCCTGTCAACCTCTCCCTTGATCTGGTTTAGCTCAAGCTGGACACGAAGAATCTTGGACTCCTCATGCTCCAGTGTACCCTATGACAAATGAAGCAACATTTAAATATCAGAACAAAATTATTCATTAACAACACAGTATGATGGTTCTAGCAAGATATCCATATTGATCTTCAAATACTCACTTCAGCCTCCTCCAGGGCGGTCTGAATCTCTGCCTTCTCAGTCTCCACTGTCTTCTTGGCCTTTTCCAGCTCATGGATGCTCTTACCAGTCTCACCTATCTGCTCTGTCAGATCCGAAATCTCCTCTATAGAAAGAAAAAATATTATCTGTAATCATAATCACATGTGTTTACTTTTTAACGTAAGAATTAGAACATTAAAGTCTTTTCATTCTTTGTTTCTCAGTCGGTTTCATTCTTACGCTGCAGATTCTTGTTCTCTCTCTTGAGGGTCTCCAGGTGATCCAGACTCTCCTCATAGGAGTTCTTCATCTTGAACAGTTCAGTGCTGAGTGAACGAGCCTCTTTCTGGGCACCTTCCAGCTCTGCCTGACCTTCCTCGTATTTCTGCTTCCATTCTGCCAGGACCTTTGGTGGAAATATTTCAGAATCAGGTTAATTTAACTTTTAACATGCTGAACAAGACCGGACTACATTTAGAAGTTAATATCCTGTCACAGAAAGACATGTCCTTTTTTTTTTTTTTTTACCTTGTCAAAGTTCCTCTGTTTCTTGTCAAGGTTAGCAGCCAAACCATTGGCTCTCTCCACATCAATCATGAGGTCCTCCACCTCACCCTGGAGTCTCTGTTTGGTCTTCTCCAGAGATGCACATTTGGAGTTCACAGCCTCAACTTGTTCCTCTGCCTCTTGCAGACGCTGAGCCAGCTTCTTCCTGTTAAGTAATTCATATTGAATTCCAATCTATAAAATAGCTGTGGAAATTGGAAATATTATACAATAATTTACATACTTGGACTCTTCAAGCTCTTCCGTGCGCTGGATGGCATCAGTTTCATATTTGGTTCTCCACTGAGCAACCTCACTGTTAGCCTTTGACATTCCCCGCTGCAGCTCAGCCTTTGCCTCCTGCTCTTCCTCAAACTGCTCACGGAGCAGGTCGCAGTCATGACGGGCTGATTGCACAGCATGGGCCAGTGCGTTCTTAGCCTAGGAGACAGTCACATAATATTAGCTTTTATCTACAGTGAAGTAATTGACAACTATGTGCATGATTGTGCTATATTACCTTAACCTCCTCTTCAATTTGCCTCTTTAACTCCTCAATTTGCTGAGTGAAAGCTTGTTTGCCTCTGGTGAGCTGAGAAACCAGAGCCTCCTTCTCCTCCAGCTGACGGCCAAACTCACCTGTTAAAATGTTCACCATGTCCGTTCAACTCAAAATAGACCATTTAATATTATGAGAAACGCATTTGCTACACAATTAGGCTGGGGAAAATGATTACATGACTTTTAACCGAAAGGTCACGAGTTTGATTCTCAATACCAGCAGGAAACGACGGAGGTACCCTTTAGCAAGGCAACTAACTAAAGCCTCTAATAATTTGCTCCCTGGAATGGCTGCTCACTGCTCCGGGTATGTGTGTTGCTGTGTTCACTACTCATCGTTCCAAATGTGTGAGCACTAACTCGGATTGGTTAAATGCAGAGGACAAATTCTAAGTACGAGTTACCATACTTGCCACTTACCTTTATTTATTTTATGAAAACATAATTAATGAGCATTGAGAATGAGGTCAAAGGATCATGTGAATATGTAACATGGAGGATGATTTAGTTATACTAATTGTTTATCTGCATTTGTAAGAGGACAAAATAAAATGGTGAATTATTTTGTTTGATATTTTTTTAGATATTGTGCATTATTTACCATTCTCAGTTTGAAGTCTTGCTCTTTGAGCACTGAGGTCATTTAACTGGCGAAGGTTCTCATCATTCTTGGACTTAATTTCGCTAAGTTGGTCCTCAAGTGTGCGGCACATCTTCTCAAGATTAGCCTGTAAACACATTTGATTTGATTCTCAAGAATCTTAACCACATTTGTTTTATTTCCATTTTTTTTTTTTTTTTGAGAAACCATTCTCAAACCTTTGCTTTGGCAACAGCTTCCATGTTGCTGGAAAGATCATCAATCTCCATTTTGAATTCACTCTTCTCTTTCTCAAGCTTCTGCTTGACACGCTGCAGGTTGTCGATTTGCTCTCCCAGCTCGGCCACACTGTCTGCCTGCTTCTTGCGGAGGGCAGCAGCAGTAGCTTCATGCTGGAGGGTGGACTCTTCAAGATCACGACGCAGCTTCTGGAATTCAGCTTCACGCTTCTTATTCATCTCAATCTGAGCAGAAGTGGCTCCACCAGCCTCCTCAAGCCTCTCACTGATCTCCTCAAGTTCCCTGGAGAGATCAGCTCTCTGCTTCTCAACCTTGGCACGAGCAGCGCGCTCAGCCTCAATTTCTTCCTCCAGTTCCTCAATGCGAGCCTATGGTGGAAAGTTATTCATGAAATCTTATTAGTTTTTATTTTACCTCTACCTTTGACAGCATTAAAAAATATATATATCATAAAAAAAACCTGAAGCTCTTTGATCTTCTTTTGGAGTTGAGCACCCAAAGATTGTTCATCTTCTATCTTGCTAAGCAGCTGACTTGTTTCAAAATCTTTCCTGGGGGTGTTCAACAAGTGGTTTGTAAAAAAACAATAACACCACAGTAACGTTTTTAAATGTTTTTAAAAGATTTTATGCTTTAATTACTTTTTTATTTTCTCCTCAGATTGCTGCTTGTCATTCTCCAGGTCCATGATGGACTCTTGAGCTAATTTCAGGTCTCCTTCAAGCTTTCTCTTGGCTCTCTCCAGGTCCATGCGGAGCTTCTTCTCTTGTTCAAGGGAACCCTCAAGCTACAGGACAATGACATACAAAATATATAATTTTTGATCAAAGCAAAAGAGGTAGTTGATTTAATGAATTAATTACATGTTTAAATAGAAACTCACATCATCAACTTGCTGCTCAAGCTTTGTCTTGGATTTGGTCAGGGTGTTGACTTTGTCCTCTTCGGCCTGAAGATCATCCAGTGTCTGCTGATGGGACTCTTGGAGGGCTTTCTTCTCCTTCGTAAGCTTGGCAATGCTCTCATCCTGAGCTGCCATTTCCTCAGTTAAGTTCTTGACCTGTATGATTTTTGTTCCAAATAAGCTTATTTTTTTCTATATCAACATATTACTGTAAATAGAGATGAAATTAAATCTTAAACCAACTCAATATCTAACCTTATTCTCAGTGGCATGTTTCTCCTTCTCCACTTTAGCCAAGGTGAGCTCCAGGTCATCGATGTCTTTCTTCAGCTCAGAGCACTCATCCTCCAGTTTCCTCTTCTTGGCTGTCAGTTCAGCATTGATTTCTTCCTCATCCTCCAGTCTCTCAGTTGTCTCCTTGAGTTTAGCTTCAAGCTGGATTTTGCTTTTGATCAGACCCTCACACCGCTCCTCAGCATCTGAGAGATTCTCAGATTCCTGTTAGTAAAATAGATTTTTGGAAACCACCTGTTAGTAAAATTTTATTGGAAACCACCTTACTCATGTTTAATGGAGCCAGTATTCCTTTAACTATAAAATATACTCACAGATTGCACTTGCAGCTGCAGATCATTTTTCTCTTGCAACAGTGCTACCATCTTCTCTTCAAGTTCCTTCTTTTTGGCTTCAGCCTTAACCAAAGCCTCTTTGCATTTTACAAAGTCCTCTTTCATGGTTGCCAGCTCCTTTTCAGTCTCGGCACTCTTCAGCAGAGGCTTAATCTTGTAATAAACCTTCATCCATGGCCAGTGTTTGACATTCATGAATGAACGGATGTTGTATTGGATTGTGTAAATGGACTCCCTGTGAATAATTCATCATTAATTGGCATAACCAGTTCACAGTTTTTACAGTTATTGTGGATGTCACCTTTATTCATGCAATACTCACCTCCTTTCCATCATCTTCACAAACTCCCTCCTCATCAGGTAACCTCGGCAGAGAGCCTGAGTCATTGTGACCAGAGTCGCCAGTTTTTCATCACGCATCTCCTCAAGAACACCCAGAAGACCAGCTTTGAAGAACACCTGAATTCATGTAAAACAGTACATTTACATATATTAATTCACCTGTATAGGTTAAATGATCATGATCACTGATTTTTTGAAAGTTGTAAAGCTGAATATTAACCTTTGTGGTTCCAAATCTGTACTCATCATGGTTAACATCGATGGATCCCAGGAGTTTCTCACTGGCCTTCTTGTTATCAATAAACTGTCCCTCTGGGATAACACTGGCATTCAGCACCTTGTATCTATGGACCATTTATCAAAATGTTTTATATCTTCTAATAAAGAGCTTCCTACTCTTGTATATGTATATAATGTATATTTTCATATGGTCCAATTTACCTCTGTTTGAAGTCACCATAGAGGATTCTGCTGGGGAAACCCTTTCTGCAGATTCTGATACCCTCCAATACACCGTTACACCTCAGCTGATGGATAACCAGGAAGTTCTCCATGAGACCTAAAATTAACATTGTACATAATAAACTTGTTAAATTAACGTTGTTATTATTACATGCATTAAATATTGCCTTAATGTGATAATATCTGTAAGCCCTTTATTACTTTACCTGGAGTCTTGGACTCATTGGGAATCAGACAACGCACAAAGTGAGGGTGGGTGCTCCTCAAGTTTGTCATGAGCTTGCCCAAGTTCTCCTGTTTAATCATGAAAAGATTTAGTATTCTTACTTACATTCTCTCAGTTATTGATGAATTATTTTTTTATGGTCAAGAAGCTCATGTACAGTCACTGCTTTCAATTGCATTATTTTTCACATCTGTTTTCTAGCAAACACATACTCTGAACTGAGAAGACACAGTCTGCATGGAGCCACCCTTCTTCTTGCCTCCCTTCTTGGCGCCACCAGTCTCTATTCAAATAAAGAGAAAAAAGAACAAATATAATGTAATAACAAGAAAAGAGTGCAACCCTGCATCAAAGTTTGGTTAAATTCAACCCGATCTCACGACCAAGTCGTACGAATTCGACGAATGATTAAAAAGTGGCTAATTCGTAACAATTCATACGACCTCACTCGTACGAATTAATACGATTTTGCTAAATCGTACATATTTTACGAATTGGCCAATTCGTATGAATTCGTACGAATGACCTACCCCTTACCCCGCCCCTAAACTTAACCATCACGTGGGTTAAGACAAATCGTACGAATTAGTACGAGTGAGGTCGTACGAATTAGTACGAATTAGCCACTTTTTAATCATGCGTCGAATTCGTACGAATTGGTCGTGAGATAGTGTTGATATAATCATGTTAACACTTCAGTTTTTTACCCTCAACGACAGGTGGGTAGAGAGTAGCCAGCAGTTTGACAGAAGACTTCTGGTACAGCTGCACAACAGAGTCATTCAGTGGATCCTTGTTCTTGTCCAACCAGCCTGAGATATTGTAGTCCACAGTTCCAGCGTAGTGAACCAGGGAGAAGTGGGCTTCAGCCTTGCCTTTGGCAGGCTTTGGTTTCTCGAAAGCTTTAGTCTTGCCAAGATGTTGATCATATAGCTTGTTCTTGAAGGTAGTGTCTGAAGCCTTGGGGAACATGCACTCCTCTTCAAGGATGGAGAAGATACCCATGGGCTGTTTATAAAAGAATGTTGTTTAATTATTAAAATTTTAAGATTTCAGGCATAAATAAATAATAAATTCATAAACCAGTAAAAACCTTCTCAATGAGCTCAATGCAAGCAGCCAAGTCCATGCCGAAGTCAATGAACTCCCAAACAATGCCCTCCTTCTTGTACTCCTCTTGCTCCAGCACAAACATGTGGTGGTTGAAAAACTGTTGCAGTTTCTCATTGGTGAAGTTGATGCACAGCTGCTCCATGCTGTTGAACTGGAGGACAAAACAGTACCATTTACTGACTTCTGAATATCACTCAATGTGCCATTAAAAAATTGATAAATTCTTACATCGAAGATCTCAAAGCCAGCAATATCCAGCACACCAATGAAGAAGTTTCTTTGTTGTTTCGTGTCCAACATCTGGTTGATACGAATGACCATCCACAAGAACATCCTCTCATAAATAGATTTGGCCAAGGCGCTAACAGAGTTGTACACCTGTAAGTAAAAATAGAGTACATATATTTTATACAGCTTCTGCAATAATTAGCCTGAATTTTATGTTAAAAAATGGTATTCTGGAATGTTACTATACCTGTGGCACGGTTTGACCTTTGGTCACAAACTCATTTCCGACCTTGACTCTGGGGTAGCACAAAGCCTTCAGCATATCAGCAGAGTTCAAACCCAGAAGGTAGGCGATTTTGTCAGCCTCTGCAATTAAACAAGTTGCACAAAAATCCATCCCTTTTCTTGCCTTGAAAACTACCAAAGGCCAACCCCCCCTTGTGAAAATAAAAAATAAGGATCTCTCCATTCAAAGCACTGCATGTCATGACACACATTAGTACAATGTAGTCTCACCCTCTGTGCCATCAGGCTCAGCCTGCTCCTCACGCTGCTTCTGCTTGAACTTCATGTTGCCATGATGTAGCACAGCTCCAGTGAACTTGTAGATTCCCATTTTCTCCTCACCACTAAAGCCAAGAATGTCAATAGCATCCTGTAAATCACAGAGAAGAATAAAATATATGATTTGCCATATTTAAATAAAATATGTCAATATTCAAATAGCAATGACTCACATCAGTAGCATCCAGCTCAACTTTATCATCAATGCTGGCCACTGTGATCTGACCCTGACTGCACATGGGGAAGTCATAGGGGTTGGTGGTAATGAGCGTCATTTCTGTAAAATATACATATTTTATGGAACAGTGTCTTACAATATTATCTGGCATTTAACACTGAATGAAATATGTGCACCTACCAATGATCTCAGGCTTATGGTTGGTCATCATCTGGTAGAAGATGTGGTAGCCTCTCTCATCTGGAAGCTGGAATGACACTCTAGACTTCTCCAGCAGATCTGTTGAGAGAATGTACTTTAGTCACAATCATCTGAAGAGTGGCAGAGAAAAAACAAATATTCAGAATGGATCAATGAAACCGTGTCCACCTACATGTCTCAATGTCAGCACTAGCCAGTTTTCCAGTTGTACCGAAGTGAATTCGGATAAATTTACCCTGTTTGAAACAACAACAAAAAAACCCACAATAAATAAATGATTTCTGTATAGAAAAATCCAACACAATTGACTAACTGTATAAAAAGTGGTTAACTTACAAAACGAGAGGAGTTGTCATTTCTCACAGTCTTGGCATTACCATAAGCCTCAAGCAGAGGGTTGGCAGCAATGATCTGGTCCTCAAGAGAGCCCTGTGATGTTTGAAGGGTTTTCATTTATTAATTTTTTTTATAGTCATTTATTGGCTAAACACTATTTATAGGCATTTCTCAAATTCACATATCATATAGTTTGTGAGATGAGTGTAAATCAACATCTTTTAAAGTAATATATGACAGTTTTGTTCCTCGTACCTTTATTTTACTGGCCTCTTTCTTCTTTTCACCACCTGACACTGCAACTGTGGCAAAGTACTGGATGACACGTTTGGTGTTCACAGTCTTTCCAGCACCAGATTCTCCACTGGTTTATGAGATATTATAGAAAACAGAAGTTTAAAAGACATGTAGACTTTTCAAAGTATATTCACAAGTTCATTCTTAAATTCTATTTTGTAAATATCTCCATATAGATTTGCCATTTACATTATACTTTATTTTTTGTCATTGTCTGAGATTAAATGAAAATACTTACGTAATCAGGACAGACTGGTTTTCTCTATCTGTTGATTGTAATGTGTAAAACACCCGATAAATATTTCTTATATTAACAGCATCATCTAATTCACCCAAATGAATTCAAATTAAATTCCATAATGTCTTACCAGTCAGCATGAACTGATAGGCGTTGTCAGAGACAGAGAAGATGTGGGGTGGGGCCTCCATACGCTTTTTGCCTCTGTAGGCAGACACCACTTCTGAATCATACACTGGGAGCCACTTGTAGGGGTTCACAGTTGCGCAGAAGAGTCCAGAGTAGGTCTGAAATGAGCAGAGAGTGGTCAGATTGAAACAACACAGACAAAAATAACTTAAATGCTCTTGTTTGCTGTTTTCAGAACTCACGTAGATCATCCATGCAGCATAACGCTCTTTGAGGTTATACAGCACAGAGGCTTCATTGAGATGGGTCATCATGGCCATGTCTTCAATCTTGTCATATTTGGGAGGATTCATTGGGTAGACGTCATCCTCCTTTACTGTTCTCTCCTATAAATTTGATAATAATGTTAATAATAATAATAATTTGATAATAATCTCGTAATAATGAGAAACTTTCTTGTAATAATGAGAGGCTTTCTCATAATGACTTAACATCTCATAATAATGAGAATCTTTCTCGTAATAATGACTTAACATCTAGTAATAATGTCCATCCCAACTTAAGTGCCGGCCTCATCGACACGACAGCCATCGGCACTGATCATCAACAACTCTGGTCTCCATACCGGCGTGATTACTTCGTCTTCCAAACAGATGGAAATGGACAAATACTCTTAATGTTCTGATCCAGATTTGACTTGTAATGTTGCCCGAATCACACACTGTTCCTTCATTTGCCAGAGGAGAACTGCCCCCCGACTGAGCCTGGTTTCTCCCAAGGTTTTTTTCTCCATTCTGTCACCTGATGGAGTTTTGGTTCCTTGCCACTGTTGCCCTGGCTTTTGGCTTGCTTAGTATTTAATATTCAACAATATTATTGATCTGTGTTGTGTTATTTTCATGTTATCACTGTGAAGCTGCTTTGATACAATCTGTATTCTAATAAGCGCAATATTGATGTAAACATTGCTATATAAATAAAGGTGACTTGACTTGACTTAACATCTCGTAATAATGAGAAACTTTCTCGTAATAATTACTTATTTTCTCGCACTTCTATGCATTTACACGGCTTTGACCAGCGGATGTCGCTAGCATGACACTTCCTTCTGCTCCACTGCTTTGCGCATGCGTAGAAGTGCGAGGAAATAAGTCATTATTACGAGAAAGTTTCTGATTTTTACGAGATATTAAGTCATTAGTACAAGCAAGTTTCTCATTATTATGAGATGTTTAGTCATTACGAGAAAGTTCGCATTATTATGAGATGTTGAGTCATTATTATGAGAAACTTTCTTATTATCATGAGAAACTTTCTCAATATAATTAAAAACTAAGTCATAATTATAAGAAACTTTCTCAGTATTATGACTTACAGAATTGTATTTTTTACTCAACTGTGGCGGAAATGGGCTTCCATAGATTACTCTTGTCATTGACCGCAAAATATGTTATAGGAATCACCAACCCGTTGATCGCGGTCGACAAATCGATCTTGGAAGCATTTTAAGTCTATCGCGAAGAATTTTCAAAATCAGAGAAAAAAAGCCTATTGTGTGTAGTAAATTGTGTCTAGGGGATACGGAGGCGCATGCGCTGTTACAATCATGTCATTTTTGCCGCGCGCACCTTTGGGCTCATGCGGACGCGTCGAGTTTAAGCAAGGCATTACGCTTTCACCAGCTCCTCAGCCACAGTAACGGTTCATATTTTAGCCAGCTAAACCTTTACTGCCGTGTTATATAAAAATATATAGAATTGCATAGTTTCTTGTGGTTCTTCTCCCTCGCTGTATTATGGGTTTGCTATGTGGGGAGAAATGTGCTGGTTACATTTGTGAGACAATCAGCTGATTACTATTATTATATTATATATTAAAGGGTACTAAACACCAAAACAACTTTTTTTAGTTAATGATCTGTAAGAATGGAGCTTCATAAATGCTGTTCATTGATTCGAGTACATTTTTTGACAATTGAGTATAAAGTGTTTTGATTTTCAAATATATGGTGTAAAAACGTCTGAGTGCTGCCCTCTTCAGGTTAAACGGAAAGCTCCTGCAGTAGGGGTACTTGCTGACGTAGCGAACTCTCAGACGCACTCTGTCACACCCTTGGTGCGAGCTCACCACGCCCTTGGCAGCCCCTGGTATAAAAGCATCTGGTTCCGTCAAAACTACTGTAGCGAGTCAGGAGTTGGATTTATGAGTATTGAAAACGATCAGGATAGCATATATTAGCATCTAGTTAGCATAGCATTTATATAGTTATTTAGATTATTTTTGAAAACGACCAGGATAGAGTATTGTTGCATCTATTTAGCATAGCATTATATAGATAATATAAATTATTTTGTGTAGCTAGTAGCATAGTACAGTTAGGATAGCTTCAAGTTAGCATAGATTTATCAGTGTTTAGTACAGTGATCAGGATAGTGACGTAATAGAGGTGGACATGGGCTTCACCACACAGCTGCACACGCAGTGCCAAATACTGCTCCTCCTGCATGGACTCCTCCACCGCAGCGGCGTCTTGATGTGAGTGATCATGGATATTTTAATCACAATTTATGGTTAGGATAAAGTTAATCCTCTGGGGTCGACAAACGAGCCGGTGCATTTTGCTGGATTTTTTCATATAGCGGCATAATATCAATATGAATATATGCCAGCGTGCGCTATTGAGATCAACTCGACGACAAAACTCATCAGATGCCGGTCGCGATGCGGGAGTTAAGACCGCAGTTTGAGCCAGCAGCTCGAATGGATTTGGCCCTGTGTCTACATACAATTCACCATCATCCACTTCAGGTGAAGGTGAAGGTGAGGGAGAAAAGTCCTCGACTTCAAATGGCCGCTCTGTTGCAAAGGCAGCTACTTGCGTCACGCCAGTCTCGCTCTATTTTAGAGTCTGACAGCAGCTGTCACTCACGGCGGGTCTCAGGTGCACGCCCCCTAGCCCCGCTGGGGTCTGCCCATTTTTTCAGCATTTTTCAAATATTGCTAGTGGGTGGAGTCAGGCTCTGACCAGGGGTTTAGTTACCCTTTAAGAAAGACCCTTGATCCTCACCTGACTATGGCTTTGTAAAATTTATCCATGATGTGGTTTATAATGGACTGTGGTATAAACAGTGACAATGTTACACACTCTTGGCTTACTTTGGCTATTCTCTGCTGTCTCAGGCGACGATATGTTTGTCCCGTTTTAGCCACCGTAGTGGGCTGAGCCCTTAGTACAACTCGCAATCGAACCAGATGTCACTAAAAATCACATACACTGTAACTTTAAATCTCACCTCCTGAGTATCAAGCAAAATAACTGTGGCTTTGCCACCGTCTTTGCTCTTGATTGTTCCCTTGAGGTACAACTCTTTGGCATCAGCCACATAGCAGGCAGTCTTGGCATCGAATGGTTTGCTCTGAGCCTCAATTCTCTCCTTCTCAGGCTTACGAAGGTAAATGGCAGCCTTGCCATAAATGGCCATCTCCGCGTCTGTACTCATGGTGGCAGCTTACTAAAATTTGGAAAATAAATATTGACATGCTTTTTGAATAAAAATAAATAAATATTGATAATCATACATACTGTCCACAAACAGTATTCATAGAAGGTCTTGTGTAGTTAAGGTAGTCACAATAGTCCTTAATTTATGGTGTCACTGATTAAATCTTAATTAATTAATAAATAAAAACAGCACATCTACGATGACAGCACATCTACGATAAGTCTACATGGATCTGAAAACATGCTAATATTCAACCACATCTTTTTAATGCAGTAATGCAGTGTCTTGCTACCACCTACCTCCCAGCTCTTGAAGACCAGATGAAATTTTAACACCCTGTAAAGGAATTCAGTTAAACAAAGTACGTTTAGGCATACAGTATATGGTAATAATATCTTTTTAGTTTTTCTGTCATATCAGTTCACTTTGTATGATCTCATACAAATAACAATATCAAATGCAAAGTGTCAGCTTCTTACCACAAGCAGCAACTCCTCTAGGCTCCTTTGAGACTGGCAGTGCTTTCATCAAAACTTATATTGAGGTCAATTTGCACACTAAGCAGATGCTATAAATGGATAAGCTTTAGAGTCATAACTTATGGTAAGAAGCTACACCTATTCTCAGTCATCAACAGATATCATCATTTTACACATCAGTTATAGGTATGACGTACATTTGACAATGCAATAGTTTGATAATGTGTCCATATTTTGAATAAATTACATAATAATCATAATCATAATCATACATCTTTTTACATTTATACTACATAAATATTTCAGTTTTAATAGACTAACAAGAAAAAAAATCCTTTTACAAAATCTGCATCTACTGATTTTAATTTGTGGGAAATTATTTTCAGTTATTATTATTAAATTGGAATAATACTAAAACAAACACACAAAATATATATTTGATATCTAATTTTATTCTCAAAGACAAGCACTTATAAATGCCCATATAAGCGATTGACTGCATGGAAGACTGCCATCGAAGCTGTCTCATAAAAAAATACCATGATAGTTCACTCCCAGTGTATGAGTCCAAGAGTGTCTATTTATACCTAATGCTTTTTATGATTGGAATGGGTAGACCATATTACTCGATGAGAGGAAAGACTCAGTGATTTTTTTTCCATTTGCTTTGTCGTGAACACTGCAATAAACAGAAATAAAAATGGAAACAGTAATGTTTCCATATTTTATTGTTAGACATATTTAAACTTAATTAGAAGTGGTACAACAATATGGACTAAAAGTTTATACTTTAACATGAATATTAAGTTAACATGGAAAAAATTATAAAATATTGTTGCAATTACTCATCACAACAGTAAAGAACGTCGGTAACACTTTACTTGAAGGGGTGTGCCTAAGACTGACATGACACCTTCATAATCATGACATGACACATGGCATGAATATGAATGGTTATAAGTTATATGCATGTTTATGCAAGTTATATGCTATATATAGTTATATGCAAGTTATATGCATGTTTATGACAACTGTCATTAAGTGTCATTCGCTCAATTATGACATTTTTCATGCAAATATGACATTGTTTGAGATGTCTTTATTATGACAACTTGACATAAACCAATACATCATAACCTGTCAGTGTCTTTTTGAACAGTGAAAATTTTTGAATATGCTGTTAAGTAAAATAATACCCTAGGTTAAATTTATTCAAAATCATTTCTTGGTCATTCTATGGAAATGCCTATTTTCTGTCACTAGGCTATACAGATATATCACTCTTGAAAAACACTTTTGGGTTACAATTTCTTTACAATTTAAAATAAAACACAAATACCCCTTGTGACAATTTTTGACAATAATAATTAGCTAAATAAGCACCACAGAAGTGCTCAGTCCCTCAGTCCAGAGGAAAAATGCTTTAATTTAACACCATAACTAGTTTATCCCCAATTTAAAATACAATAATGTATAACTATCAAATATATTATGTAAATTATATAAAAATATAAAATTATATAATATAACTAATAATAAATACTATTTATAATAATAAACCAGAATACTTATGGATTATACTACTTAAAGGGGTGGTTTACTGCTTTTTTTCTTTGCATGATTGTGTTTTACATGTAGCCTATTTGTGGTTTTTCTTTTTTAAAAAGTCTTATTTTTTCATAAATGTCACCTTTATTGTAACCCGCTTTCTCCTCTGTCATTTGAACAACGTTGACTTCCTGAATCTATGAAACCCCTCCCTCAGAAACAGGAAATGGGCTCAGATTGGTTAATTTGGCCGAGTATGTTGTGATTGGCTAAACTGTAGTGCACGTTGTCCGGAAAATTCACGCCCTTTACCTTTACGGGTGAAGTTGCATGTGTTGTTCATGTCAAATGTAAGTAATGGTGTCGATACTGCAGTATCAGTATGAGCCAGAATCAGACCCAGAAAGCGGTGATGAAGAGAGGCAAGCAGAACCTCACCACATATGGCTCTTACAAAACGTTTCTGGGGTGCGTTTCCCGTACAACGACGTAATTCGCTAAATCACTACCATAGTACGATTTATCATTGTAAAAATCAACTAGCTAGTCACGACCGTTTCCCGAAACCCACTGTCGCAAAGTTTTGTTCAACCACGTTGGTTTCGCGCGTGGTGGAGTAATAACTACTTTTAATGAAACTGTTTGAGATCCAATTAACGGTAGATTTGTTTTATATAAATTACAGACATTTCATCTGAGGACTATTTCTAATTGTTCTCAGTTGTTTTGCTTTATTACCAAACTCAACATTTGGCTCGTTCTTACAGTACATAGTAGAGCACTTTCGCACATGCACACTCTTCAAACACGTTACTTCAAATCTTTTGACAAACTAAAAGACGTAAATTCCATTTGTATGTATTATAAATAAAAGATACCGGTTGTACTGAATGTCAGGTCAGCTTGCTTATTTTGCTCAAGATAAGGATTTATTACCTTTTAATGTCATGCAATATAGAAACGATGCCTCTAACCACAGGTCGAGAGCTGTCGTTCAAACCACACAACTTTGCGATGCTGTTTGCGAATGTTCGTTGGAACGATGGTTTCGGGAAACACCGACTCGTTGAACTATGCTGATGATAACGACGGAACTTGCGACCATACGCCTTATTCACGGCAGCGCCATCTTTGATTTTTAATGAGAATGAAAGCGAGGCTGTGAGGGATAGACTTGCATCTCTTCAATGGGCTGTACTGTTATTTAATGTGTTTTCGGATTGTTCTGTTTATGAAACACTGGATAAATATCTTTTCAAGAAATGTCAGTTGACAAAAAACTCCCGACAATGTAAGCTGTGGAAAATTGTAAGTAATCTAGCCGCTTTATTCAGCTTTTTACAGCTGATGCCATTGGAAACACGGTAAGTCTATCCCTCACAGCCTCACTTTCATACCTGTCATGGCGCTGCTCTGAATAAGGTCTATGGGTGAAATGAGTACTCCTATGCAATTAATAAAGATACTTAGGAAAACTGTTAGAGATATAAAATTAGCCAGATAAAGGTGCTAAATGTCACTTTTCTTCTTTTTTTATTGCCTGTGTGTGAAGGGGTTGTAATCACACATTACAATCATCCACTTGTCGGGTTTTGCTATTACTTCTGAAGGCCAGTATTCCTATTTCTATGTGAAGTCTCTGGGTCAGATTTTCTGTAAAATCCATTGGATGTGACGTGTATGTGCACTCCTGAGCCTCTCTCATTTTTATGTACACGACGGCACTGCAGCTGACGCCATGGAGTCTGATAACACCAAAAAACGACCTGCCTCCGGCACAACACACACTCAACACAAACTTGACATAAATATTAAAAAGCGCTTGAATCATGTTGACCGCCTCTATTTTTATTGTGATAAATTACATGGTTTTTTTTTCAGATATGCTGAAATAACAGCCCATTTTCACCCCCAAAGCTTCACCTAACTGAAGGCCTTGGGAAGCATTTTGACCATGCTTCAATATTTGACGCTTTAGGCGCCCTTTAGCATCAGTTAGATGACGCCCTAGGATTGCGTGTAACCCTACCCCCACCCCAGACCTAAACCTAACCGCGTCATCTAATTGACGCTTTCCTTTAGCGTCAGTTAGATAACGCCGTAGGATCACGTCATGTAACTGACGCTAAAGGGTGCCTAAAGCATCAAATATTGAAGCATGGTCAAAGGTGACACCTTGGGGTAAGAATGCGTTGGAAATAATGGTAAACTGTAATGAAATAGCAAGGTAAACCACAACATATATGAAATGAACACAAAAGGCTGTTCCAGAATAACTAAAAAAGGTGCTTTAGGATGTAACTTTTATTTCTAGATCTACTGTCTAACGTCACTCATCCCCCTACTATCTTATTGTTTATAATACACATTTCCAGACAGTAATGTTACTTCCTAGGATCTACACACTGAAATTGTTCAGTCTAGTTCACTAACCGTTTTTGTTATAACATTCTACATTCACCTATCCTATGTTGACATTGCTAATTGTGAAAGATACATGAATACAGTATTAGTGAAATACCTAATAACACCAAAAATGTAACGTTGTCATTGTACAAGCATGGAGCATTAGTTCAATGTCAAGCTGATAAAAGTAGCCTATTATTGTAATGCTGCAGTGGCAGTTTACATGAGTTTCCAGCAAGTTGTGTGATGCTTTCTCCGGTGTGTTGAAAGTCTCAGTGTGGCCACGTACCATGAGTGCTCGTTCTTGTGTTCGAGCATGTGCAACAGCATGAGCGCTCTTGTAAAAATTGGTTGCAATCTGAAACATCACCGATAGAGGCCTCAAAAAAATACATATAGCACCTTTAACCAATAATCGGGTGATTGTGGTTTGTATGAACAAAAAACAACAAGAAAGATATATTGACTAAAATTAAGGAGTTTGGAGGAGCAAGAGTTAAATGTCATGTGCCTGGCGAGGCGAATGACATTAGTGATTACTAGAGTTCCAATGTCTTTGTCAGATGAGATTATGTTATGTTATGTTATGTTATGATAACAGTGAATGGGAAAATGCCACCAAAAATGTTAAATGGGATATGTGTGCTACCCAGTTATACCTGTTAGAGATGTTTCAATTGCCAAAGATAAGGCCATGTAGCAGAAGTATGCAAGGGGAAAACATTGTTGTTAATGTGGAGGACAGTGTTGGGAGTAACGCATTACAAAAGTAATACATTACAGTAACATATTACTTTTTGCTGTAACGCAGTAGTGTAAGGCATTACTAATCAATTTTCAGTAATATTTTACTCGTTACATGTTCAGTGAGGCTTGTATTACAGTTGTATTACAGTGTATTGTCTGCTTTTACTTCTTAAAGGCAACAGACTATGTGAAAGTTTTAAAGCAGTCTTTTAGTGCCAGTTCAGAGCGGTCGCGTCTGTAACATTGTTTTTTCCTCATAAATGCGAACACGAAAACTATAATAAAATGTATATTTTAAGTTCTATTGAGACTGGAGAGCCAACCCTTCCTCATCCGATTTGCGCAGTGTAATTAACAGAATTACAAAAAATATATTTTGCCTCCTATTTTTTTTGTCACGCATGAATGTGTGTCTTTTCCCTAATATTAAAAATAAAACATAGACTGATATTTGTCTAATGTCTGGAGTCCTTTAAGGAAGTAGCCTATATACGTTTCAATACATGAATTTTCTGAGAATTTTTATTTCAAGTTTTGACTGCAAATGTCATGTCCATAATGCTGGACTTCCCCAATTTTAAATAATTTATCCTCAACTAGTTTTGTGGTGTAGGTCTACGTATTTTATAATGTTAACTTCAAATAATACTAATAGCCTAATTTAAGGATAAGGCAGCATTGGATATGGACGGTAAGGAGAATAACGCTGGAGTTGGAAGAGGTGTGTCGCGATTCTGTAGGTTCGTGGATCTGAGTCGTGTGGCGAATCGCGATTTCGGTTTCATATTGCATATCGTTACAGTCCAAAAGTTAAGTTCTACTTAGTTATTTTGGTGAAAGTAACTCAAAAGTAATACATGAGTAATGTAACGCATTACAATTCTGGGACAGTAATATTGTAAGGTAATGAATTACTTTTAAATAACAGTAACAAGTAATACCTAATGTATTACAGTTTGGAAGTAACTTGCACAACACTGGTGGAGGTGAACATGGTTATTTGGGATGTATAGCTCAAAAAACGAGCCGTGGAAGCAATTAAGTACAAAGCAGAGCATAATGTTTCGTACTGTATGCACAAGCAGTAAAGATGGTTCAAAATGAGCAAGAAAGTGGGATGCTTCATGAAAGGTCTAATGCAATTAAAACATCAAACGCAAACAGAGAGGTACTGTGTAAACCAAATGTAGATGCAAGTATGCTTATTATTATCACAGGTAAGTTTCATCAACTGTACTGGACAAACAAACAAAAGAACAGAGAAATTGAAAAATCATTATATCTGCAACAGATTAACTCACATTTAGACTTTGTTATTCCAGGGTATTTATCCATTAGAAAAGATAGATCAAGAGAAACTGGTACACAGTAAATTCCTCGGTGTTAAATTAACACCGCTCGGTGTTCATATGGGAACCACCAGCAGGGTGTTAAAAGTAACACTGAGGCAGTGTTAGAGTTAATGAGATAATTAAGTGATTAATTGAGTGATGATTGAGCATTATTGAAGACACCTAAAGCAGAATTACAAGGCGAAAACCTAACTTTCAGGTCACCGTTATGGAGGTGAGTGTTTGCTTTAGTTGGGCTCTTGATCCTTTCATTATTAACTTTATATTTTAATTGATTGTTGCATCTGAGTTATACCTGCCACCTAACTTCTTATAGGCACACACAAACCTCAAGATTTAGGCCCTGTTTACACGAGAACGCTGGCGGGTGAAAACATAAAAATATTTTATCGGATGTGCCTTTCGTTTACACGGCGACTGCGTTTTTGAGGCTCAAAAACGCAAAAAAGTGAAACCACCCTCCAGAGTGGAAATCTTAAAAACGCTCCACCACCGCATTCCCGTGTAAACGGTAAAAACGCAAAAGTCTGCTTGACAGTGAAGGTTGTACGTAGGCGCGTGGACTTGGTGTTGTTGTAGTATGCACTCCTAGCCCCCTGAAGTGCATACTACATTGAATTTCACACACTTTTGCGTCTCCATTTGCACGCGGATTTCCCACACAAAACGCTTGTCTAAACGGAGAATAAAAAAAGATGACGCAACGCCACTTTTGCGGTTTCTCTTCAGAATCGTTTCCGTGTAAACATAGCCTCAGTCAATGCTTCTCAACGATGGTGACGAGCAGAATATTCAATTAGGAAAAGTAAATTACATAGACAATTCAGATCATAATTTATTCATACCACAATGCATGATGGGAGACATTAATGAGTTGTGATTGGTGGCAACAAGGATTATTAATGTCACCACGGTTGAGATACACAGGCTGATTATTGATGTCTGTATTTCTAAATAAAGATGAAAGTGATTTGACCAGAATAGTTTTTATTAAATATTTTAGGTTATAAGAAAAATACAGATATGCTGCACAATCACTAAACTGTTACTAACAAGTTAAGCCAATTCATCTGAAAAGTTTCATTTTTCAGATCGTAGCATGATTATGCCATAACATAACCAACAATATCAGATCACAGTTTTCTTTGTTCATTTGACTGTTATAAATCAATAACAGCAGACAAACAAAGTTTAAAATGATAATATAAGGGTCAATAGACCAACTAAAGCAAACACTGATCACCATAACGGTGGCTTACAATTTGTGATTTTCTCCTTCAGTGATTCTGCTTGTTAACATCAGGTGTCTTCAATAATGCTCAATCATCACTAAATTAATCACTCAATTATCTCATTAACTCTAACACTGTATCAGTGTTACTTTTAACACCCTGCTGGTGGTTCCCATATAAACACCGAGCAGTGTTAAATTTAACACCGGGGAATTTACTGTGTAGGGTGTTCAATGTTTATAAAGAAGGGGGTTGTTTTATAGGGAAGTAAAACAAAGTGAAGCCAGTTTCAAAGTGAACTATCCCTTTAAGTGCCGCATAATCACCTGACTGATTCCCAGTGAAGTTCCCATCAGAGCACCCCCGACCCTGCATTCCCCCTAGTTAATTTTTGTCTTCAATAAAAATATTGTTTTATCCAAATCTTGTCGTCTGTCCTCCTTGCTCTGTCCTCTGTCCGACTCCCCAAGAGTGGTACGGGTCTCAGAGGTGGGTGCAGTCAGATTGGCCCGCCCGGACCTGTGATATAGTGTAATCAGTCGGACGCACAGTGGTGCAGTACTCATTCAGTAAATGCAAAGCTTAACAGATGTGTTATGTGTTAAGATGTGTTAAAAATTTCTGTCTTAAAATGCATTAAAATAACATTTATTGGGGTTTCTTCAAAGGTAGCATGTTTTTACAGTAACTAGGTGATGACATCATAAGAGGGAGCGCGGGCGGTAATTTACTCACTCTTGTCTATACATTTTTATTCATCTGTTGCAGAAAAGCAACAAGAACAACTATAAGCAAAATAGATATGATTTACAGGCCAGAGTTTCTATTTATAACATGTTTGCAGCGTTGAGCCATGTAGCCAATCACAGACAAATATGTTTAACCTAACCCCAACCTAACACTTACCAAGATGATACACAATGGGGCTAATAGGAAGTGCCAAGGTTCTCCGTTAGACGGGCTCTGGATGAACTCAGACATGGCCCACAGCAGCCGCATCCTGGTGTGATGGAAATTAGAGTCCGAGCAGGAGCAGAGTATTTATGTTATTGGTTCTGCCTGGATATACCATTCGCTGGGAGTTGGCCGGGGGGAGGAAGAAACATTAATGTGTTGTTCATTGATTACTTTAATTGTACATTTATGTTATTGACAATTTTGCTTTGCTTTGCTTATCTTTATTTACTATACAGTACATCTTTGTTTGGCTTGATTTTGATTTGCTTCAGGTTGTATGTTAAACAGTGTAGTTATTTTTTTTCCCCCTCTTAATTTATATTGGGCCCATCCTTTCCTTTATAAGCTGTTGCTTTGTTCATCTGAGCAGGTCAATTTTAGTTTTTTTTGTTTTGTTTTTGTATAACTGTTTTTGATCTCATTTTCTGTTTGTTTTATTTTTGTTGCAAGAAATTTACGAGTTTGTAAAGTTGATTTCTTTTTGGGTTCAAATAAAGTCCCATTTTCAGTACAAAGCTTGTGTTCCTTGTTTCTGACTTCTTGGTCCCTTATATCCTCTGACCTCTGGCATCACCAAGGCATTTTCGCCCACAGGACTGCCGTATACTGGATGTTTTCCTTTTTCAAACCATTCTTTGTAAACCCTAGAAATGGTTGTGCGTGAAAATCCCAGTAACTGAGTAGATTGTGAAATACTCAGACCGGCCTGTCTGGCACCAACAACCATGCCATGCTCAAAATTGCTTAAATCACTTTATTTCCCATTCTGACATTCAGTTTGGAGTTCAGGAGATTGTCTTGACCAGGACCACACCCCTAAATACACTGAAGCAACTGCCATGCGATTGGTTGATTGGATAATTGCATTAATGAGAAATTGAACAGGTGTTCCTAATAATCCTTTAGGTGAGTGTAGATCAGATATTAGTGTTGTAATAGTGTATGTTGTTGAAAAATCACACAAAGGCTAATTATTTGCTGAAATAAACAGGTTTATTAAGAAAGGTACTTTTACAATAAACATTCATATTATATGACTTCAGTAAATGCTCCTTTCAAGTGTAAAAGATTCATTCTTCTTTGGCCTGGGAAAGGGAGAGGCAAACAGTATTATTAACAAAAATTTTCTTTACTTTACATAATGAAGAGAATACGGATGTGCAAATATCATATAGGATATGTAACATCAGCAAAATGCAATTGTTATAGTTCCACTACTTCTTCTAAGAGGTAGTTCATGTATTTGGATAAACTAATTTAATAAATAATAAAAAAATAAATAAAATAAATCATCTACTTAGTCTTACCTTTCCAGAATCTCGGCTCTTAACTCTGAGCTTGTTGACCTGAGACTCAGAAATGTCAGCACGCTCCTCAGCCTCCTCAAGCTCATGCTGCACCTTCCTCAACTTGGACAGGTGACCATTGGCTTGCTCCTCCTAAAGGTTTTTTTTTTTATTTTTATATATGGTTCATGTATCACGTTTCATCAAATTATAGCATTCCAATATAAATTATTACAGTGTCAAAATGTTCTATTAGATTTTACATACCGCCTCTTCAGACTGCCTCTTGTAGACTTTGACCTTCAGCTGCAGTTTGTCAACCAAATCCTGAAGTCTGGCAATGTTCTTCTTATCCTCGTCAGTCTTCAAAAAATACACATTTGCAAAATGAAGCATTACTACTTTACTAAGAATAGGCATTGTCAGTACATACACTATTATACATAATCTTTTGTCTGAACAAACTTGTGAGGAATATGGTCATACCTGATAAGTGAGCTCTTTCACTCTCCTCTCATATTTGCGGACACCTTTAACAGCGTCAGCTCCACGTCTCTGCTCTGCTTCAACTTCAGCCTCAAGCTCACGGACCTAAAGAAAATATTGTTTTTATTCAAACAATTCATAATATAGCATACTTCACTTTGCCCATACCGAACTATAAAGAGGCTTACTCTGGACTCCAGTTTCTGGAGTTGTTTCTTTCCTCCCTTCATGGCCAGATTCTCAGCCTCATCCAGACGGTGCTGCAGGTCCTTCACTGTGACCTCCAGATTCTTCTTCATTCTCTCAAGGTGAGAACTGGTGTCCTGCTCCTTCTTCAGCTCCTCTGCCATCATTGCAGCCTTTTGCATTAATACAGAAAGTCATTAGATCCACTTTTTTTTTTCATTAGATGTTAGCGTCTTTTGAAACATTTGGCAGCTACTGTTGCTCACATCAGTGATGGCCTTCTTGGCCTTCTCCTCTGCATTTCTGGCTTCCTGTACAGTGTCATCAACTTCACTCTGGATCTGAACAAGGTCCGCCTCAAGCTTTTTCTTGGTGTTCAGGAGACTTGTGTTCTACAAAATGAAAAGCAACAGTTTGAACATTTTGAACGATGCTCTCAATTCCAGGGAAAATTTTCAGAGAAAACAATATGTCCTCACCTGAGAGTGCAGCAGCCCAACACGCTCGCTGATATCCACCAACTCTTGTTCAGCCACTTTGCGGCCTCTCTCTGTCTGCTCCAGAGCAGCTCTCAGCTCCTCAATCTCAGACTGCATCAGAGTGTTTCTGCGCTCCACCATGGCGACCTGCTCCTTCATGTCTTCCTGTCCTCTCTGGGCATCATCAAGGTGCAGTTGGGCATCCTGAACATAACAATAATAGAATAAGCTTTCAATGTGTTTTCTGGTGACCATAACCTAACAAAAGTTAGATTATACAAACATATTAATACATCCCAAAGTCGAAAAGAAGTCACATACCTTGAGTTGACCCTGAACGTTTCTGAGCTGTTTCTGGGCCTCAGCAGCCTGGCGATTGGCGTGACTCAACTGAATCTCCATCTCATTAAGGTCTCCCTCCATCTTCTTCTTGATTCTCAGGGCATCATTCCTGCTCCTGACTTCAGAGTCCAGAGTGCCCTGCATGGATTCAATGACTCTCTGGCTGTTCCTCTTGATCTGCTCCATCTCCTCATCCTTCTCTGCAATCTTCCTGTCAACCTCTCCCTTGATCTGGTTTAGCTCAAGCTGGACACGAAGAATCTTGGACTCCTCATGCTCCAGTGTACCCTATGACAAATAAAACAACATTTAAATATAAGACACACAAGAAATGCACACAATGTATTGATGAATACAACAATACAGTATGATGGTTCTAGAAAGATATCCATATTGATCTTCAAATACTCACTTCAGCCTCCTCCAGTGCGGTCTGGATCTCTGACTTCTCAGTCTCCACTGTCTTCTTGGCTTTTTCCAGCTCATGGATGCTCTTACCAGTCTCACCTAACTGCTCTGTCAGATCCGAAATTTCCTCTATAGAGAGAAAAACATGTAATATTTATCATAATGCACATCCATCAATCATAGGTGCTTACTTTTTAATGATCACTGAGAATTAGAACATTTAAAGGGAGAGTTCACCCAAAAATGAAAATGTTTAATTAATTAATTACTCACCCTCATGTCATTACAAACCCGTAAGACTTTCTTTCATCTTTGGAACACAAATGAAGCTCTTTTTTGATGAAATTTGAATGCTTTCTGTCCCTCCATGCACAGCTACACAACTGATTCTTTGAAAGGTTATAAAGAGATCATAAAACTAATCCATATGAGCTCTCAGATTTCATCAAAAAGATCTTAATTTGTGTTCCGAAAATGAACAAAAGTCTCACGAGTTTGGAATAACATGAGGGTCAGTAATTAGTAAAATAATTTAAAAATTATTTTTCTAATTTTCATTCTTACGCTGCAGATTCTTGTTCTCTCTCTTGAGGGTCTCCAGGTGATCCAGACTCTCCTCATAGGAGTTCTTCATCTTGAACAGTTCAGTGCTGAGTGAACGAGCCTCTTTCTGGGCACCTTCCAGCTCTGCCTGACCTTCCTCATATTTCTGCTTCCATTCTGCCAGAACCTTTGGTGGAGATATTTTAGGGTAGTTTGTTTAAAAAAATTTGAACAAAGCCTGTTCCACCAATACTTTACGAAGAGAATATAATATGACTAAAACCGTTTACCTTGTCGAAGTTCTTCTGTTTCTTGTCAAGGTTAGCAGCCAATCCATTGGCTCTCTCCACATCAATCATGAGGTCCTCCACCTCACCCTGGAGTCTCTGTTTGGTCTTCTCCAGAGATGCACATTTGGAGTTCACAGCCTCAACTTGTTCCTCTGCCTCTTGCAGACGCTGAGCCAGCTTCTTCCTGTTATGTAATTCATATTATTTTGAATTCTAATCTATAAAATAGCTGTGAGAATTGGGAATATTATACAATAATTTACATACTTGGACTCTTCAAGCTCTTCTGTGCGCTGGATGGCATCAGTTTCATATTTGGTTCTCCACTGAGCAACCTCACTGTTGGCCTTTGACATTCCCCGCTGCAGCTCAGCCTTTGCCTCCTGCTCTTCCTCAAACTGCTCACGGAGCAGGTCGCAGTCATGACGGGCTGATTGCACAGCATGCGCCAGTGCGTTCTTAGCCTAAGGGACAAAGTCACATTGTATTAGCTTGTCTCAACAGTGAAGTAATTGACAAGTATGTGCATGAATTGATTATGCTGTATTACCTTAACCTCTTCTTCAATATGCCTCTTAAGCTCCTCAATTTGTTGAGTGGAAGCTTGTTTGCCTCTGGTGAGCTGAGAAACCAGAGCCTCCTTCTCCTCCAGCTGACGGCCAAACTCACCTGTATAGATTTAGATTCACTGTCAGACTTTTCTATGTCTCAATCAGTTTATTTTAAAAAAAAAATGGATGTAAGATTTTATCATTGTTACAGTCAGAAATGTACAGCTGAATATTCTTAATACACTATTATTTATAATTAATTCTTGTTGATAATTATTATTGATTATTGTTGATAATTATTGTTAATTATTGACATTAATTACTTTTGATATAATATTGATGTTCATGAGTTACCATTTTCAGTTTGAAATCTTGCACTTTGTGTACTGAGATCATTTAACTGACGAATGTTCTCGTCATTCTTGGACTTAATTTCACTAAGTTGGTCCTCAAGTGTGCGGCACATCTTCTCAAGATTGCCCTGCAAACACAAAAATCATTAGATATTTGAAAGAACTTCAAGAATTTTTGTATGCGACTCGTGCTGGCAAAATGAGTCACAAATAAGCACATTTTTAAAAATGAGTTATTGTTATTTACTTGTATTGTTATTAGAAAAAAACCTTCATGTATGATGTATGATTTGTCTGAATCAAACAAAAAGGACTGCGCTACACCTATTTAAAATCAATCGAGTCAGCAAAGTAAATTTTGAGAAAAATCTAGTTAAATGGTTAGTTCAGCCAAAAATGAAAATTAAGTCATTAATTACTCACCCCCATGCTGTACCAACCCCGTAAGACCTTCGTTCAACTTCTGAACACAAATGAAGATGTTTTTGATTAAATTTGAAAGCTGTATCACTACCACATAGGCTCCCTAATGGATTGAAACTTGACGGCCCAGAAAGTCATTGAAGAAAATGTTTAAATATTCCATGTGACTACAGTGGCAACTACTGCAATTCTGTGTACTGTGAGAGGTGTTTTTGTGCGCACTTTGTACTTTGTGTTGATCTGCCAGTCAGTGCGAGTAAGATCGTTTTGTTTACATCAGCAGAGTTTAACAATCATATTTCATTGGTTCAGAGAACTTCAGACTTATGCCATTAAGAATTTACTGTTAATATTAAAATTGGTGCTGAGGGGAAGCACCAGTCGTTGAGAATCGAGCAAAGAAAAATGTCAATTTTTCATGGATTATTAAAACAAAGGAAAGATTTAGGAAGGTAGAAAACGTAAAAAATAAAGATAAATTTAGATGTTAATTATTATTTGGAGCCCTGGGGTTGCTAGAAGAGGGCTTAATGGACACATTTTTGTGAATGAAAATGAAATTCAACCAAAATGTACGTTTCCCGTAGCTTGTAATTATTACATGCATACTGTAATTATATAATTAGCACATGCGTATTACGACTCATTTTGCCAGCATGGGTCACACATTTTCTTCATAATATTTCCCAACCTTTGCTTTGGCAACAGCTTCCATGTTGCTGGAAAGATCATCAATCTCCATTTTGAATTCACTCTTCTCTTTCTCAAGCTTCTGCTTGACACGCTGCAGGTTGTCGATTTGTTCTCCCAGCTCGGCCACACTGTCTGCCTGCTTCTTGCGGAGGGCAGCAGCAGTAGCTTCATGCTGGAGGGTGGACTCTTCAAGATCACGACGCAGCTTCTGGAATTCAGCTTCACGCTTCTTATTCATCTCAATTTGAGCAGAAGTGGCTCCACCAGCCTCCTCAAGCCTCTCACTGATCTCCTCCAGTTCCCTGGAGAGATCAGCTCTCTGCTTCTCAACCTTGGCACGAGCAGCACGCTCAGCCTCGATCTCTTCCTCCAGCTCCTCAATGCGAGCCTATGGTGGAAAATAGTTAATTCGATTTTTGGTGATCTGCATTTGATCACAATGATGTAATGTTAGAAAAAAATCTGAAAATACCTGAAGCTCCTTGATTTTCTTCTGGAGTTGAGCACCTAGAGATTGTTCATCTTCAATTTTGCTGAGCAGCTGACTTGTTTCAAAGTCTTTCCTGTTCAACAATAAGTAGATGTATAAAAAAAACATAACACAACAATAATAGTTTTTAATGTTTTCAAAGATTTCCTGCTTTAATTACTTTTTTATTTTCTCATCAGATTGTTGCTTGTCATTCTCAAGGTCCATGATGGACTCTTGAGCTAATTTCAGGTCTCCTTCAAGCTTTCTCTTGGCTCTCTCCAGGTCCATGCGGAGCTTCTTCTCTTGTTCAAGGGAACCCTCAAGCTACAAGACAATGATATGTCAAATTTGTTCACAGCAGAAAACAGCTGATTTGATTAATTCATGTAGTTAAATAATCAACTCACATCATCAACTTGCTGCTCAAGCTTTGTCTTGGATTTGGTCAGGGTGTTGACTTTGTCCTCCTCGGCCTGAAGATCATCCAGTGTCTGCTGATGTGACTCTTGGAGGGCTTTCTTCTCCTTTGTAAGCTTGGCAATGCTCTCATCCTGAGCTGCCATTTCCTCAGTCAAGTTCTTGACCTGTAGGATTTTTTGTTCCAAATAAGCTTAAATATTACAATTCATATTCTATATCAATATAAAAGACAGATATTAAATCTAATCTTAAACTGACTCAATCTCTAACCTTATTCTCAGTGGCATGTTTCTCCTTCTCCACTTTAGCCAAGGTGAGCTCCAGGTCATCGATGTCTTTCTTCAGCTCAGAGCACTCATCCTCCAGTTTCCTCTTCTTGGCTGTCAGTTCAGCATTGATTTCTTCCTCATCCTCCAGTCTCTCAGTTGTCTCCTTGAGTTTAGCTTCAAGCTGAATTTTGCTTTTGATCAGACCCTCACACCTCTCCTCAGCATCTGAGAGACCCTCAGATTCCTGTTAGTAAAATACAGTAGATTGCTATTCCATTGGAAACAACCTTGCTCATTTTTAGTGCAGCCAAAATTCAGTTAAATATAAAATATACTCACAGATTGCACTTGCAGCTGCAGATCATTTTTCTCTTGCAACAGTGCTACCATCTTCTCTTCAAGTTCCTTCTTTTTGGCTTCAGCCTTAACCAAAGCCTCTTTGCATTTTGTAAAGTCCTCTTTCATGTTTGCCAGCTCTTTCTCAGTCTCTGCACTCTGAAGCAGAGGCTTAATCTTGTAATAAACCTTCATCCATGGCCAGTGTTTGACATTCATGAATGAGCGGATGTTGTATTGGATGGTGTAAATCGACTCCCTGTGAATGATTAATCGTTAAATGGCATAATCATATCATTGATGCCATTTTTACCCATGACAATAGTCACCTCCTCTCCATCATTTTCACAAACTCCCTCCTCATCAGGTAACCACGGGCGAGAGCCTGAGTCATTGTGACTAGAGTAGCCAGTTTTTCATCACGCATCTCCTCAAGAACACCCAGAAGACCAGCTTTGAAGAACACCTGAATTTATGTAAAACAGTACATTTAAATATGTTGATTTAAACTGTATTAAGCTTAATGACCATGATCACTGAATTTTGGAAATCTGTAAAGCTAAATATGAACCTTTGTATTTCCAAATCGGTAGTCGTCATGATTAATGTCAATGGATCCCAGGAGTTTCTCACTGGCCTTCTTGTTATCCATAAACTGTCCCTCTGGGATGACACCGGCATTCAGCACCTTGTATCTGTGGAAAATGTATCAAAATACTTCATATCTTTTAATCCACAAGTTTACACTTACATCAATTAGAGTAAAGATTATGCATATTTGGCATACTGTCCGGGGGAAGGCTCCGAGCTTTCGGATCTTTGCCAGAGAACCCAGAGTTAATAAAACATAATTTAGTAGCCTCCTAGGAAATGTTGTTTTCATGTGGTCCCATTTACCTCTGCTTAAAGTCACCATATTGGATTCTGCTGGGGAAACCCTTTGTGCAGATTCTGATACCCTCCAGAACACCGTTACACCTCAGCTGGTGGATGACCAGGAAGTTCTCCATGAGACCTATAACGAACAGTTTACACCATGAACTTCGTAAATTAACTTCATCATATATTTTGAGAACCAATATATATATATATATATATATATATACACTTTACCTGGAGTCTTGGACTCATTAGGAATCAGGCAACGCACAAAGTGAGGGTGAGTAGCCCTTAAGTTGGTCATGAGTTTGCCTAAGTTCTCCTGTGGAGAATAAAAAAAGTTTGACATGCTTTGTATTTCTTTCTTCTTCTTTTTTTTCCAGTGCAGTCTCATCCCAAGACGTCATACAACTGACACTTTTGACCATACGCCAACATCCGCCGTTTTAGGGGACCCTTAAACATCGGTTAGATGACTAACCCTATCTAATCCTAACCCTACCCCAGACCTAAACCTACCCCATCACCTAACTGACGTTAAAGGTAAAGCGTCAGTTGGATGACGCCCCAGGATTGTCATCTAACTGACGTTAAAGGGTACCCTAAACCGGCGGGTGTTGACGTATGGTCAAAAGCATCAGTTGTATGACATCTTGGGATGAGACTGTGTTATTTTTTTTCAAATAGAGCAATATTGCTGTGATGTCATCTCTATACATACCCTGAACTGGGAGGACACAGTTTGCATGGAGCCACCCTTCTTCTTGCCTCCCTTTTTAGTATTATCTATTGAGATAAAGATACAAAAGAACATGTATAAATGCAAAAACAAGAAAAAAAGTTCAAAACTGAATCAAAGTGATTTTTTTTTCTTTACCCTCAACGACAGGTGGGTAGAGAGTAGCCAGCAGTTTGACAGAAGACTTCTGGTACAGCAGCAAAACAGAATCATTCAATGGATCCTTGTTCTTGTCCAACCAGCCTGTGATATTGTAGTCCACAGTTCCAGCGTAGTGAACCAGGGAGAAGTGGGCTTCAGCCTTGCCTTTAGCAGGCTTTGGTTTCTCGAAAGCTTTACTCTTGCCAAGATGTTGATCATATAGCTTGTTCTTGAAGGAAGTGTCTGAAGCCTTGGGGAACATGCACTCCTCTTCAAGGATGGAGAAGATACCCATGGGCTGTTCATAAAAGAATGTTGTTTATAATCAAAAATAAGAGATTTTAAGAATAGAATCAATGGAAATGTAAAAAAATTCATAAACCACTGATAACCTTCTCAATGAGCTCAATGCAAGAAGCTAAGTCCATGCCGAAGTCAATGAACTCCCAAACAATGCCCTCCTTCTTGTACTCCTCTTGCTCCAGCACAAACATGGTGTGGTTGAAAAACTGTTGCAGTTTCTCATTGGTGAAGTTGATGCACAGCTGCTCCATGCTGTTGTACTGGAGGACAAACAATGACAGAAACATTTGCTACCTTCTGAATATCATTCATTTTGACATAAAAAGATAAAATAATCATTCTTACATCAAAGATCTCAAAGCCAGCAATATCCAGCACACCAATGTAGAAGTTTCTTTGTTGTTTCGTGTCCAACATCTGGTTGATACGAATGACCATCCACAAGAACATCCTCTCATAAATAGATTTGGCCAAGGCGCTAACAGAGTTGTACACCTGTAAGTAGAAGAGTGGATATTGTATTCTGGTTCTGCAATAATTAGCCTGAATTTTAGGTCAAACACATGGCATGCTTGAAACGGTACTATACCTGTGGCACGGTCTGGCCTTTGGTCACATACTCATTTCCGACCTTGACTCTGGGGTAGCACAAACCCTTCAGCATTTCAGCAGAGTTCAAACCCAGAAGGTAGGCAATTTTGTCAGCCTCTGCAATTAAACAAGTTGCACACACACAAAATAAAAATCCATATCCTTTCTTGCCTTGAAAACTAAACTAAAACCATCCTTTTTTTCTTGTCAAAATAGAAATACCGATCTCTCAATTCAAAGCACTGCATTTCATGACACACAATAGTACAATATAGTCTCACCCTCTGTGCCATCAGGTTCAGCCTGCTCCTCACGCTGCTTCTGCTTGAACTTCATGTTGCCATGATGAAGCACAGCTCCAGTGAACTTGTAGATTCCCATTTTCTCCTCACCACTAAAGCCAAGAATGTCAATAGCATCCTGTAAATCACAGAGAAGAATAAAATATATTATTTGCCATATTTAAATAAAATATGTCAATATTCAAATAGCAATGACTCACATCAGTAGCATCCAGCTCAACTTTATCATCAATGCTGGCCACTGTGATCTGACCCTGACTGCACATGGGGAAGTCATAGGGGTTGGTGGTGAGGAGCGACATTTCTGTAAAATACACAGCATTTATGAAAGAGCATCTTACAATATTATCTGAAACATTGAATGAATTAAATATGTGCACCTACCAACGATCTCAGGCTTATGGTTGGTCATCATCTGGAAGAAGATGTGGTAGCCTCTCTCATCTGGAAGCTGGAAAGACACTCTAGACTTCTCCAGCAGATCTGTTGAGAGAATGTACTTGAGTCACAATCATCTGAAGAATGACGGATAAAGACAAATGTTCAGGATGGAGCCGTGAAATGATGTCCACCTACATGTCTCAATGTCAGCACTAGCCAGTTTTCCAGTTGTGCCGAAATGAATTCTGATGAATTTACCCTGTTTAAATCATAATAGCATAACACATAAATAATAATTATATTTCTGTAGAGTTCTATTCTGTAGAGTAAAATGTAACACAACTGACCATCTGTACTGTAAATAAACAGTGGTTAACTTACAAAACGAGAAGAGTTGTCATTTCTCACAGTCTTGGCATTGCCATAAGACTCAAGCAGAGGGTTGGCAGCAATGATTTGGTCCTCAAGAGAGCCCTATATGATGTTTGAAGGGTTTTCATTTATTTTCAATTGTTTTTCTATTTCACGACTAAACACAATTTAAAGGCATTTCACAAATTCACATATCGTATAGTTTGTGAGATGAGTGTAAATCATCATCCATCATCCGTTTTGTATCTCATACCTTTATTTTACTGGCCTCTTTCTTGACACCTGACACTGCAACTGTGGCAAAGTACTGGATGACACGTTTGGTGTTCACAGTCTTTCCAGCACCAGATTCTCCACTGGTTTATGAGAGATTAGAAGACAGAAGATTGAAATAAATGTAGACTTTTCAAAGTACATTCAACCCGTGTTCAATTTTAAATTATATTTTGTAAATATCACCATAAATTTTCCATCTATGTTATACTTTTATTTTTGTCATGGTCTGAAATTAAATTTAAATACTTACGTGATTAGGACAGACTGGTTTTCTCTATCTGTTGATTGAAATTAGTAAAATATCCAGTAAATATTTATTGTATTAATAGCAACATCTAATTCATCTTAATGAATTCTATAGAATTCAATTCCATAATGTCTTACCAGTCTGCATGAACTGATAGGCGTTGTCAGAGACAGAGAAGATGTGGGGTGGGGCCTCCATACGCTTTTTGCCTCTGTAGGCAGACACCACTTCTGAATCATACACTGGGAGCCACTTGTAGGGGTTCACAGTTGCGCAGAAGAGTCCAGAGTAGGTCTGAAATGAGCAGAGACATGGTCAGATTCCAGCAACACAGAAAAAATAATAATTTAAATGCTTTTTATGTTGTTTCAGAACTTACGTAGATCATCCATGCAGCATAACGCTCTTTAAGGTTATACAGCACAGAGGCTTCATTGAGATGGGTCATCATGGCCATGTCCTCAATCTTGTCATACTTGGGAGGATTCATTGGGTAGACATCTTCTTCCTTAGCCACTCTCTCCTATAAATTTGATAAATTAGATTATAAATTAAAAGAAAACAATGTAATAAGTAATTTAATGAGCATCTACATGAAATGGAAATTCTAAATTACCTCCTTAGTATCAAGCAATTCAACTGTGACTTTGCCACCGTCTTTGCTCTTGATTGTTCCCTTGAGGTACAACTCTTTGACATCAGCCACATAGCAGGCAGACTTGGCATCAAAAGGTTTGGCCTGAGCCTCCATTCTCTCCCTCTCAGGCTTACGAAGGTAAATGGCAGCTTTGCCATAAATGGCCATCTCCGCGTCCGTACTCATGGTGGCGGCTTACTAAAGAGAGAACATTTCAACTTACTTGAGGCAAGACACATAAAATATAAAACACTTGAATTGTGTTAGGAAAGAGGCATATTCCTAAGTTTAGGCTTACACATGAATACAGACACATAAAACAATATGAGATAAACATTTAGAAGCAAGCGGCAGGTAAGGGGCGATATATCGATTGAATATCTTTCTGCTGATGAAATCAGGCAATGAAGCTGGTGTCAGCTTGTGTCAAATATGTAAAGTTTGATCATCTCTTCCTTCCAGTTAATTTATAGCATCAAAAAACATGAATGAACATAAGAAGGAATGTTGTTTTAACCACGGAAAGACGTCAGTAGCCTACACGTTTTTCAAGTTCAAATCCTCCAAAGTTAATCTACTAACTCTGCTGACTGCTTTGTCGGACAAAAATGGCGGATTAGGAGAATGGCGGATTATGATTGGTCAGATTGCCTGTCAATCAAACTCCCAGTGAAGGGTAAAATTGGCCCTGTCCCACTTCTTTTTTCTGTTTCCAAAAACGAATTTTTGTCCTCTATATTTGGTATTTCCCACAAGGGGATTTATGAGCTCTCATAGTCTCAAAAGTGGAAGAGAGAAAAAAAATTCAATACAACACAATAAAAAACAAATACAATATGTGCCTATGTTTGGCACCTAAATAAATGGTCAATGGGACCCCTTCCTTAAATTAATCTTACTAAAACATTTTAAACACATTTCTTTGTAAATAAATTGCATACGTTTTTAAAAACAGCATGCTTCCCCAGTTTTCGTCTATAATACAGACTATAACAACTGTTTTCATCTACCCTAATCCACACTCACTTGCCTTTTGTCCTTGAGACCAGATGAAATGTTCACTATACCCTTCAATTAAAAAAAATCAATTAATTAAAATGTATTAATATAAGTAAAAACACAATTACTTTGAGTACAGACACATAAGCGATGGTGTTAAATTCCTTTCAGTCACAGTTAGTCAGCATAGGCTCTTACCACTTGATGGAACTTCTGTGGTCTTCTCTGCATCTCTTCTGGTCTACCCTCTTGGCTTTTATAGAAGTTGATCATGCACACTAAGCAGAATCTATACATGGGCAACCTCATATATTTTGATATGATGAGCTTTCTTGGCCCATTCTTTTGACCCAGGAACTTTCTTGACACAAGGAATGTGTGGACAGACTCACAGACATCTTACCTAATGAAATCAGTTATAAGTCAAATATTTGTTGCTTCAAAACATATAGGTCACAGCCTCCATCTCAGTTCATGTGTATTATAATTATTTATTTTTAGTCTATTAATATCTTACTTTGACATATGACACACACTGAAGTAAATAAATCCTTTTTTGGGACGAGGGTACATTCAGCCACCCCTCCCACTTATTTGAATCAGAAAACATTTAACCTTTTCACCCATGGAAGTTCTTGCAGTAGACTAATGTGGCACCAATTGGGCTAAACAATAAAATATGTTACAGATCTAACAAGAAAGTTCAAGAATATAGAAAAATTCTGTAAAATATGTCTAATACAGTGAAAACACACAACAAGTGTCAGTTTCCTATCAGTTGGTCACTCTGGCGTCATGACCGAAGAATAGTAATCTTGCTAGAGAGGCCAATCTACTTCGAGTGAAACTAAAACAAGCCCATGCACATAGGCATACAATCATTTGCATCAGCTGTGTAAATCTGCTAATGAATAGAAGGTGCGATTGCACTTCAGCTTTTTGCATCGGAGCCAAGCACTTCAATTCTCTCTACAAACTCCCAGGATATTGTGAAAACTGTAGGGCTGTTCTCAACCAAAGAAATTCTTGGTCGACTGAAGTCCTGAAATTTTTTTACTAAAAATCGACTAAAAATTATGAAAAAAAAATGTTTAATTTGCTGTGCACTGTGAGCAGACTTGGTAGCCTTGTTGTCCGCCTAAATGAATTATAAATCAACATAAAAACTAGTAAGCTATTTGCAGTATATTAAATAATTTTTTGACCTAATTATTTTGCACTGAAATGAGTCTGACACACAAGTCTGGCGGCTCTGACAGCGTTGCATCAAGTGCACCTGCACAATATCATAGTCTTTGATTTCCGAAAAATACTACTGTTGTCAACTAGTGATATATCATCACAAGAACTGTTGAGGAATATGCAACATGATTTAGACAATTATTTTTGTTATGTTATAATAATAAGTTATAACTGTCAGACACTATCATTTCAGCCGCTCTGTGCATGTCCTTGCACAGAGCGAGGCTAAACAGGAGCTCAGCTTCGCGGCTGAGACAAGAATAGACTATTAACTTAAAGCTTTTAATCTTAATAAACACAAAAGGCACGTCCACTTTAATTAAAAAAATAATATTTATTGAACAAACCAGATGAAGAGCGGATACGAAATAAAGTGCATAACTGATATGCCAATTCTTATACTGTATGTTCATATAGCCTAACATTACTCAAAACAGACAGGGCAGGCTAATGCAGACAAGTTAGCTTACTGCTTTTATATGATATGCCATGTTTGTCGTTGAGCTGCGGAAGGAAAACTGTTGCTTGCAATCTTTCCATTCAACCTTTTTCCTGTTATCAATTTTAACAAAATGCTGCCACACTGTCGATGTCTTTGTTGTTGACATTTTAGAAAAGGACTAACGCTCTCAATTAAATAAATAATATTTAGCATCAAACCTTCTATAACCTACGTGTCTGTTTCTCTTCTCCAGTGGGTTGGGCTAATAAAAAAAAGTGAAAACAAGGGGGGTGTTCTGAAGACTGTTACCTGTGAAACAGAAGTACTCTGAAAACACCCCCATTAGCAGTTAGTGCTTTCCACCTGATGAAATGAACGTGGCAAAACTAATGAAATGAACACGGCAAAACTGATGAAATGAATGCAGCAAAAGATCGACCAATCAGAATTTTGGTAGAATCAGAACGTATCGACCAATTAATCAACTAATTGACTGGGACAGTAAAGCCCTAGAAAACTGCAACCAGCCTTTTCTCTGACCTCTCCACCCTGGTGCGGGCGTGACAGCAAAGCAGCATGAGCGGTCTTCACTTCTCTCTCTTTTTTGTTTTTTGACTTAAGAGCAAAACAAACAAAAAAAGCTGTTGTCAAAGCTGATGAGGTGCACAGTGAGAGTGCTCAACAGCCATTTTCACTTCTGGTAAGACCAAAAAGAGAGAAACAGCACACAGACAGATGCACCTCCCCAGAGGGTTGTTTCGGCAGTGACACAGGAAACTAACCCCCTGGCAACCCTCATCCCTCTCACGCTCCGCAGCCAGTTGAACCACCAACAAAACGTGCTGGACCATCCCTGAGGTGTGTTTCCTTTGGTGCTCCCCGTGACGATCAGACGACGATCGCTGCATCGGAGGGTGGGTCAAACTTCTCAGCGGACGACGACTCCGGCAAGGCTTACAAGGCCTGTGGGGAAGCTGCCTCTGCCATGCACGCCGTGGTGTTGCTCCAGGTCCATCAGGCCAAGGCACTGAAGGACCTGCATGAGGGTGGTCAAGATCCACAGGTTCTCCAAGAACTTCATACCGCAATGGACCCGCGCGCTTCGTGCGCCGAAGGTAATGCGTGGTCAGTGGGTTGTGTCCACCGTGGTGGTATAGGAACGGCATCTCTGGCCGACATGAGGGAGACGACAAGCTCCGGCTCCTTAACTTCCCCGTGTTCCAAACCAGCCTCTTCGGCGACACAGTAGAGAACATCGCCCAGCAGTTCTCGGCTGTACAAAACCAGACAGAGGCCATCAAACAAATTCTGCCCGCAACCCCACAGTCTGCTCATCACCGGGGGCGTCCTCCTTCGTCTACCCCTGCTTCACAGCAGCAGCCTTCACCTAAACGGTGCCGTGGAACAAGTCGCAGGCCGCCTTGCACGTCCATCCCCCCGCCAAGAAGGGCGGCAAAGCCAGGGGTAAATGGCCCTAGGACGGGCGACCCAGACATGGATGGGAATGCTCTCTAGGAGATGGTGACCGCACCGCTCCCTCCCCCGGTTCCCTTTTATTTGTGTTCCACCACTGGCCTTAAAACCAGCGGTACCTAAATTTTCAATAAAAGAGCGGTTTCCTTCATCTCTGGGTCCGAAGAGGGCAGTGGGGGGAGAGAATTCTCGCCACTCTCATCCGCAACCAAGCCGCCTCCTCCTGCCACTTGGAACCAGGTAACTGTCGCACAGCACACTAAACGTCCCCCAAAAATTTCATCCACTCAGAGCAGCCGATGCCCATGTCTTGCGGGCAGAGAGCCAGTCCCTCCAGCTGATATGAGGTCAGAGTACTACAATCCCTACTTCATTGTACCCAAGAAAGGAGGTGGGTTACGACTGATCTTGGACCTGCGAGTTTTCAATCAGAGTCTCCACAAACTTCCGTTGCATCCGTCCCCGGATTGGTTTGCAGTGATTAACAGATTTCTGCGCTTTGCATTCGAGGGTCGAGTATATCAGTACAAGGTCCTGCCTTTCAGGCTGTCCCTGTCTCCCCATGTCTTCACGAATGTAACGGAGGGGGCCCTTGTTCCCATGAGAGAACAGGGCGTGCGCATCCTCAACTATCGCGACAACTGGCTCATACTAGCACACGCTCGAGATCAGTTATGCAAACCCAGGGACCTCGTGATCAGGCACATCAGCCAGTTGGGTCTTCAGGTCAACTGGGAAAAGAGCAAACTCACCCCTGTGCAGCTGATTTCTTTTCTCGGTATGGAGTTGGATTTGGTCGCACAGAGGAATGTGCTCAGCTTTCGCGTTCGAACGCGTTCAAAGGCAGAACGGCGGTTGGCCAGCTTTTCAGGCTTGGCTCCTCAGCAAAAAACTGAAGTGCAATCGCACCTGCTGCTCATTATTGCGAGGCTAGACAGCTAATGCAAATGATTGCATGCCAATGAGCATTGGCTTGTTTTAGTTTCACTCAAAGTAGATTGGCCTCTCCAGCAAGATTCCTATTCGTCAATCATGACTTACGCATTCGTTCCTTCTTTAAGGGAACGAGGGTTACCATATGTAACCGAGACTTTTTGAAGAAAGCCAGTAGTGATAAAAATGGCACATTCCCTTTTGCAAATATCCCTTTGTTTTAATTTCTGCAAATATTCAAAGATTGTGGACATTTCTTGGTCTTAAGGAGGTTTTATTTGACTTAATAAACTGAAAATGTGCGGATGCAAGTGATGTGAGTGGGACGTATGCTGGCAGTTTTTTTCTTTCTTTGTGTTCCAGCATCGACTAATACTGGCCTCTATGTGTGACCATAGCGTGAACGGACGTCAGCTGTAATACGAATGCCTAACAGAGACTAAGTCGAACTTTGACGGTCCTCTAAGCTGAAGATTGGAACTTTGGACTTGCTCCTTTTTTTATTGATTAATCGTCTTGCAACCAATTTTATTGTAATAAAATAGTTTATTACAATAAAACTATAAAAAATAGTAAATAATGTTTTTCACTGTTCCCTGCTCCGACAAAGAACCTGTTTTCTATATTGAGTTCCTGGGGTCTCAGTTTTCACTCTAGGTGGCGTAGTCGGCTACAAAGTTAAATATATATCTTATTAGTCATTCGGCTGCTGACATAATTTGGCGTAGTGTGGCAGGATTGGATACGGGAACGGTGGAATAGCACTTGATAGAATATTTTAAAAGGTAAAAAAAATGATGATGCCAGTGTTTCCTGGTGCCCCTTGGGTGCCCAAGTTTACGGGTACTGATTGTGAACTGAAGTATGGAGACTGGAAAGAACAAATGCAAGGGCTCTTAGAAGCCAAAGAAGTACCTGAGGCAAAGAAAGTTAAAATTGTAATGGGTGCCCTGGGTGATGATGCAAAGCGGGAAATAAGTGTTTTGGCTGATGGAGATTTTTTGAGCGATTTTTGAGCAATTAGACACCTTGTATGCTGGAGAAATACCTCTCCCTGTCCTTAGGTCTCCTTCCGTCTCCGTTTCCCTCGGCTCGTCGATCCATACCCCCCAGGGATCGCCGCCGCCAGGGGGAAGTAGGCACAAAAGCAGGCCTGTTCCTCTCTCGATCATCCACTCCGTCACTCCCCCTTTATGTCTCCGCTCCTCCGTGAGAGATGAGAGACCGGTGTGCTTTGCAGGTGCTGCTCATTAGCAATCGCAACACCGGCCTCGCGACTTTCTCTCACGTCCCTCGGCCGTCCTGCTCACCACAGAGTTAAAGTCGTCTAGTTCAGTGACACAACCAAATCATGCACAACCTAATCATGTACATTTCCAGCCACAAAATGTTTCTTCTGGGCAGCAAAGGGGACAGTCTTCCTCAAATATGTGGGATGCAGAGGGGAGGCCAATCTGTCAACGCTGTCAACAGTCAGGACATATAGCAAGGTATTGTAAGGAAAGTGTGCTGCCTAATGGAGATTTAAACTAATTTGTCCTGCTGCAGAGGTCCAGGCGGTGGGGCCAGTAAGACCATCAGAAAATTCAAGGACCATTTCTTCTTTTATTGGTGGCTGTCCACTGATGAGTGTCATGATTCAGGATATTGAGTGTACAGGACTGTTGGACACCGGCTCCCAGGTCACTCTGATGCAACAGAGTATGTTTGAGGAGAAGTTCCCTCAGTATAAGTTGGGCCAAGCACCTGTTTTGACTCTAAGAGCCGCAAATGGCCTCAAAATCCCCTATATTGGATATGCTGTGCTTGATTTTAATGTTGCTGGAGTCCATGTTCCAAAGCGGGGTGTTGTCATTGTAAAAGATGAATGTTCTACGAACCCTTTAATAATTGGTATGAACGTAATTTCACAATGTTGGAGTGCTCTCTTTCAGAACGACGGACATTCTTCATCGTTGTTTCAGAGTACCAGAGAACGACAAGCATGGCAGCAGGTTACGGCAGTTTGTCAACGTGTTGCGGCACGCATTCATGAGGATGGCTCACTGGGAAATGTGTGGCTGGCGAACAGATGGGGTGTACGTATTCCATCAAAGAGTGAAGTCATAGTCTGGGGACGTGCTCGGATGGGTCTGCGACAGCGTGATTACTGTGGACTTGTGGAACCTGTGTCTGAACAACCTGTGGCTGCTGCACGAACGAATGCCATTGTAAAAGATGGTAAGATCCCTGTGAGACTCTGTAATATACACCCATACAGTGTTTTCGTCGGAAAATATCAGAAGCTTGGACGACTATATGAAGTCAGTAGCCCTGATATTTATGGATGCAGAGACCTTGGATTAACGTTGGATACTGAAGGTATTGTGGAGGTGAGTCTTACTGAAGCTAGCCCCCTTGCAGAGGATGCACTGTCTCCTGGTACATGCCAATTGTCTCAAAGATCTGATTTGACCACACAGCAGTGCCAAGATCTTGATGCACTTTTGAGAAAATGGTCTAAAGTTTTTTTTTTCTGAGAATGAGGAGGATGTGGGGTGTATGAGTACACAGAAGTAGTGGAAATGTGCCTCCCATTCGGGAGAGGTTTCGACCATTGCCTCCTATGATGTATCAAGAAATGAAGGCCTTGTTGGCTGACATGTTGAATAAAGGAGTCATTTCCGAGAGTTCTAGTCCATGGGCAGCCCCAGTGGTGATGGTGAAGAAAAAGGATGGGAGTTGGCGATTCTATGTGGACTATAGGAAATTGAATGCTGTCGATCACAAAGATGCTTTTCCTCTTCCCAGAATTGAGGAGACTCTGACCACTTTGAAGAGGGCTGAGTGGTTGAGCACTCTGGATCCGGCAAGTGGGTACTGGCAGGTGGGTGTAGACCGCAAGGATCGTCCCAATACTGCCTTTGCCACCCCTTTGGGGCTATATAAATTTTTTGGCCTGTGCAATGGACCTGCCACATTTCAGCGATTAATGCAGCATTGCCAAAGTGATCTAATAGACTTTTCTCTAGTGTACTTGGATGATATTGTTGTGCACTCAATTGACTTTTCTACCCATCTTAGCCACCTTGAACGGATATTTCAGTGGCTGTCCCATTATGGGTTAAAATTAAGATCTGACAAGTGCCAGCTCTTCCAACAGCAGGTGAAGTTTCTCGGCCATGTGGTGGATAAGGCTGGTGTACGTCCGGACCCTGAAAAGACAGCAGCAGTTCAAGGTTGGCCTACAACAGTCCGGGAGGTAAGGAACTTTGGACTTTCTCCTTTTTTATTTTATTGATTAATCGACATGCAACCAATTTTATTGTAATAAAATAGTTTCTCTACTTCTGTTTTTTGCGTGTTTTCCACTGTTCACTGCTCCGACAAAGAACCTGTTTTCTATATTGAGTTCCTGGGGTCTCAGTTTTCACTCTAGGTGGTGTAGTCGGCTACAAAGTTAAATATATATCTTTTTAGTCATTCGGCTGCTGACACGGGCAAAGCAGAGAAAGTAGGTCAGCTTTCCTCGTTATGACGTAGGAACGAGGAGATTCAAGATCAGCGCGTCTGAGCTGCAGAGAAGAGAAAAATAGCCAAAGCTCGGTTTACACTGATTGAAAATTCTAGACACAAGGGGACCAAATACAGGCTAGGGGAACTAATATTAATGTTAAAAAACCTCAGAAAGTTCAATTTTCATGTCAGGGGACCTTTAAAGCTGGATAGCAGCAGCCTGAACAGTCTTTTTTTGGCGAAAGGTGATAAGCTCTGCCACCACAAACCCACACCGCAGCTGGTGAACTTTCGTTCGGTTTGTTAAATGGGGATGTGAAATTGATTTCTTTGTTGTTGATGACATTGTTGTAGCAATGTAGCATTGTTGTATTGTTGTAGCAATATAATATCACATTCTATTTTTCAGAAGATAGTTCAATCTGTAATTGCATCCCTTCCATCAGTAACACAATGATATTTTTGGCACAACATGCATTAAGCAGGGAACGCAAATATTTATTTGGATAACTAAATAAAACGAGACCTTAATATATTGCATCGTATTGTTTTCAATTGCATTGGATAAGGGTGCGCTGTCTCGAAAAACGAGCAGTCTGAGAACGCAGGACTCTGTGTGCGGGTGTTCTACAATCTTCTGAACAGCAGGAGGCGCTGTCTCGAAAAATGAGGTGTCTGAGAATGCGGGACCCTGGGTGGGGGACTGTATATGCAGGCTCCGAGTCTGCAACTTCATAATATTGTTTGCGAGGAACAAAAAGATTTGTATCATTCATCGTTCATTCCTGCTAGGATTTGTGGTGGGCATTCGCATTTCACACAAACTGAACTGAGTAAACTACACTTCCACTCAAACTGAACTGTAAACTGCACTTCCACACGAACTGAACTGAGTAAACTGCACAAACTGTCGCTAACTGTGCGTTCACACCGCCACCGGCAAGAGCGTCAAAGTAGACAGAATTCATTAATTTTCAATGAGAGCTGGCCGCAAGCTCGGCGAGGGCGGCGCGACGTCTCTTGGAAGGCGAGGAGAGTTGAAATCAGTTCAACTTTATGGTAATAAGCAATGACGCGGTTCGGCGGCAACCATAGACAGTAAAAGAAATGGACAGAGCGACCCCATTGATTTCAATTGAGAAGACCGAAGCCCAAATTTTGCATTTCCTGTCTGATGTCTGGGTGACTGCGCAGGCTCAAACTGAGCGTGACGACAGTTGTTAATCTTCTAGTAGCTGTACCAAGCCAAAACGTTGTTGAAATATTTGGTCCCGTTGCTTTTATGGACTCTCTATCTATAGGCTTCTCCCTCGAATTTAATCCTCCGTGTCCCCCCGGTTGCCTCATAGACAGTAAAAGATTGCCTGCAAGCTTCTCCTCCTGTCTCTACGGTAATGTCTCTATTGTGCGACAGAAAGTTGCATAGTGATATGCGTAGTCCATAACGTAAGATACAAAGTGGGCCATTTTGTCGCTCTCGCCGGCAGCGAGAAAAATATATATATTTTATATATTTATTTTTTTTCCAAGTGAAACTTTGTAAACGACAAAGACAGTTTCTTGTGATGTGTGTATGCAACGTGATATGTTCAAGTTGAATCTAAGGGACAGAGAAACTTCAATGAATACAGTTACAGTTCAGTGAATTTGCCTTTGGCTAAGCCACGCCCTAGAATGTAGCTTGACCAATCACAGCGCAACCAAGAACGAGCTCCCACAGAGGTCCGACACTTTTTCACAGCGCTCCATTGATTTTCAACACAGGCATCTCATATTTTAGGTCTCGGCAGGCTATTACCGTCGTAGTTTTATCAAAAATATGGTTAAAAATTGTGCCTGGGGTATATGTAACACAGATACGCGTTTCCCAGAGAGGTTGGAGGGGGTGTCCGTTTTTTTCCCTTCCCAAAACCGGTCAAATCCTGACAAGTGTCGTCTTTGGATTAAACTGTATGGACGTCCTCAGGCAGCTAAACCCCTCAAAGATCAACAAGCACATCTTCTAACCTTACTGTGAAGTTATACTAGTTAGACTTTTTTATAATGTTTTAGGTTATGATTTCGGTTCTCAAAGTGTATTTCGGTTGATACGCTAGCACCTAGCACACGTTGCTAATATGCAACATTATACTCGTGCAGTCCGTTTGCTTTGTAATAACGATTATAGAAGTGAATAGAGACCTACCCAGCTTTGCATGAACAGTGTTACTCCCTGATATTGTTAATCCCAGCCTCCGTCTCGATTAGTAGGATATGCGGTGGTTCATTTTTTGACTGTGACCGGTAACTCCAGATACTAGTATAAACTGGTGAGCTCAGACCCAAGAAGATATTTTTCCTCCTTTACTTTTTGCGGTGTTAAATCCTACTAATGGGTTACACTTCCATGAAGTCCTCTCACCAGCTCCACTTCCGTGAATGTGTCTCTTTTATCACATTGTCTGATGGTGCTCTTTAGCACAGATGTTTCAGTCCAGTGTTTTTCCACCGAAGCCCTCAGTGGACCACACATTTATCAAAGTTAAAATGAATGTAGTTTTACAAAGTTCATACATTCCTGGCAGTCTGAATGGGTACCACGGTCTTCAATGATCCATCTTGTCTTGTGATTGCAGCTCTCTGCAATGATCAATGTCTTTAGTTGTGGCTGCACAAATGGCTTTACTCTGCACACCAGCCTTATCACTCCTTCTGAGTGACCTTTCTCTTGCACCTGGGGCCTCATGTACAAAGACTTGCGTTGAATTCATACTAAAACATAGCGTACGATCAAAGCTGTAAATGTGCGTACGCACAAAAAAAACAGATGTATGAATGTCTGCGTACGAAGGATCCCACGCACATTCTCTTTGTACATCCCAATTAACGTAAAATTGAGCGCACATGCACGAGCACAACGCCCCACCCAGTCTCCTCCCTCAATTAAATTAATTTAAATATGGTAATAGTCCAATTTGGCAGAAGAAACCTGCAAGGAAATGCCTAAAGAAACCTGCAAGAAATGAAATTCCACTGAAAATGTTTTCTATGTGAATATATGTGAAAGTGTAATTTATTCCTGTGATCAAAGCTGAATTTTCAGCATCATTATTCGTCTTCAGTGTCACGTGATCCTTCGGAAATCACTCTAATATGATGATTTGATGATCAAGAAACATTTATGATTATTATCAGTGTTGAAAACAGCTGTGCTTCTGCTTCATATTTTCATGGAAACCGTGATATAGTATTTTCAGGATTCTTTAATGAATAAAAACTTAAATCAAACACATATAGAAATCTTATAATCGTTTTTAACATTATAAATGCATGTACGGGCACTTTTAAACAAATTCAATATGTCCTGGCTGAATAAAAATATTACTTTCTTTTTTTTTTACCTTTACTGACCGAAATAATGAAGTTTATTTTTTATTTCCTAGTAAAGCCAACGCTGCCATTGCTAGACGGGTTTGCACATGCTTTATGTTCTTACTTAATTGCATAGAATATTTTAATAGGACTCGTGTGACATAATTTGTAATTGATACATTATTTGACATATCATTAAGCAATATCTGACAGCTGGTGGTGCGATAGAACAATTCGTAGTGTAATGTTTGCCACTTCACCTTATTGCCTCTAGGAGTCGCCAACGGACAAATCAAGGCAAATGTACGTACGCCAGACATGAAGTTTACTTGGAGGAACGCACATTCTTCCGTTAATTTCACTGTTAGTACATCTGGCCGTGAACGTGAAAGCTGGCGTACGCCGTGTTTTTGTACGTACGCAGTGTTGATACATGAGGCCCCAGGTGTTTGGGCTCGATCTTGGGGTTTGTTGTTGCACTTGTTGTTGTGGCTGAGGCTCCTCCACCTGTTGCCCTTCCGATATGGGCGGAACTCTCCTGCAGTGGTTGGCGTGCACCCACGTAGCTCTCTCTCCGACCTTCACCGCCGTGTGTGTTGTCAGCAAGACTTGGTACGGTCCTCGCCACCGTTTTGCCCTCCAGGTCTTCCTTCTCAGGTCACGAGTCACCACGTAATCCCCCAGCCTGATCTTGTGCAAGAACGTCTCAGCAACCTTCCGCTGGGCAGCTTTGACCTGCACAGAAATGTTGGATAACAGACATGACATTTCCTTGCAGTAGTTTAACATCTCATTTTCACACAAATCCGTCGATGGAAACGTGCGTTTTCCCCCCTCTATTCCCATGAATGGTGGTTTACCAAAGAGAATTTTGAATGATTTAGAATGGCTCAAATTTGTTTTGACTCTCTTTCTCATTCTCATGTACATTAACACGGTTGGGAGTGCTTTCACCCATGAGAGTACTGTCAAGTTCTGTGTGTTTTTTAATTGATTACAGCTCAGCCCAAACTTGCCCAAAACTGCTTTTCTCACTGAAGAACGCAAAGGACAACTCAATCTGTTTACTTCTTGATTCTTTATTTAGATCTATCTAGATTATTTGATAGACCAGTGATGGAATAATATGGTATAGTTTCTTGAAGGTGATTTGATAGATCAGTGATGGAACAGTAGATATAGGTTGATAACCTTTCAAATACACAAACCAAAACATGAATTAGTTACAGATACATCATGAATCAGTCACACATAAATCACAATACCATTCTTACAGAAATAATAAATAAATGCTATTGAATCTTCAAACCAAACTAAACACGATCATTGAGTTTAACCTAGGATTTTAACAAGAAAATACCAATCCCATAATTAAACTCATGCACATGTTACTTCTGTCAAGTTCAACATTCACATAACAAAATCCTCATAACTTATTTTAAATTGCACATTACAAATCAAGCAGAACCTGAACATTCAAAACTCAATATACTCAAACACAATCAATCATAAATTGTCCTACCAGTTGCGTCTTTGAATGATCAGGAGCTGTAATCATAGTATCATTTTCCAGGAATAAATGAGAGAACCAACTGAACTCTCTACAAACATTTAATTGCCATGCTCTCTCTGTGGGTGCGCAGGAAAATATAGTCCCAAAAGCTACTTCCCCAAAAGTTGGTTCCATGGATGCCCCCTGCAGTTTGGGAGTGCTCTAAGTGTCCTGGGTGAATCTAGGCTTGGAGTGCTCAGTACAACCAAAGCAAAGTAACCATGAATTGACACAACAAGTACAGTTTCCTCACAACATTTTGCCAATTTCTTCTTTGTGTCAATGGGCTTTATGCACAGCTTCACTACTTCCTGAACTTCAGCCAGCTCCTTGTTTCCTGTCTGCCATTATTGGGCAAAATTGATTAATTCAGGTGTGTCTGATTATTGTTGCCATGACTACTGAGGTCAAGCACACCTGAATTAATCAATGTGTCCAATAATGGCAGACAGGAAGCAAGGAGCTGGCTGAAATTCAGGAAGTAGTGAAGCTGTGCATAAAGCCAATTTAGCATAATGTTGAAAGAAATGTTTGGGTAAGCAGGGCATTCCATCAACTGATGTCCACACTCTATCTACAAGGCTGCAGCCTGACTTCTTCCAGGTGTTTTTCTCAGCTCCTGTGGAAAAAGACTGAATGCTCTGTAAAAAAGAAGAAATGTTGAGGTTAATGTCAACAAGTGGCGCATTTACTATCATCTTTAGTCTGATCCGCTGCTGCTGCTGCTGCTGCTTTTGAAGCCATATCAGCTCTGCAATTTCCTTTTGAAATGAAACTTTTATCATTAGTATGTGCTGCTCACTTACAAATTGCAATTTTGTCAGGCAACAGAATAGCCTCGAGGAGGTGCGATACCAGAGGTGCGTTTAATAATGGGTGCCCATCTGATTTCAAAAAATTCCTGTGCTTCCAGAAAGCACCAAAGTCATGCGTGACTCCAAAAGCATAAGTCTGTGTTAATCGTCACACATTTATCTGTCATCAATTCACATGCTTCAGTCAACGCGACCAGTTCAGCTGCTTGCGCAGAATAATGTGATGGTAATTTACCAGACAGAGTTTCAAATTCAGTCATTACCGCATACCCAGACAGCAAACTGACATTGAATCAACGTGGAAACGACGTCTCTCATGACATTGAAACGACGTTGATTTTGCTCATCGAATTAACGTTGAACCAACGTCAGACGCGGCATTCTTCAAAGCTAAATTAAAATCGAAAATTGGTTTGCTTTCATAACGTTGAAACAACGCGTTGATTTCAAGTTGATTTTCCGTTAGTTTTGAAAGAATGATGCGTTTGACGTTGGTTCAACGTTAATTCGATGAGAAAAAAAATGTCAGAGCAACGTTGTTTCGATGTCATATTTCCACGTTGATTCAATGTCAGTTTGCTATCTGGGTAACCAACTTTTTCTGTCCTGATTGTTGATCTTTTGACGCAGACCCATCAACAAACAAGATATTGTCACAATTTTCTAATGGTACATCTACCCAGCAAACACATTTAGGTTCTGGGAACATTCTGGGAATGTTAGTTTTTAGTTCCCAGAACGTTCCTAGAACTTTCCCTTAAGGTTAGGGGAACGTTCCCAGAACGTTCTCCTTATGTTATAAAAATGGAACCTAAAAATAACCTACATGGAACGTTCCTATAACGTTCTTGTTTGGTTCCCAAAAAAAATAACCTCATGGGACCATTCGGGAACGTTAGGGGAACGTTCTGTGTTTGCTGGGAAGGTCTGGACGTGGTGTGCACACCTGTTCGAGCGCTGATAGACAACAATGATGTTCCTCGCCGTCCTCCTGTGTGGGCAGGAGGGTGGCAGGATTCAAAGTTCATCTTTTCAGTTATGTTTGGCATGTCCAACAAAATTGTGTGATACCTCAGCCATCAGGCAGTAGACAAATTTGATGTTTTCTGCTCTTGCAAAATCATGGAGACTGCATGTGGTACCATTAAAGTTAAATCAGAGTATCCTACAAACTCTCTGGAGGCCATCACAGTCAGCTCAGCTGCTGCCACTGCCCTGAGGCAATGCGGAAGTCCAGCATGCTACAGGATCAAGTTTTGTTGAAAAATAAGCCACAGGTCGCAGTCTATCACCATGAGTCTGCAAGAGAACAGAAGTCATAAAATTATTCTTTTCATCAACCATCTGTTCAAATGGGCGGTTTATGGTAGGAAGGCCTAGCGTTGGAGCCATAGTCAATTGCACCTTCATGTTATCAAACGATTTTTCCGCCTCACGTGTCCAAACAAGTTAATCGCACAATCTCAGCCTGTTCCCTGTCGTTAAGGCTCGCAAGGGCTTTTCAAAAATGGCATAATTAGGGATGAACATACGTCAGTAAGCGCACTTCCCCAAGAATGACAGCATCTGCTTTTGTCACTGATTTTGGCATCTCTTTTATGGCCTCTTTTATACCTGTTTCTCAGACAGTGCTTTACTGTTAGGTAACATGCCCCAGGAATGTCACTTCCTGTTTCACAAACTGAAGCTTTGAAAGACTGGCTTTGTGCCCCTCCTGCTCCAAGTGCTTCAATAAAGTCACAGTGTCAGAAATGCAAGTGGTTTTATCTTTGGCACAAATTAATAAATCATCAACGTTTTGCAATAAAGCCGTTCCAGCTGTCAAAGTCAGAGGCTCAATACTTCTGTGTGCGTTCAGTACCCGTGCTGCTCTGGCAATGACAGCTGAATTTACAGCCTGCATTTCCCTTATCTACAGCCTTATTTCCTCCTTCAACAGAGAATCAAATACTAGCATTTTTTGGAATACAGGAATACGGCGAGCTACCTTTATTATTTGAAAAACTGTGTGACATACTGTCGACTTCGGCGTTCTCTGTCTTCCCTTTCCTTCTTTTCTTTCCTTTTAAGATACCCTGACTTTTGATGCGAGATTCCTGCATGTGTCACTGTCTGCACTGCATCATAGCTAGTGCAAAAAGCAAGAGACGCTAGTCTAGCGATCGTAGCTCAGACAGCGCAGGTGGAATGAACCATTGTGAGGCGGAGCGGTGTGAAGTAAATACATCATTTGTTTTTTAAATATTAAATATATGGTCAAAACGGACAAAGTACACATTTAGTGCATGAGGGGCCCTAGCACATTTAATGTATACAAAATAGAGAAAAGAAATAAGGAAAGAAAAAGGGGGTCTGCTCTTCTGGGCCCTAAATCATCCTGGGCCCTTAGAATCATTCTAACCTTCCACCCCTTTACGGTGCCCTTGAGTGTTACCTCCACCGACACTACAGCTACAGAATCAACACCTCTAGCCACTCTACTAGGCTCACTCCTTGGTTCTGATGGTGTAAAAGAGGATAAAGCAGGAAAAGCTGAGGATGTCCACACCCAAGTGAGGAACGAAGTCCTCACATACTTTGGAGAAAATAGCCTTGCCAAGGAAGAAACCCCATTACTGTGGTGGAAGGTTAACAATGACATTTATCCCATGTTGGCCAGGCTAGCCAAGTCTTACCTATGCATCCCTGCCTCCTCAACACCATCTGAGCGACTGTTTTCTGCAGCAGGAAATATAGCCTCCAAGAAAAGAGAGAGCCTGAGCCAGGAGCCTGTGGACATGCTCACATTTTTGCATTGCAATGCAAAATGTCTGAACAAAGGGAGTGAGAGAGAGAGAGAGTGTGTGTGTGTGTGTGGATGATTCCCCCTCACCTTCAACTCAACCTTGCCAAGACTTAACTGCTTATGGTTTCAGGCAAACCATCATTGCTGTGTGATACTGCTGATGTGTCTTATAGAACATCAGAAAGATCTTCCTAGTAGCCTTCCTAGCCCTATCGGAGCTCTTGTTCTATCCAGACTGGATTATTGTAATGCTCTCTTGGCAGGCCTTCCAGCATCATTCAAACCTCTGCAACTTATCCAGATGCTGCAGCAAGGCTTTAAGGGTAGCCCTATTCCTAAACTCACTACTTCAGATCTATGTGTCCTCCAGAAGCTTGTGTTCTGCTAGTGGACGGTGCCTTGTGGTGGCATAAACCCAAAGAGACACAAAATCCTTTTCACTGACCTTTACCTTGACTGTTTCCTGCATTTTCAAGAAATTGCTAAAGATCCATCTTTTTCGTAAACACTTGGCCCAATAATACTAAATCTTTGTATAGAAAAAAAAAAAAAACTTGGTATGTGTACTGTGCTAGACTGACTGGGACTTGTCACTGCACTTGTTGCTGTTATTGTTCTCTTAATTGGTAAGTTACTTTGGAATCCATCTGGAAACTCTGCTGCCAGATTTTCTCATGGGATTTTTTTTTGTTACAGTGTACCTTCATGCACTAATGTTTAAAGTGACAAGGAATAGGCATGGTGTAAAAAACTCTGCACACAGACCCTTAGTGAGTTTGCACTGAACTGCAAAGCTAAGGTGGACTTGACAAAAAATGCATACGAAAATTTAGAAGGTCCTTGCACACTTTTCAAACTTTGAAACATTTTGTATGCATTTTTTTTCGTATACAGCATTTGGTGGATCTGAATTGTCAAAACACCACAAAATACTTTCTACGGATGCGAAAAACAGAGAAAATCGAACCTGTTCCGAAATATTTTATGACAGACTAAAGTTTCGGAGTCAGTGTGTAAATATGATTTACGTGCGAAAATTTTGGACCCGCAAAATAAGTATTTTAATATCAATTCTAAGTTATTGTTCGTAATTACAATATCAAGGGTCATGTCCATTTTCTGGGAATCTTTTAATAGCTAAATCAACAATGCGAAAGAAATGTAATCAGTTGGACTATTAAGGGGACATTGGACTGTATGATGATGCTACTTGAGGCCAGGGTATTGTGTTTTTAGTGTTTTTAGCTTATCTACCACTCTAGCAAAAACGTGTGCTTGGAAAACACTTGCATTTTATTAAACATATAGGAAGATACTCATGTTGGTGTTTCATTTTCTTATAAATTGTTTTTATTCATTCATTGTTTTATAAGGCAAAGGAATGCTTCAGGATTTTATGTACATTGTTGAACAAACTTCAGCTTACAGTCAATTGATATACACAGTGTGAACGTGATCAGGGGAATGATTAGCTTGCCAAAATTAAAAGCTTAGTAATGATTTGAATGGAATGATACAATCATAATTTGTAATCCGTTTATTATGTTGTGTATTTTTGTGAACATTTCAAATAAAACACAACAGACATTCTTGATCTGACATTCTTGATGGGTTCTTCAGTGACTAGGAACTCTCCAGTGAACTTTTTGTCTGTCTACCAGGTACAGTATATAAATACAGCTTGAATAAATCTACTTGTGTTATAATGGTGAAGTTACAAATAATGGAAATCATTAAATCACACTTCCATAAGTAGTGTAAGTGAGTAGGGTCCGTCTTTATTCATTTCTATGGGAGGAAAATTTCAATGTTGTTGCAGCAAAACTTCACAAAAAGAAGACATCAAAAATGGTTTGCATGCAAGCCTGGAAAATGTACACTTGACCAGATATATGGACATCCTCTTATATATAATGGGTTTGGGCACTGTAAAAAAAATATTTTCAAGATTTGTTATCACAGCATATTTTCTTTTGTCAAATCAACTTAAATAATTTAGTTTATTTCAGGTAACTTATTATTTTGAGTTTCTGATGATTAAATTAATCTCCTTCATTGTATTAACTCACTTTTTCCAGTTCAATCAACTTAAAATTTTAAGGCAACCAGGTTACTTACTTTTTTTAAGTTAAACCAACAATATTTTTTTACAGTGAATAAAAAATGCAAATCTAAATGCTACAGCATAACATTCCGGAGAATTTTGGTCTTTCAACATTTAGGCAACTGTTTGAGATATTTCAGCATAAAGGGTTCACATACTGCCATTTTACAACATTTTACTGACATTTTTCATTTTGCCTGGCTATCATAACTAACTGCTCTTTCTTAAACAATGGAAGAGATGCAAAGACAAAAAAAAAAAAAAAAATAGGTGTATTTCTAGTTGATCAACAACCTTAACATCTGTGCGCAATTATACAAAAAAAAAAAAACACATATAATGAAGGATGTAAAGACATTATTGAGGATTTTGAAGATATTATCAAAACATTATCAATAAATAATCATTTTTAAAAAATCAATAAAAAATAAAGTATTATTCAAAAGGTTCTTTGCTAAATGGATAGTTCCAGTCCTTGATTATAATTGGTTGAGCCACGTTTGAAGCCGTTGTAAATTAATCTACAAACGAACAGTACCTGTGAACTCATTACATCAGTATTACTGCACTGTGTCTTGTGTTGTGCTGCAGCGTCTGTCAGTTGCTTGGCAACCAATCCACTTCTGAAGAACTACATTGCTTGGCGGAAGAATATTTTGTCTATAGCTTATATCAATAGGAATATAGCTTTACATTTTTTTTACATGTCTGCGTGTTTATTTTAAGAAACCTTGCCAGGTATGCAAAATAACCATTTTATAAAGGCAATAAGCCCATTGAAGCTGTGATTTACAGTGAATTTAGAACAGCTAAGAGTTTTTTAGTTGATTTAACAACGACCTTTGGCTGTTCTAAATTCACTGTAAACCATGGCTTCTTGGGGTTCATAGCTTATAATAATGTATTTCTTATTATACCATTACCATTAAGGTCCTTTATAACACAGTTCAACACATAATTCTTTATGGGAGGGAGTTTCAAAAAATAGTTCTGCTATGGTTTCAAGCCAAGGGACCCCAATCGGGTACTGTTTAAAACAATTTTTCTTGAGAATGAACATATTAATGGCCATATAGACTAGTAGTGGATGCATGTGTGTGTATCCCCATGGCAGAGGTTAGTTAGTCACAAAGGCTATGCACCTTTTTCCTAATTAACTTACTTTTTAGATTATGGGAGATGGTTTGGAGAAGTTCCTGTTCCAGTTAATAAACATTTTTGATTAAGGCAACATATGTTACACAATACAGAGATACATTACAACAGTGAGATATTTTAAATTTACTTTTAATGTTCGATGGTTAAAGCCCGGGTGAGTAGAAATAATATCATCTCAGTGTACCCAGTTTTAAAAAAAAAAAAAAAAAAAAAAAGGATATTATTGCATTCACAGAGCAAAACCGTTGATGATTGCTTATAGTTTAACAGAAGTTGCAGAGTCGTGGGACGGAGGAAAAAGGTGAATACATTCTTGAACAAGCCTCACTGCATGAAAGCTTTTTGTCTAGCAATGCTCTCTATGTTGGTTTCAAACACTTTTTGACACACTTAAGCAACTCTTTATTTATTTATTTTTATTTATTTTTTTTGTATCAGTCATTGAGTAAACTTGCCTAAAGGCCAGGAAACTTAAGGCAATGCTTTATATCACTGACCTGAAAAGTTTAACAGAAAACTTGTTCTTACATTTCTTACTTGTTCTGGATTTCTCATACTCACACATAAACACACAGACAAACTTTTCACATTTGTTTCTGTTGTACTGTACATGTTGTAATTGTATACAAATCAATAACAATTTTTGAAGTCCAAAACAATGGCTATTTAAAACTTTTCAAAATAAATAAACCAGTACAATATACTGTACTCTATAAACTTGTAATGAAGGAGGGGCCCAAGCCAGATCTCATGAATCTCATAGAGACTTTGGCTCAATTGACTTGGGCCAGAACTTAATCTCAGCAATCACCCAGCACACTCTAACAACCACTGAAAACACCTTAGCAACTGGATAGTAACACTATTGGAATCACCCAGAACAAGTTTGCATGGGCTTGCACCACTGACATTTTCTTTGTAGATTTTCCCGAAATTCTAGTTGTATGTTACTTTTTTCCATTTTTGACCTTTTACTAAATCTTTTTCCATTTTTGACCTCTTACTAAATGTATTTCCACAATTAACTTGCGTATTTAAAATATTGCTAAAACATTTTATAAATAAAAAACATTAAAAAATAAAAATAACTGTAAATTAAACTAAATGTATATTCAAAGAAATTAAAAAAATAACAATATTAGTAATAAATAATAAAAAAGTAATAATATATATATATATATATATATATATATATATATATATTAGTGCAGTAAGATAAATGTTAAATATATTTACTGCCAATTAGTAATCAAAAAATGCATTCTAATTGGCTTTGAGTAATAAATTACATTTGTCATTCCATGCAAAAGTCGAAACTGAATCTGCTATGCTTTAAGGTCCTTACCGCATTCAAAGCCATGTCCTTAATGTTTCAAAACTTGCTTGGCATTCTATTTGCACGTTCCTGCAAATGATGCCAAATGCCAACCGTAACGACTGCCCTGTTGTGGCCTGCATCTCAGTCTTGTCTGAGCCAAACAGTCTGCAGAAACATGTACTATATATATACATATATATATATAAACTTGCTCTCTTGGCCATTTCTCTTACAGGATGTGTTATGCCTGTGTGATGTAAGTGGCTCAAAAGGAATTCAGAGGGTGGGGTCAATCCTTGTTCAATTACAGTAAATAATCCTATTGAAAAATATGAGGGAAAACATACATTTAAAAAATCTACGCTATTCTGAATGTTGTCAATGTCAGTAATGTTTATAACCCTGTCTGAAATGAATTTCAAATGTAGTCACTTTTTTTCTTTATCAGAGACAAAAAATGGATAAATATGTGAAATATTTTCAAGGTATGTTAGAGGCTATAGATGGCATGTAGTGGGAATGTACAGTAAATAGATGTGTATGTAAAGTACATTCAGGCCTAAATTTCAATGTCCTCAGAGTGAATGAACTGAATGACAGTACTGTCAGTTAGATGCCAAAACGTATTAGAGAAGTATGCAGTCAGGAGCTTGGCTTCAAAGTCGCTTTAACATTTAAAACACATTGAGATGAGAGGTTGACAACTTCACACCTGCTGTGTTTTAACTGTTTTGGAATAGCTCTCATTGTGTAACTGTAAATATTACAGCAGCTCATTGAGGCTTCTCTACAGCCACAAACAGCCAACAACTATCAAGCTTCTCATCACTCACAGCCCTAAATACATTCAGTGGATAGAGTGTTTAGCTCAGAAATAAACAGATAAAGCAGAACATGATTTACACACAGCACATATATTGTGTTTCTAAAAAATATATTTTACAAATGAAAGAAAAATGCATTTAACATGTTAAATGTTAAAAGTCATGGAACCGCCCTCATTTAGAATTATATAACTGTTATAATTTAAAACTTTTTTAAATCAAAGTTAACATTTTAAATTATCCACAAACTGAATAATTCAGCAGCATGCGGTTGCAGAAGAAAGAACAATCTTTTCAATCTACATTTTCTTTAAGCCATAAATGTTTGATTATTTTGTCAATCATGTTTGAAGGAAAAATTATTAATACCTTTTTATCAAGACAGTCATCAAGACATCCAAAGTTTCTTTTATTGGTCGTGTTCCATACAAGGTCCTGAATATGATATGTGGGTACTGTGACCCCAGTCAAACGACTCCTGTCCTGACACATGAAAAGCGATGAAACGGACACCCACATTCCTCTATCTGGTTTCCGCTGTCGAAGCTACGTTTATTTCTGACCGTGCCAACTGCTAACATGGACCATAAGGAGTTTGAACAAACAGCTGCAAGCTTAGATCAGCACCAACTAACTTTTAGCACAATTTAGTTAACTCCAGTCCTGAGCCTTGTATATTTGTAAATTAAATAATTCATTTAAAATAAATGATTAAAAGCAACACGTGTAATGACAAATTAGGCCTGATGCCCTTCACAAATTCACTTTCTTGATAACCAAACTAAAGGAAACGTAGTTTAATTTAATGGCAGCTTCTTTTTGTGTATTGAATTAACCAGTTTAAGATTTTTTTCAAACTGCTGTAGTTTAAATTAATTACTTATTATGACTCATGGGTCATTTGATTTTTTAATAACAAGGGTGTATGAATTACTAACAAATGTATATATTTGAGACTATATTTGAACATGAACATTTTAAAGAAAGTTTAAAGTAGACCCCTATAATAGTGATAATAGTGTGAAGCTAATATTAGTGAAGACAAAAAAATGAAAGTATTAGCCTATGCAGTGGATTAAAATCACAAACCTAGATTCTTTGAAGTAATGGGTCCATTATGGATGCTTTTTCTTCGCTCTTGACCAATTAATTATTTCTTAAATTTATTTTATATTTGTAATACGTCTAAATCTCAAGCACATAAGTATTAAATCTTTAGATCAAAGGGTCATATTATTGGAAAGATGCACTATATGGCTGGAACTGTAAAAGAGAGTCAAAAACAACCTTTCTTTAGAAATCTTAGCGTGCTCTCTCGTGTGGTCAAGTAGTGTAACTGGGTGGCGAATGTTACTCGCTAGCAACCATTTCTAATGGGAAGACAGAAGTCTATGCCAAGGGGCGTAATAGGAGCTTAACTAGCAACATTCTCGATCCAAATAGGAGCTTGTCTCTTATTGGAAACGTTAGGCTACTACACAGAATTGCAATACTTTAAATCCTATAATAAGAATATAAGACAACTCCCTCCCATTTTAACCCATCGTGACCCATCGTAGCCTACCTGATTCATGTGTAACAACTTCCAGGCCGCTAAACCGCTAAATGGCTAAACTCTGCCATTGCTACTGCGTCCCTCAGTGGGAAAACAGACTTTCTCCAGATGGAGTTATTCCAACATCAAGTTATTGATTTGGATTTGAGTAGTGTAAAGGATACAATACACTACACTAATTACACGTATTTGTTAATAATGTAGTAATATTTTCTTTGGAAAGGATTTAAAAATATTTCTAAGTAGAATATTACAAGTGGAGAGTTCTGATCTCCTTATTGGTGTTTCTGTAAGGAATGTCACCATCTTGTGGTCAATGGAGGGACTGCAAAATAAGAATTTATTGTTTTATATTGTGAATCTGACAATTAATTATTTTTATATTGAATGAATTTGCTATCTGCTTTATTAGAGGCCATGCACCTTAGGCATCTATTGTATCCATTCTTGTTCCTATTATAAGGGGCCAAGCTCCAAAGGTGCGGAGGGACCTATTGTATCTGTTCCGGTTCCTATTAATTTCTTTCTTCTATTCTTCTTCTTCTTCTTCTTCTTCTTTTGACTGGGCGTCTAAGGCAGCCCATAGAACCATCTGTGGTAAAGTTGTTTTGGTTTGACATTATGATAGAGTACAGTCCCAACATTAAAGACACCAATTTTGGTGTCTCTAACTCATTGCCTCTAGCGCTACCACCTGTCCAAAGTTCCACTCAAATTATGCTAATAACTTTTGAACCGTAGGCCTATCAAGAAAATTTATCCTGTTTCCTGAGCTCATGATGACTCAATCACACCCTATGACATAATTTTCCATCATAAAAATATGTCCGCCATTTTGAATTGTCCAAAAAAAAACTACATTTGCAAACTTGTCCTAGATGGTTTGTTTGATTTTCACTAAATCATTGGTGATTTGCACCAGATCTCCAGACCATGCAGACAAAAAGTTTTCAATTCAAGTTGATTCGTCAAATTGTTTTCAATAAACACACAAAAACATTTCATTGTTTTTCACATTTCTTGCGAAAACAGCCGTAAGGCTGTATGTCCCCAACGCTTAATTGCATTGGGATGGAGATGGCACAGTGGATAAGACACATGCCTTTGGTGTGAGAGACCCGGGTTCTGTGAGACACCAATGTATCCCTGAGCAAGACACTTAAAGCCACAATATGTATTTTTTCTGCTTTAAAAATAGCAAAAATAACTGTATCTATGTTATATATTTCTGTTAGATGTGTACTTACATTATCCCGACAGTTTCCACCAAATTTCAAATACGGAGAAATTTATAGTTTAATTCGAAGACACGGGACGTTTCTTCCGTTTCGTCGCCCGTCTATGGCATCATATAACCTTTGACTCCTTTATTTTCTCTAACTTCCTTGCGGAACCCGGCGAAACCGCCAAACACAAAGGGGAACACTGGACTACCGCCAATAAAGCAAAGAAAATGACGAAGAAAAAAAAGTAGTATGTATTTTTATGTGTGTAAATCACGTGCCCGCTCACGAGCGCTCACTCTTAACAGACACACTGTCCCCGGTGCTGCTCGCGCATAAAGCGCTCCCCGTTCACAGTTACCGTGTCGTCTCATTCAAAACAGCCAACTGTTGCTGTTAGCGAGCCGCGCACATTGAATACTCATATGAGTCAGGCTGCGAATGTACGTGCCCGCTTCAGCGCGCTCATGCTTAAATAAACGCCTCACCTCCGGCGCCGCGCACTCACTACATTCCCTTTAGCACATAGTGGATGAATAACGCAAACCCAGTCAAACGTCTGACTGCAGTATCTTATGTGCTTTATAATCCGGTGCGCCCTATATACTGTACAGTATGAAAAATGTTCTAAAATAGGTCATTCATTGAAGGAGCGTAATATTAATATTTATATTCGTCTGTATTATAGTTATGGACCACGATTACGCTTTGCCTGCACGTTCTGCTGCTACAGCCAGCTCATTAGCTAAAGCTCAAACGTACCCGAAAAATATGACCCGAGAAGGGTTTGGGACAGGAGAAGCATGACACAGGTAAACATTGGGGTTGCATTTAAAGCTTCTTGACAAGCTAAATCTACAGAGAGATGCCGTATATCCGTATATTTTGTGAAACGATGATGTCATGTCATGAGCTGAGCTGGTTGTCATTGACAGCGACAACAACTCCCGTGAGCCCACGCTCCTTCCCGACGTCATCAAAGTACGTCTTTTGTTATTGTTTTAAACGAGTGACCCCTGGTGGCCAAAAATCGCATACTGTACGTTTAACCCCTAGTTGCTCCAGAGGCGTGTGACCTCTGACATATAAAGCAATTATAAGTCACTTTGGATAAAAGCATCAGCTAAATGTAAATGTATTCAGACTAAACTTGGTACATGTCATCACAAGCATGACCTGAGGCTACATGCTGCGTTTCGGCACAGCGCTACCTACTGGTCTGGAGACATGAAAAATGGCTATTTTTGCTCATAACTTCTGAATGCTTTGTCCAAAAAGTCAAAACATGAACAACTCAAAACTGTATTTTTCAGCCATCCGTCCATCCATACATCCACCCATGGTGGAGGCGCACCGGCTCTACACTGAGCTCCTCCCAAGTGACCGAGCTTCTCACCCTATCTCTAAGGGAACACCCAGCCACCCTGTGGAGAAAGCTCATTTCGGCCACCTGTTTACGGGATCTTGTCCTTTCGGTCATGACCCAAAGCTCATGACTATAGGTGAGAGTAGGAACGTAGATTGACTGGTAAATCAAGAGCTTCGCCTTCAGCTCCTTCTTCACCAAAACAGACCGGTACACCGACCGCATTACTGCAGAAGCTGCACCGATCCGTCTGTCAATCTCCCGTTCCATCCTTCCCTCACTCGTGTACAAACCCTAGGATACTTAAACTCCTCCACTTGCGGTAGGATCTCTCCACCAACCTGAAGTGGACAAGCCACCCTTTTCCGACTGAGGACCGTGGCCTCGGATTTGGAGGTGCTGATTCTCATCCCAGCCGCTTCACACTCAGCTGCAAACCGTCCCAATGCATGCTGAAGGCCCTGGTCTGAAGGGGTCAACACGATAACATCATCCATAAAGAGCAGAGATGAAATCATGTGGTCCCCAAAACTGACACCATCTGGCCGCTGGCTGCGCCTAGAAATTCTGTCCATAAAAATTATGAACAGAACTGGTGACAAAGGGCAGCCCTGCCAGAGTCCCACATGCACTGGGAAGAAGTCTGACTTACAGCCGGCAATGCGAACCAAGATCCTGCTTCAGTCATACAGGGACCGGACAGCCATTAGCAAAGGACCCCGGACCCCATACTCCCGGAGCACCCTCCACAGGCTGCCGCGAGAGACATAGTTGAATGCCTTCTCCAAATCCACAAAGGACATGTGGATTGGTTGGGCAAACTCCCACCAACCCTCCAGCACCCTGAAGAGGGTGTAGAGCTGGGGCAGTGTTCCGGACGAAAACCACACTGTTCCTCCTGAATCCGAAGTTGCACTATCGGCCGAATTTCTCCTCTCCAGTACCCTGCCATAGACTTTGGGAGACTGAGAAGTGTGATCTCCCTGTAGTTGGAACACACCCTCCGGTCCCCCTTCTTAAAAAGAGGGACCATCACCCCGGTCTGCCATCCCAGAGGCACTGTCCCCAACCGCCACGCGATGCTGCAGAGGCGTGTTAGCCAAGACAGGCCCACAACATCCAGAGACTTGAGGTATTCAGGGCGGATCTCATCCTCCCGCCCACCCCCCACCCCCCCTACTTGCCACTGAGGAGTTTCTTGACTACCTCGGTGACTTCAGCTAGGGTGATGGATGAGACCACCTCTGAGCCCTCAGATTCTGCTTCTTAGATGGAAGACGTGACGGCGGGATTGAGGAGATCCTCGATGAACGAAGGTCTTACGGGGTTGGAACAACATGAGGGTGAGTAAATACTGACAGAATTTTCATTTTTGGGTGAACTATCCCTTTAAGAAATCCATCAATAGTTCCCAGCATGCTGTTTGACAGTCAAAACTTCATAGCATGCTACTAGCCAATCAAAACTTCATTGTGTTTATTTGTTAAAACATCACTTCATTTGTGCAAAGACAGTTTTATCACGGATAAAACATTATGAGACACTCGTGAATAATAAGGGGAAAGGTCAGAGTTTATAAAAGATAGTAGTTGGTCAGGCCCAAAGAATCTTTTATTACACACCACAAATCTGCCTATACAGTACATGTTTTTGTGAATTAAGAATCAACTGAACCCCTTCTACTAGTTGCTGGAGTGGTGTCTTTCTTAAATGACAAGCCAGGAACTCTGTTATACAGAGGTGTTCACATTATAGCTCCACCAGACATGAAGGCTGTCACATGATGCACGAGAATATAAGTTACTTTCTATTTTACTTACAAAAATAAGTTTGCATTCCTCTTCCTTCACTGAACAAGAGTTCCATAGGTCTTTGTTGGCAATGATAGATCAATACATATGTAAACCCTATTTAGGTTATCATATACAAATATTTATATAAAAATTTTACAACACAAATTGCAACATTTTCCCTGTACAAGAGCAGTGATAAGTCCACATTGAATGAATCACAATTCAACAAATTGTGCAAAATAAGGAAAACAAAAACATTCATCAACAGAACTTAAAGGCATTTGGCAATTTGGCGGGTATTTATATCAAAGATAAAGCTTATGTTCAGTATCAATAGCCATGAAAACAAAACTGTATGACCACTTTTATTTGTACACGGCTAAAATCTCTGACAGATTCATGCTCCACTTCACAACCTGAATTTGTCTTTTAAAGTGCATGCAATAATACCAGTAACTCTGACAGAACTGATTCAATGTAATAAGTCCACATCCTGATAAAACTAATTCCAATTAATTTAGGATACTGAACAATGAGTACATTTTTTGTTCTTTTTTTTTTGTTTTTGTTCTTTCTTCTTTTTATAAGTAAAAAGAAATAAAGCGTGGGTTCCACAATATGAAATTAATTAAAAGCTCTTAATGTATTCACCAAATTTTAAAATCAGACACTGCTTCAAAATCTGCTTCTGCGTAAAGTTTTCATCAACAGTAGTCACATTCTCTGTGATACATACAAAACAGCTAATAGCCACGGTGAAGACGCAGGACACATTCTACAGTCGCAATGTCCTTTGATGACACCAAAGGCATTTCACACATAATTTCCACCTAACATGATGGGATCGTACTCAACATATCAAAGTGCTTACTTGTACTAAAATATCCTGAATTACTAATTTAATACCAAAAGTGGGACAATGGCATGGAGAAAAGGTCAGTTTGTCAAGATATTTCTTCTTGGTTTATGAGCTCAGTGATGCACCAACAAACCACTTTTGAGTTTGTAGCTGTTTAGTTTCTCCTTTCAGAAATACAGTGAAGTTCTCACAGCCTATATGAGTTATAAGATATTGATCCAGCATGGTCACTGTTTGGATAATCTTGGTAAATCCAACAATCAGGGACAGTGCAGGCACAATGTGTCCAAAGACATCAGTGTTGAACAGTCCCTTTTTACCTCTGTTGGATCATCTGGCCTCATCCTTGGGAAAGTCAAACGAGGCCAAGCTTCCGAATCCTAGCCGTGCACTCTCTGAATCAAACATCTCCAGTTCTCGCTCCTGACGCTCAAATAAATGCTTGATTTTTTCGGTCCGTTCTTTATGAAGTGAGGCCAGCTCTTCTTCAATCTGTGAACAGAGGTGTGGGCAGTATTTCAGACAAGATTCTTCCATTTTTTACAACAAAGTTCACAGTTGGACCAGTTATGGTCAAATCTATTCAATGAATTACAGAGGCTAATTTAATTTAAAAAAAAACAGTAAAAAAAAAAAAAACAGCTCACCTTCTGTTCCAAGTGAGCCCGGCGCAAAGACGCCTTCTGTTCCAACTTCTGCACCTCACGCTCATGTTGGGCCTCCATCTGTGCCTTGGTTTTGTTCTGGTAGGCATCAAGGAGCTCCATCTCCTGGTGTAGCTGCTGCCTTAAAGCCTGACATTCAGCCTCCTGCTCTTCATCTAAACGTAACTGAGAGAATTATATGTAACTGAGAGAGATTTTCTATACTATTCCATATTGAATAAAAGCAATATTGCATATATAAGCAGCAATATTACACTTGTGAACAGTGTTCATTTGGACAAATGGTGCAAGTAGAAACTTTGGCTTGGTTGTGGAAATGCAATTTGTAAATCCTAATTTAGCAGTTCCTAGCAGAGCCACTAGAGGGAAACCTCTCAAACAGTTTTAGCCTGAAGCTATTAGGGGAATATAAAAAAAAACATATTTTGACTGCATATTAAAACAGCATTTGTTTAAGAACAATTAAACACTCCATTTCGATTTAAACAGGTTTTCTCTAATTCCAAATAGGCAAGTCCTGTACTGTTTCAAAGTTGTAAATATGAAAAAAAGATTATTAGAGTACATAATACAATTCTATTTCAGTCTTTCAACTTCAAAATGTTGTATTTAATTCAATGTGTTACAAGCTGTTTCTTTGTAATTATTGGTGAAATTTGCTAGCAAGAAAATCATTCACATTTTTTTTGGCAGTGTATGTTTCAATTCATTTACCAGGTGAAGTGTATAACCTAGGCCACTGACTCCACATTCTCAGGACAAATTGTGTGATTTGACATAATTTTCCTCTACTGCTTGTGCACTTTACCGATTGAGAGGCCATCATCTCATTAATGCTTTGCTCATATTGTTCAGCCAGCTGCGCGAGTTTGCGTGTCTGCTCCTCCTTCAGCGACTTTAGGATGGCTTTGTGGTCACTCTTCGGGGAGACTTCCAGCTGATGGTTCCTCAGAGCTTTGTACTGCTTGTTTTGCACCTTACATGTATCTTGGAATTGCTTTTTGATCTGCATCTCCAATGTCTATAATAAGATGAGACATTGATAATATATGATAATGATTTAAGGCAAGGCAAGTTTATTTATATAACACATTTCATATGGTAATTCAAAGTGCTTTACACAGAAAGGAATTAAAATAATCAAAAAATGAAAGCAAATCAAATTAAAAAAGTTATAAAAGGAATTAAACATACAATCATAAAAAATCATACATGAGTTAAACACAATAGTGTTATTGTGTATACTTTCACTGTTTCAAAGAGAGAAAAACATTTAACATTAACATTTAAATACATTTAATTTAGCAACTTGTTCATCCAAAGTTGCTACATATTATATTTTTATATTTATATTATGAACTTCATATTTTAAGTTGGTTCTACCCACCATTACAAAATGTTTACCTTAAGGTTCCTGGGCTGCTGTCGGCGTTCCAGTGCATGCTTTCTGTGGAGCTCCCTCTGTCGGCGACTGTTGTACTCCTCCTGGTTCTCCAACTCAGTATGATGCTGGTGCCGCATCAGCTCAAAGCGTAGCCTTTGTAAGGTATGTAGATGCCGCTGTTCCAGCTCTTGTGTGGACTCATCCTGCCTGATCATCAACGCATGCTCCATTTCTTTTTGTGTCTTCTTCTTGTTAAGTTCCTTTAACACAAAGAGCAAGACATGTTTGAATAATATTTCATTAGTTTGTGACATCAACAAAAAAAGATGCTGTGTAACAGGTTTCTGATTTGAAATAGCACAAATGCTCTGATCAATATTAAATATCACTATATAAAATCTACATACACACGCACGCAACCTTTCAAAATTTTGTGGTCAAAATTTTTTTTTTAAAGAAATTGATACTTTTATTCACCAAAGATGGGTTAAATTGATTGTAAAGACATTTTAAAGTGTCAGTAAAGACTTTTACATTGTTACAAAAGATTTCTGTTCTATTATCATGGTTTCCATAAAAATATTGAGCAATGTAATTCTTTTAAACATTATTAATAATAAATGTTCCCTTTCAGCAGAGAACGTCAACTGAAATGTCGACTGAAATGGGATCACATTAGGGAGCCAATCTTCTTCAAGTGTTATTAGAACGAGCCAATGCACATTGGCGAGCGAGATATGCCTCGCAGCGTGGGTATAAATACATAGTATATACACACACCAGTTGATTTCGCTTCGGAGCCGACCTTCATGTTCAGGTCTTCTAAGCAAGTGTGTCAGTGCTTCTTCTGGAAGTTTTTCCCGGTGTTGGTGTTTACAGTGCGGTCAGAATTGTTGCGTAACGTGTTTGGGCTTACAGCACGCTGTTGTAGACAGTTCATGTTCCCATTGCGGGAATATGACCGTCGCAGTGTTTAGGTCGAGACTCGCCTGAGACTCCTGTTCTGTGGGGCCCCCCAGAGAACAGGACGCCAATAGCAGCATCGGAGGGTTAGCTGGCCACTGGAGATGATGACTCGACTGCGTTATCTCCCTCAGGTAGCGTAACGTTGCCCGACCCAGATCCAGAATTGTCAGCTAAGCTGAAACGGACCGAGTGGAATCCTTCACCGTGTCCTGCTCAGTCTCGGTTGGATGATTGGTATATCAGGGCAGGCCATGCTGGTTCTCAGCCCAAGTGCATGGAGAGCGTACCAGGTCATGGACAGCACCTTTTACTGCCGAAAATGGCCTGAGTGGTTCGTCCTCCCTCGCTACCCTTGACGGAGGAGCGGTGAAGGGTTATGACTCCGGGCTCTGCTCGGCTCCTCAACGAAAAATCAACTGGTGCATGCATCTACTTCCATATTTATACCCGCGCCACGGGGTAGAGTATGAGATGCAGATCTCGCACGGCAATGTGCATTGGCTCGTTCTAATAATACTCAAAGAAGATTGACTCCCTAAAGTGATCCCATTTAAGTAGACGCAGACAACGTCCCTCCTTCTGGTTGCATACGCTACCAGGACATTACTTAAGCACAAAATCAGCATATTAGAGTGATTTGTGAAGGATCATGTGACATTGAAGGCTGTAATGATGTAATGTAATGATGCTGAAAATTCAGCTTTGCCATCACAGGAATAAATTACATTTTAAAACATATTAAAATAGAAAACTGTTATTTTCAAATAAATACCGCCTTGGTGAGGTGAGCATAATCTTAAACGTAAACAAGCTTAAACCTTTTTATTTATTTTTATTTAATGTCTAAATGAAACCTCAAAATTCACAAGAACAAAAGAATGTGCTTGAGACATTCTTTGTGGTGATTCATATTATTTCTTGCCTCCCGCATTTGCTCTTGTTCAAACTCATGCTTCTTGATAAGGCTTCTTCTTTTTAGAGCACGGCAGCTCCTTTCATAAACCAGTCTTTGCTGGTTCAACAGCTGGGCCTCCTCCTCAGCCTGGGAGCGCTGCATTGTTTCCTTATGCCGTGACAAGCGCTCCTGTTTCTCCTCTTTTGGTGTATCAGAGTCTTCATTCATTTCCTAATGTATACAGAAAAAATATACATCTTACTGTAATATTTTACTGCAAAATCATGGTAATAGAATATAAGGGCATAAGTGGCAATGGAATTATACTTGGCTTACAACTATTACAGGTAATATGAAACAATTAGTCTGACATTGTTCAGGGCCCTGTGGAAATAACATCGTCTATGGTAGTGGTTCCCAAGCTTTTTAGTGGTGTAGCCCCTGAGGCATTTAACATCCTTCTGTGTACCCCCTCTGTTCCACTTAAACTGCAGTCACACCTTTTCCATTTCACAAGTTCACACATACAAATAGTCAGACAGAGAAAACCAACAGATACTTCAGTGCTTGGCCCCTAATAATAATAACTAAAATACACCACCCAGTGTTGGAATCTCTTATTTGGCGTACTGTCTGTGGAGAGGGCCCCGACCTCGTTTTTGGCCCGATCCCAGAATGCTCCCCCCATATTCCTGGCTTGGGATAGGAACCAGCCAATAGTGAGGAGTGGCAGAGCGATGCCGAAAACTGTTTTTTTTTTTGTTTGTTTGTTTGTTTTTTTGTTTTTAATATTAGACCACCACCCAATGTAAGGTTTGTGTCACAGCTGCCCTAAACTATTGCAACAGTAGCCTATTGGTTCTTTCCAAAATCATTTTTATTTATGTAATGGTTAATCCACCAGTATGTGTAAGATCTTTAGTCACAGTTGGCAATCTTTAGTCACACTCAAAGTCCAGACTTGAATCCTATATGAACATATTTGGGATTTAGTGGATTCAATGATATATCACATAAAAGTTTCATCAAAAGCAAGTCTTAGGGAACAACTAGATTCTTGCCAGCAAGAATCAAAGCCAGGACTTTCGGTTTAACGATCTATGGAGTAGGACGCAACTTGGAGAAGGAGCTCCTGCAATTAGCTTCAAAATTAAGTTCTTTGGCAAATTTTCGTGATATTTTTCTTAGTGTTAGTTCTATTTAACAATTCTTCTTTGACTATTGCCGAACAAAATGCCAGCGAAACCCAAAACTGGCTGTACATCTGCAGCGCTTCACATCCTCGCCTGGTAGTGATTCCTGCTCCCCCTGCGACTGCAATGCCTGCTATTTCATCCGATTTCAAGGAGAAACTGCTCTCTTCACTTTGCAAGGAGATGGTGGCTATTTTCAAAACCGAGCTCCAGGCTGCCCTAAGCGAAAATCTTACGTCTATCAAGCTGCAGGCAGTTAAATCCAAATTGACATGTACTATTACAAACATTCAGGCTAAAGTGAGCGCCCTGAAGAGCACTGAAATGTTTGGAAATTGAAAAGAAACTTCACTCTCCACCTGCAGTGATAACATTACTTCGTTACAGTCTAAAGTAAACACTTGAAGAACACCTGTCTGGTGTTCCGGACTAAATGTGAAGATCTCGAGGCACGTTCACGTCAGAACAATATACGGATCATTGGCGTGCCTGAAGATTCAACCAACCCCTCCATGATGTTGGCTGTTTCTACTCTGCTCAAAGAGGCCTTTCAGCTGGATAAGGAACCCATTTTGGACCGCGCCCACCGTACCTTGCAGGCCAAGCCCAAACTTGCAGGGAATGCCCTTGCCCAATCGTCCGGCTGCATTATCATACACACTGTGCAGACATTCTGCGGCGAGCTAGAGCCCAACAAAGAATAAAGGTCGGCAACATGGCTATACATATCTTCCCTGACCATACCGCGAAGACTTCCTGTGCTTGAGCCACCTTCACTGACTTCCGCCACCAACTCCGTGAGATACCGGGGATACGATATGGCCTTCTCTACCTGGCTCGCCTCCTTGTCACATACTGTTCTGTATGATCTTGCCAAGAGGGAGTTCGTATCACCGGATGACACCAGTGCATACATTAAGACATTAATCAAGAAAGAGATCTAACAACTTTTCAGGCAGTATTACCACCGTGGAAGTAGAATGGACAATTATGATCTTTTTACTTAAAGGAGTAGTTCACTTTTGAAAAAACTTTTGCTGATAATTTACTGACCCCAATATCATCCAAGATGTCCATGTCATTCTTTCATCAGTCAAAAAGAAATTAAGGTTTTTGATGAAAACATTCCAGCATTTTTCTCCATATAATGCACTTCAGTGGGAACCAAATGGTTCAAGGTCCAAAAGACACTTTCAGTACAAACTGTTCAAAGGGCTTTAAAATATGGTTCCGACTTAGAAGGTTTCTTAAATGCACTTCTCCATCTACTTCAGCTCCTTTAATAAAAACATTTGTTTCAACCTGCTCTGTCTGATCCCACATTTTCTACATGGTATGACAAAGGCCTGAAAACTTTAAAAGATTTCTATAGAGATGGTACTTTCCGTTGCTTTGCAGATTTGTCAAGTGAATTTCAACTCCCTCATTTCACCTCTTTCGTTATTTTTAAATCAGACACTGCGCCAAATTGTTGTTCAAAACCTTCCCTTCGGCACCCCCACTCCAATTGTGGGAAGAGTTTCTCTCTCTAGATCCCCCCTCAGAAGTCTTTCATTTCAGAAATTTATTTAATTTTAACTCCTGATTCATGACACCTCATCCACCACTAAAGTTAGGAGTGCCTGGGAGGGTGAACTTGGGTTGGAATTGTATGACACTTGGTGGAACGTTGCCCTCAACAAAATCCACTCGAGCTCAACATTTATTTAAAGTTTTGTTTTACATTTACATTACATTTAGCTGACGCTTTAATTCAAAGCAACTTACAATTGCTATATATGTCAGAGGTCGCACGCCTCTGGAGCAACTAGGGGTTAAGTGTCTTGCTCAGGGACGCATTGGTGTCGAATCCGGGTCTCTCACACCAAAGGCATGTGTCTTATCCACTGCGCCATGCACCAACCTGTGCCCGTTTAACTTTGATATAGTTCAAAGTCTTGTATGGGATCCATTTCTCCAAGGCCCGCCTGTCACGAATTTTTCCTGCTGTCACCGACAGCTGTGACAAATGCCATACCTCTCCCTGTAATTTAACTAATCGGGGTTTTTTTTTCTTGCCCGTTGGCAGAGGTACTTTGATATTATTTCTGAAATATTTATGATGAACTTAACTATCTCTCACCATATTGCTATTTGGATGCCCAGAGGATTACAATAGATTTACATCGAAACGATTAGACACCCTTGCTTTTACATCTCTATTTGCAAGACGACAGCTTCTTCTCCACTGGAAATCTAAAAAAGCCCCTACCAGACAGCGTCCAATGGCTAAGGGATATTATGTTCTTTTTGAAATTAGAAAAGATTCAATATTCTCTGAGAGGTGTTTCCAACGAGTTTTACAGTAAATGGCAGTCCTTTTTATCCTTTTTTAAGTCTCTCCCTTCACTACCCCCTGATTGATGGATCTGTGTGTTGCAGTTCTGCTGTGGCTTTGGTTGGAACTATTATTTCATTGCAAAATAAAGCAAACAAAACTGACAACAACACTCAAATGTACATTATATAAACATCTACTGTATAAATTCAACTGAAAAAAAATGCATTCTTGTTTAGATAATATAAAAATTAAAAACAAGAACTTACACAAGGGTATGTTTTTGTAACGAAGAGAGTTTGAGTCTTAAAACGATCTCTATGCGTAGTCGGTGTCTATATTTTTGCTAGTACGTGTAAATGGCAGTAAAGCACGATTTGCTAAGGTAGCATACTCAGCAAGCAACTTATAATATGCACGCTGCTTGTGTGCATGCAGTCAGTTATGACTGCAAATGATTTTAGAATGAACTGAAATGATAGAATTAAATGAATGGCAAAAAGCAGCATTTTATTTGCATATCCCCCTCTGTCACCTCATGTACCCAAGTTTGGGAACCACTGGTCTATGGTATACTCATTGAGAAGAGTGGGGCCCATCCATTAAAAGTAGTTTTTTTCCTGTGACCTGTGAATTCATTGACTGTCCTGATCTCACCTCTTTCATTCTTTCTCTGCATAGTCTGTACTGCTTTTTCTGTGTGTCCAAGAAGGTGGTCAGTTCCTTCTTCTGCTGGACCAAGATCTGTTGCTGGATTCTCTTCTCCTCAGCTGCCGAGGCCTTCGTCTTTTGAGAGACAAAATGAAAAAAAAAAACATCTGGTTTTGCAACATTAATCATTTACAAATGAATCACCTAGGGCCAAGGGAGGATAAGTATCACAAAAAGCTTCCTGTGGTCAGCTGTGCATTAGTAAACTGACAATATTTTGTCATCATGGTGATTTGCTATATTGAATAAACATACTGAATTAAGTCAAAATCTATTTCAAATAATTCTTGTAATCCACATAAAGCGGCATACAAAAGTCTGAGACCACTGGTGAAAATCCTTTCGCATTACAATTTAATACAGTTTATTTTGATTACAAAAAAAAAAAAAGAATTTTGAACTGCATGGTATTTTCACCTTTTGTTTTAATCATAGCAGCCTCGAGCTGCTTGAAATCCACAAGTTTGTTGATTTGAGATGATCCAAAGAGATTTAAAGAACATCTGATCACCTGTACAAAGGAGTTCAAGTGATCAGTGTCACAAATGTGCTTATTTGATAATACTGAAAAACTAAAATATTTCCAATTCATTTTAATTCATAACCTTTATTTGTTTTACATTTTTCATAATTCTAAAAATTCCTATTTATTTTACAGGTTCAAATGAGATTTTTTGTCTATTCCAAATTTATCAGTTTACTGTGTTTACTGTGGTCTTCAACTTTTGGACCCCACTGCATGTTCACAGAAGCAACTTACACAAAAAATTGCTATCTTGTAAACTTTGCATAACCCTCTCCACTATGTGTAAAGTACAGTATGAGCAAGCACCTCCTTGTCCAGCTGAGCAGCTTGCTTCTTGGCCAGCCGCTCCAGTTCAATGTAAGTGTTATTGGCCTGGGTCTCCACTTCCTTCTGCAGCCGGAGCTTGTGCTCATCCATCTCAGCCTTTAGCCTGTTCTCCAGGGCGATCAGCTGCTTCTGGTGCTGCCGCCGCATGCGCTTATACCCTGACATCTGCTCACGCCGCACAGCTTCCTGCTCATGCTCCTGGATCTGCTCACTGACCTGCAAACACAGTGTGTTGGGGGTCAAAGGTCACGTAAGCCAAACAAGATTATTTTCTCTTTGCACCTTTTAAATCACATGATGTAAGATATTAATTTAAGATAAAAATGTAATTGTTCCTATTAAAGTTACTATTTAATTGCATCTCCACAATGGCCAATTCTGTAAAGTGACATTCGAGTCATTTCTGTCACATTATGATTAATTCAGAATTTTCTAAATTGAAAAAATATGAAACCTTATATATGTAAATGATTATATAACCAATAAAAATGAGAGCATGCATCATTTTGTTTAATGCTGTGTTTATTTGCTCCATCAGAGCCACTGTGTGCAATTATATGAATTGTTTAAATTTTCCTTTAACATTTTTTTTTTTTTTTTTTTTTTTTTACTAGCATAATGTTATAGAGTGAAACGTGAAAATCTGAAATGTCCATATATAAATTTTGGGCAACAGGAGCTACTGAATACATGAAAAGTGGATGCATAATGTGTATACTACAATGTTTATCAGTTACAGGATTTTAAGTTCAAATGAATATGTATCCATAAGAAAAAGTAAATATATAGTGATTTCACTTTTTAGTGTTTTACTAATTCACATTATTAATTAGTTCATTTTAAATCATCTTTAGTTTTCACTGTAAAAATATAACATGTAGTTTGTCATTTGATTAGAGATCATAAAACCAGCTTGCATACAAAAAATATCTATAAAATAAAATGATTAAATGCATGTTACACAGCTCATGTCAAATAAGTATTTACGTTCATATAATTTTGGAGCTAATCAGATTAATCTTGATGGGTTGAACACACTGTGTCTGTAAAATATAATCATTCAAATAGTGTCACTATTTGAATCAAAATGGCAATATGAAAGCAAATAATTATGTTCTTTTAATGATCATGTAGCCTACTAACCTCTCTCTCTGTATATACTATAAATAAAACCTTTGACTTAGTTTGCATTCTGCAAATGGGGGGGTGACTGTACATAATGTACAGCTCCAGAAAAGAACTCTAAATCATATCAAAATTAATATCTTTACAAAAAAAGACGGAAAATAAGCCTGCGCTCCATAGACAGAAAGACATGGGGGGGGGGGGGGGGTGTGAAAAAGCGCTTATTAACAGGATGTGGTTGCCATGGTTACTGATGTGGGGTTGAGTGGATGACCATGGCAGGCCTGCATTTCTTATGCAAAAACGGCGAGCAGAAGAGGAGAGATAGGCTGCCTACCAAATATGCTGGTGTGATGATGGCAAAGCGTTGGCGGATGCTGCTGCTGCTGCTGCGATGATGGCGAGCCCGGCTCTTGTGAAAAGAAGAAGGCCGCAGCTCTGGCCTGATGTCCCTGTCTCCAGCCTCATCCCTCACGCAAGCATGCTTCTGCAGGGGGGGAGGAAAAGACGAAGTGAGTGGGGGTGGGCGCTAACCGAGCGCCCTGCTGCTGATGCTGAGGATGATGCCGCTGCGTCTCCCTGCTGCCCGCAAACAGCCTGCTGCTTCCAGCGCATCCTCTTCACCCTTCATCTGTTACTGGCGTATGTCGTTCACAGGTGCCTGCAAAAGGCACAGCATCGCGATGGATGGCGCGCTAGTCGCTCTGTTCGGCGAGAGCGGGAGTCCGTAGCCTCTCTTCAGACTAGCGGCTGCACTTCCTGAGATGAAAGAGGAGGAGGAGGAGGAGGAGGAGGAGGAGGAGGAGGAGGAAGCATACAGATCCGGTGGGATAGAGTGAGTTACGCACGGTTACGCAATGCCTACCATGGGCAATCAGCGGAAAGAGTGTGCGCGCGCGTGCATGCGTCTTAAACTTTTATCGTTTCTAACTCTGCTGCATAGGCTACTTAAAGGTGCAGTCAGTGTTTGTTTATTATTGTGTTTGTTTTTGATTTGTTTGCTAATTAAAAGTTGTACGTGTAAAGAATCAATAGCTTAGGGCTTTTGAGAAATGTGATTAAAATATAGTTTACAAACTTACAATGAGTGTCATGTTAGTATACGGCTACGTGTCCCCCGTTTCACACAATCGATCAAATAATTAATCATAATAATATAAAATGTAATAAATAAGGAAATTAAACCAAAAACAATGACCTGCTGCATTTGAGGAAATTGCCGAACACAGGTGCGTCATCATAGCGTCACAGCAGAACGCCTCCAGCATCAATAGGCTACACAATATGAACAACCTAAAAAAAACATTAAACCATTTGCGTGCACTATTAAACACCTTATTCATTAACATGTCAACAGTTTGTTATACATGTTTATGAGTTCTTACACAATATAAAGATTCACCACTGAATTATAGGAGAGCTATGTGTTGCAATTATCATTATTCTCAACCAGTGTCAAATTCTACGTAAAACATTTTGAGGTGAGTTTAGCCTATAGGTAATTATGAGAAATACGTAAAAAAGACTGGGGGATTTCCTTAGGCTCTCAAGTAAACCATTTCCTGTGTGGTTTAGAGGTTAAGCGAAATTGTCTTTGATATTTTTGCCCCACATATAAAATGCAGACCTGTCTGACACTCAAAAGCATGAATTTTGCTGAATTAACACTAGCACAATTCCAGTGACTGAGTTACAAACATTTCAGAGTTGACTGAAGCAGATAAACATTTGAAGGGGCTGAAGGTGCCCCCATGCTGAGACCGGGCTGACACACACCCATGCACATCTAAAACCCAGGATGTTAAATCAGTAACATATACAGGAGAAAGTCACCATAGTCAGCAAACAACACTTCCATCCTCATTCCTTCCGCACCATACCTAATTGTGTATGATTTTTGGTAAGATTTGTGGAAAGTACCAGGTGCTGAACTATTACCTGTGTTTTGCTGAGAAGACACTGATTTCCCCTGTGACACTGACACAACTTACCACATCAGTGCCACACTTATGCTTGAACAGGCAGACTTCTTACCAAAGAAATTACATGGATTTGTCTATAAGCATATAAATGTTTTTTTTTTTTTTTTTTTTTTTTTTTTTGCATAGTGGCTGTGAGATCAGACTTTAATTGGAGGACTATAGGATGTTTGTGCAAGTTCTAAACTTTTGGCTCTGGGATTTCCCTTGTAGTCATAAGGGGTATTAAATAAAGCTTAGCTCAGAAAACATCAGATGTGATTTTCTGTCCACATAAGGCATTCTGCATGCAATAAATGCGCAATTGCATCACACATTAGTGGAATAAAAGCGAAGGCAAATCAAAGCACAGCAAAGTGCTTTCGTCATCTTCCTTCCTTGTCTGAAGTTGATAGGTGGCTGAAATTCCAAACTTGGCGTCAAAAGATCTAAAGGTGTCAAGACCACTTCCTGTTGAACCAACAACGGACAAAGTTCAAAGCAAGGGTGGAAGAGCGCTGTGCTGGACTGTGGTTATTTTTCTCGTTTTTGCTGCATGCTTTCAGCATGGCATTGTCAAACTTAGAGCATTGTTTTCGACTGATGATATGTAAAACTGTCCAAAAAGTGTGATCTCAAAATGCAAGAGTATATTTGCATAAAAAATAAATCTCAAAGCAGATCATAAAATGAACTCAGAGATGTTGTTGCGTGGCATTGTGCAACATCAAAATCTTTTTTTAAGATTTATGAGGAAACATTTTACATTTTAAAATTACATTTTTACTTACAAGCTCATTTGACGTAATGATGGTTGTGTCAACCTATCCAGACTCTGCATCACATAAGGAGATGCATCTTCACAAAAACTGGGTGACAGCTAAAGAAGGAGGGAGCATTACACATAGTACATGTGATAATGAAGACGCAAAAAGAAAAAAAAAATTCTGGGAACTCTTGTTGCCTCAGAAAGCTGGCTGCGTCATTTCCTTCCAATGACAAATGTGTGGTTTCAGTCTTTAAAAACTTTTTCAGAGTTATGATCATGACCAGTTTGAAACTTTGTCTGTGAAAGGAGAATGAATTGTCATGTTAGGAACATGGTCTGCCTATCTCAGAGATCACAAGCAAAATCCAGTAAGTATTACTGCCACCCTGCACACTTAACAATACGCTTACAGTCATACAGTCAGATATGGAATATATTTTTAATGCTGTGCTTCAATTAATAACCCAATTACAATACACATAAACAAAATCCATATATTTGTTGAAATGTGTGTTGCATTTGATAGATTTACATGTACTGACTATATATGTGCAGTCATAAGATCATCATCTGGTCATTCTGACTGCAGTGAATCTAAAGACATTTTTTTTTTTGTCAAAGTGTGCACCATTAAAATGTGAATTTGTTTTGACTTGAGCTTAGTTTCTTTGTTTAACATGCCTTTAATTACATTTTTTTTAAGGAATAATCCTCCCTCTCCTCATCTTCATTGCTGTCCAGTTAGTGCAACCAACTATGTCATGCAAGAATGAAAACAGCAGCCGGCTTCTTCACAGTAGTATCAAGCTCACTAGGTTAACCAGCAAAAAGACGGCAATGCTTTTAGAAACATATGTAAGTACTCTCTTTCTTACAATAATTAACATTGCAAATGACGTTTACATTAATAATCCTAGTTCGGGTTGTGATTGGTGTAAGAAATAGGAGATGCTCTGACAATACGTGCCTAATATGGTCAGCAGTTGCTTGGGTGGTTTCCACATCCAATGAGGTGATTCCTTTCATTGATAAAACTGGTTAGTTTTGAGAGTGAGTGGGAGTCTGTGGGTATGTGGGAAGTGTAAATTTAGCCATTCGACAGTATATATTTGGCATAAAGTGTGTAAAGTAGTCTATCAAAAGAATTATTCATGGTCATATTCAAAATAGCAAAAGACACTGAATGGGCCTAGCTGTCACAGAGTGGGTTTTTAAATAAATAAATAAATAAATAAAGTGCCACTCTGTCTAAGGGGCTGTGGCCTAAATAAGACAAACAAAGAAAATATGAAGATATTTCTCAATTTAATTCACCCCCTGAAAGGTTTTTGTGAAAAACATAGGTAAAAGCCTTCTTTTAAAAGTGTGATTTCTAGATGTGAAAAAGTAATGGAAATGAATAATATCTTATAACTCCGAGGACATTTTTATAATAAATGTATTATTTTATTCTCACACCAAGCTTTAAAATATTTTATTTCTATTTAGAAATTCTGAGTAAAAAAAAAAACATTTTTAAAAACAATTTTAATCATTCTTATCCTGTAAATCAAGTCATGGGGTTATTAAATATGTTGTGGAAAGTGGGGTCTTGGATAATATCCTTAATTCTGTTCACTGGATTAGCCAAGAGCATTGCCCAAGAAAATATTGGAATTTAATATAAAGGATAAATTTGTAAGGATAAAATAGATTGTAAAAATATACAAGAAAAAAAAAACTTTTGTACAACTAGTTCTTATAGACTTCTCTTCTCTCATTCAGAAAGCCAGTCAAGGAGACTCTACAGACCTGATCTGTGATATGCAAATGGACAATGTTCCAGAATCAACAATCTCCGGCCAGACTATATCGGAGCGCATCTTGAGTGTTTACACCCGCCTAAAAGAGTTTCCGCCTCACATGAAGACAGTTATGGAGCAGCAGAGAGACTTCAATCCTCCAACCAACCCTGTGGCAGAGGGGCTTAATATGATAATGACACATGTTCACCACACTGCTCTGACAGTGAACTGTCTCTTACAAATCCTCCAACCAAATATACTTATTTCTGAGCCAGCTGAAAGGCCAACGGGAATTCCCCCTGCACAAAATATTTTCCAGCAGAAGGCCTATGGATGCACTGTCCTGTCTCGGCTTCAGGAGCTCCTTAGCAAAGCAGTTCAAGAACAAAAGTCTCTTAGGAGGAAAATGTGCAGAAAAGGGACAAACAAAATTGTTCTGAGATGTAAAACAATGTCGATGGTTTAATATTAATATTTATTTTGGTTAATCTATGTTGAAAATATGTCCTGTGGAGTATTTGTTTTATGTAATATTTATTAATTTAATTTATTTCTGCCCTGCATACTTTATCCATATATGTAGACAAAAAAGTTTTTTTTAAACTTCCATTTGGACTAGAATGGATAAACGTATTTGGATGTCATGGACTGCCATAGTTCATTTATTATTTGACAGTTAAAAAAACACACACACAAAAAAAAAAAAACAAGCACTTGATTCATTTGAAGCATCAGCTGTCATCAGAACTGTATACAATATGGCTGGATGTGGAGCATTTTGTCATTCAGGAAAGAAGGCACAAAACAATTCTTAGAACTTACTGTTGATTTCTTAACAGCATTCTATGAGGTCATACATGTTGTCAGAGACAATTGTTTTGATTATAAAGAAATTTGCAGTGATAAAGTGTGATGTCACACGTTAGCCATATTGGCTTTTGTGGTCTGTGCTAAATAACCTGAATAACCTAACCTTGTAAATGTTATATGTACTTTTTGAGACAGTTTTGAGTTGAGACCATTTTAGAAGTCAGGAAGTGCAAGAGACTGATATCAGCCCATAGTGACGCATTCATTTCACCACATCAGAAAGGGGAAAAAACTGACTAGCTGTCTCCCCTGTCACAAGGTATAAGTCTGTTTTTGTCCATGTGAGTGAATCTCAAGCCATTGAGATTGATAGTTTGACAGTTTACATCCTTTGGTTTGTATATTTCACTCAGCACAGCTCTGAATGCTTTCTATAGTTATCAGTTTTAAATTATGAATGTATGTAATTATTTTGATACTTATTTATATGAAAACTAAGATCACTTTACATTCCTATCTTCAAAATAAACTAAAGGAAACGTCTGTTCTTGTCCTTACACTGTGTACAAATGTTGCCATTTCAGGCACTTTGCCTTAGTCACACGCTTTTGTGGAAATGGAAGTAGGAAGATTCATTATAGGTCAAGTTCTGCGTGGCAATGTTTTTTTAAGGAAAAAACAGGGAGGGGAGCTTTATCAGCATTTTGTTAAATGTCTTAATATATTATATTATAAAATATTATCTGTTAATATTGCAACTAGAAAAAGCAAAATGCTTTTTTACATTTTGCATCTCAATGAAACATTTACAGGCATAATCATGCTGAATCAAGGGAGGCCCTTCCCAACACAATACTACATCAGAAAGTTAGCGATGCAAAAAGTGTTATGGTATGGTATGCTGCCTGCAGGGTCATGATATTCATGCAGTAATTCTACCATAGATCCACCATGAAACGGCCAGATGGTAAAATGGCTAAAAATTTCTGATTTGGCAAGGTAGGAGTGCATTTGTGATGAAGAATGCCTAAAAAAGTATGTTTAGCGCTTTAACCCCTGTAACTGGTATTTAAAGGGACACTTCACCCATTTGCATTAAGCTTTGTATCATTAGAAATCCAGTCATATTTTTGAATGGTTTATTCCCTTATTTTCCCCTGAGATGGGAATGTTTTACTTCCTGCTTATTATGACGTAAAAATCGTCATTTTGCGTCATAATAAGCAGGAAGTCACATTTCATTGAAAAGTGTAGGAACTACAAACATTATTCCAGGGTGTGGGACCCACTCAAGCTACAGGCCTATTACAGATCAGTGGGTGGGACTTCACTTCCAGAAACTGAATCAATATCCACCATCTTGTTTGGAAGCTAAGCTAACAAGCGCTGTGGAGGTAGGAAGTTATGACAATGACGGAAGAAACTAAACATGATATGGAAGAAGAGGATTATGAAATTCTGCCACTCGAATCCGTTGTTCGTGGCTATCTTTACGAGCCATCAGGCTGAGGCTGATGGAGGAACAGGAGGCGGCTGCCTGTCGCGGACGGGGAGCCCGGACTGGCTCGAGCTGAGACGGACTGCTGGTGCCTGTGCTCTCGCTGTGAACTACGGACACAGATAGAGTCCGTCTGCTGCAGAGAATTTCAACGATTGCAATTTCTCCTGGATGAAATCTCTGAATCAGACGAGCACACGGACGTTTGTGTTGTGATGTGAACCATCCTAGTTTCGCCTGACTGAACATCCCGGCATCATGCAGTAATTCACCATATAGGAAGAAATACAAACGAGGAGTAATTCACTAATGAGTTTTCCAATGTAACGTTAACGGGGTTTGTTGTTGTGGGAAGGAGGAGGCGGGAACCGGCGAACTTTTAAACATTTTAATAGTACAATGAACAAATACAAAACAAAAGTACAAGCCAGCAGCCCCTCATTGACAACTTCTGGCCACACACAACAGAAAGAGAACATAAAATCAGGCCTGTTCCTCTCTCGATCGGCCATGTCGTCGCTGCTCCTTTTATGCTTCCTCTCCTCTGTGAGAGATGCAAGACCAGTGCGAAACTCTGGTGGCAGCTAACGTTAGCCTTGTAGACGGAAGAGTGATTTCTCTGTTTGCGCTGTTCTGGATTAGTGGGTGTAGCTTGCGGCATAGACATAATATATACATAGACGCCCTATTGGCCGCTTTGGAACGTTGCTGCGATACGTTAACGGGTCCGCCATTTTGCGGAGGTCAAGACTGCATTGTAATTAAATGCAAGTAAACGGGTGAGCTGCGTTTTTCTGGATAAAAACATTCTTCGATAAGAATGGTGAAGATCCCCATACTGAGATATTTAAGTTTGCTCATTGCGGAAAAAGCATTTTATGTGATTGACCAGATTTTAGCAATAACATTGATAACTGATGGATCATTTATGATAATACATATATGTTGTGGTACAACTGGGCATGCAGTGCAATGCAAATAGTAATTATAACATAACGTGAAAAGTACTATTAAATAGTTTAGTCAATAAAATAAACAAATAGTATACAGCAAATAAAAATGAATGTAAAAATATTGATAATAGTTTATTAATAATTCTATAGAATAAGACATTTCAACTACAGAATAAACACACACAAAAAATATATTTAATATTTAGCTCTTTGTGCTAAATTTCAGTTTTATTGATCAGTAATAGGCTAGCCATTATAACAGAAGTAGCTTCAGTCAAACATACAATGTTAAAATAGCCTAAATATAAAGTTATGAAACTTTACTTTGCCTTCAGCCAAAACTATTTACCAGGGAACCATTTATAGATTAATGAGACCAAAGATAAACACAAATTATACGAATTATATCTCATGTTTAACCTCTAGACTAGAGACATCCGAGAAGCACTGGCCGTGGTACGGCTGTTCCAGGCGGGGGAGACGAGCGCTGGGCGGGGGCGCAGCAACTCCGAAAACTTCAGATCAAATTTTTAAATAGGCTCACATATTTGAGCTTTAAACAACTACATTGTCGACTGAAAAACTATTAAAACTACATTGCGTGACACAATAACAGTAGTATTTAATCTCTAAACGTTACTTACTAATTAAATCATGACCAAATACAACCAAAAACAAACGTTCAGTCTTGCTTGTGAAAGGTACTTCCTCGAAAGCTGTTTTCAGTTGTGTGGCGATTTTTACAGACCCAAGCAGCGCACAAAACAGACATTTTTCTCAATTCCCGGTATGAGAGGTATGGGAAAGTTGATCTCCCCAATATGGCGGCGCCGTTGACGTACGCTCCAGCGGCCAATAGGGTGTCTATGTATATATTATGTCTATGGCTTGCGGAGCTGTGCAATGTGGTGCATCATGGGAGTTGTTGTCTTACATACAAATGCACCCTTCAGTTATTTTTCCGTCTATTCTCGGTCAAGAGGGCACCAAATTCAAAAATTCTTTTTCATTTTGACCACATATATGATTCACTTTCAATACAGATTAATGTTGAAATGGGTGAAATGCTCCTTGAAAATGAGAAATGCAAGTTTTCAAAAAAGAAATAAAAATGAAATTCCCCATCTCTTTTTAATGGAAAACAGGTTTATGCAGGCCAAATTATCTGGGGATCCACCAAACTCTATCATCATACTGCAAGATTATCCAGAGAGCATTTTCCTCTAGTTAATAAAGGTTGTATGTACAGTATTCCCTTTTCTAATGAACAACTTGACATTGTGCATAATGATCTCTAGCAGCTGGTCCTGGAAACTTCTGTCCTGAAGTTGTGCAAAACCAGAGCTGCATTTTGTACATACAAAACAGTTCAAACAGCCACCGTGATCGTTGACATTAACATTGCATCAAACTTCCTGATGTCTAAAAAAGTTGATTTCTGTAGAAACACAGATGGGTTTTTTTGTAACAGTGCCACACTTACTAACAAAGGGAGTGGCATATTCATGGAAACAAGAAAAAAAAAGGGTAGTGGGTCACAGAGTCTTTCACAGACAGCGTGTGGTGGGGAAGACCCCCTAATCAAATAATTTACAATCAAAACAGGTGCTCATGTGAGAACTTTTTTTTGTCTTGTGTTGGCAACCTCACTTGACACACTTTCACACGAAATATGAAAGTGATCATCGCCCTTTTACTGTCAAATACTGAAGCGATCTGAGAAATGCTTTGAATTGTTTCAGTGGGGGAAAAAACAGTGCATTACAAAAAGTGTTGCAAGATGCCGTTTTATTGTGGTAAATGTTGCAGATTCAATACACAATGTAATTGCATGAAGAGTTGTAAGGTTTTTTCCGTTGTAAGGTTAACAGAAGAAACATTAATTTCTTCATTCTGAGACATTTTTTGACTGATTACTGACTACTATCACAGAGTAAATTCTAGTTTCATTTTTGCAAATACAAAAACGCTTTATGCAAAACAAAACTACATTTGCATAATGCTGCACAATTTATAACTGCTAACAGAGCACAACTTGAGCTGTATCTCTCAAAGTTTGTTGTTACTGAAATATACAGTACGTGGCTGATAATATTCATTAAAGGTCTGTGGTGTACACTAGCAGTTACTGATCATCAATGCCACTACGACATTATTTGTTTTTGAATAATTATATATTTAATATATAATTTATAATGAAATTTTGTTGATAAACTTCCAGTTGCCCTTGCAAGGACAGGCTGAAACATGCTTATTATTAGACACAAACAGTTTCTGCCATAAACCTGAGTATTTATATCCACTGACACAAACAAAGCTGTTACATTAGCAGCATCTGCTGGTCGATAAGAGTAACTGCAGTTCTTTATTTCAGATTATAGATTCAAGTAGTTTTATTTTACTAGTATTTATGCAGATCACACATAAAAAGAGCACACAAAATTTTGCTTTTGTTATATCGGTGTTAATAATACGAATGTTCTATTCAGTATTAAAACTGAATTGCATTTGGTTATAAGCATTCAACATTGCATTTTTTTTTTAAATAGGAGGGTGTATACAAGTCAAATAAATAAATAAATAAATGCCTGCATAGTATTAATTGTATTGGACTATAATTATGTAATATGTGCATGCAAAGCTAGGAGTTTCAGATTTTAAGATACTTTCCTTCTTATTGCTTTTTAACTTTTGTCAAATCCACACTCTGAGCTTCCTATAAATAGTTCATAGCAGTAGAGATTTATCCAAACTATTCCAAACTGACCTCATCTAATAAAGTGCTTACTTTACTAGAAAGTATACATTTAACCAGCAGTATTTAGAAAGAATGTTACTTGCACAATACAGTTGTGTCCATGTTTAAGAAGCGAATGTGCATTGTCGTCTCAATTTCAACTCCTTTAAGAATCTGTTGAGCAGGAAACCAGGAAAAAAAAGAACGAAGGCTGGTTATAAAAGGCAAGTCTTATGAGTTCAGACCATACAATGTCTTTACACGCATTGTGTGTGATGATGTTTAATGCAAATACAAAGTAGTGTATTTACTTAAAAGATAATGTGTAAATTAGACCATCTGGTTGTGCATAAACAAAATACATAAATTTACAAACCTTCAAAAACTGCTCAAATGTTATTCCTTCAAAGAACTCATCAGGTGCCTGGTAAAAACACAAAAAGAACAGAGAGATTAGCAAGAGATTTTGTGTGCAAGTTATGTGTGTTTAACTATGCCTGTGAGGGCCAAATGACCTCACTTATATGGTAATTTTTATGTAAATTTTATGTTAAGGCTTATAAATTGGCCAAATCATACTTGTATTTAAATCTAGTGTTTTGCACAGGTTTTGTGAGGGTTAAGGGTCTAGTTGTGTCTATGAAATGTTCTCACTATATTTTGTGCCCAGAATTGAGCTAGGGGCTGCCTTCACATGCTATCGGAATTGAGTGAGTGACTGAGGGTGGGTGGGTGAGTGAGTGAGGATGGGTAGGTGGGTAGGTGAGTGAGTGACTGAGGGTGGGTGGGTGGGTGAGTGACTGAGGGGTTGAGTGAGTGACCGAGGGTGGGTGGGTGGGTGAGTGGGTGAGTGAGTGAGTGAGTGAGGGTGGGTGAGTGAGTGAAGGTGGGTGGGTGAGTGAGTGAGTGAGTGAGGGTGGGTGGGTGGGTGAGTGAGTGAGTGAGGGTGGGTGAGTGACTTTTGGTGAGTGAGTGACTGAGGGTGGGTGAGTGAGTGAGTGAGTGAGTGACTGAGGGTGGGTGAGTGACTTTTGGTGAGTGAGTGACTGAGGGTGGGTGAGTGAGTGAGTGAGTGAGTGAGGGTGAGTGAGTGAGTTTGGTGAGTGAGTGACTGGTGAGTGAGTGAGTGAGTGAGTGAGTGAGTGAGTGAGTGACTGAGGGTGGGTGAGTGACTTTTGGTGAGTGAGTGACTGAGGGTGGGTGAGTGAGTGAGTGAGTGACTGAGGGTGGGTGAGTGACTTTTGGTGAGTGAGTGACTGAGGGTGGGTGAGTGAGTGAGTGAGTGAGTGAGTGAGTGAGTGAGTGAGTGGTGGTGAGTGAGTGACTGAGGGTGGGTGAGTGAGTGAGTGACTGAGGGTGGGTGAGTGACTTTTGGTGAGTGAGTGACTGAGGGTGGGTGAGTGAGTGAGTGAGTGAGTGAGTGAGTGAGTGAGTGAGTGAGGGTGGGTGAGTGACTTTTGGTGAGTGAGTGACTGAGGGTGGGTGAGTGAGTGAGTGACTGAGGGTGGGTGAGTGACTTTTGGTGAGTGAGTGACTGAGGGTGGGTGCGTGGGTGAGTGAGTGAGTGAGGGTGGGTGGGTGACTTGAGTGAGTGAGTGAGTGAGGGTGGGTGGGTGGGTGAGTGAGTGAGGGTGGGTGAGTGACTTTTGGTGAGTGAGTGACTGAGGGTGGAGTGAGTGAGTGAGTGAGTGAGTGAGGGTGGGTGAGTGACTTTTGGTGAGTGAGTGACTGAGGGTGGGTGAGTGAGTGAGTGAGTGACTGAGGGTGGGTGAGTGACTTTTGGTGAGTGAGTGACTGAGGGTGTGGTGAGTGAGTGAGTGAGTGAGGGTGGGTGAGTGACTTTTGGTGAGTGAGTGACTGAGGGTGGGTGAGTGAGTGAGTGAGTGTGAGTGGGTGAGTGAGTGAGTGAGTGACTGAGTGGTGAGTGAGTGAGTGAGTGAGTGAGTGAGTGAGTGAGTGAGTGAGTGAGGGTTGGTGAGTGAGTGAGTGACTGAGGGTGGGTGAGTGACTTTTGGTGAGTGAGTGACTGAGGGTGGGTGAGTGAGTGAGTGAGTGAGTGAGTGAGTGAGTGAGGGTGGGTGAGTGACTTTTGGTGAGTGAGTGACTGAGGGTGGGTGAGTGAGTGAGTGACTGAGGGTGGGTGAGTGACTTTTGGTGAGTGAGTGACTGAGGGAGGGTGGGTGGGTGGGTGGGTGTGGTGAGTGAGTGAGTGAGTGAGTGAGTGAGTGAGTGAGTGAGTGATTGAGTGATTGAGTGAGTGACTGAGGGTGGGTGGGTGGGTGAGTGAGCGACTGAGTGAGTCACTTTTTACCCAGCCGTCCAATCACAGTGGAGGAGGAGCGGGACTAATACCACACCGACCAACTGTCACAACATTCTTTCTGTACAACGACATCAACTAAAACTGTAAACTGTGCTGCGGATATTCTGTATCACAGCAACGAAATGTTTCAATGGAAAAAAAAACGCTGCACTGTCAAAACGCTCTCAAGCGCCCACAGCTAGGGCGTTTTCAGCAGAGTGTCTAGCGTTTTTTGCCAGCTGAGTCAGTTAGGGTGGGTGGGTGAATGAGTGTGGGTGAGTGAGTGAATGACTGAGTGACTGAGGGTGTGTGAGTGACTCAGGGTGGGTGGGTGGGTGTGAGTGAGTGAGTGAGTGAGTGAGTGAACAAACAGTGCGAATAGTGAAACCAACAGCACCATCACAGAACAAGTAGGAACAAATTCTTACAAATTCTCAGGTTACAACTTGCATTTATATAATATTGATGTTATCTGATATACTCCATACACTGTTGTTGATCCGGCCTCTAGATAACATACCATGGGACCTACTGAGATACTGGCAACTTCCAGCATTGCAGCATCTGCAATGCCCTTAGCTGTCTCCCTTCCAAGAGCTCCACTACGGGATAACAACTCCTCGACTACCTATAGAGAGACCACAACACTGCTGATAATCTTTGAAGATAATCATGAACTACACACACACAGCAAATGCTTCACTCAGATGGATTGGATTACAGTAATTACAGTAATTTCTTACATGTCTGTATTCCTCCAGTGTTATTGTTCCATCATTGTCTGTGTCATGCATGTTGAATAGAACTACAGTATCAAGAAAGAGACAGTATTGTTTCACTAGTATTCTGAATTCATGGCTCAGTTCACTGGTCCCTCATCTTCAAGTATTTTTATATAATTCAAGAGTATTATTTCTGCATGTTCTTACAGCGCAGTTTGGTTCTCCTCATTTCTTCTCTCTGCTCCTCTGTGATATGATGGGTCGGTGCTCTGAAGTACGACATGACGGTAAGGAATTCCTCAAAACCAATTTCTTGCACGGATCCCACATCATCTTTCTGGAAATTCCTGTGTAGAACAAGCAAGTATAGTACCATTTTATTGCTCCCTTTCAGCTTTGTTGAGCCCTGATTGTTAAACTTTACTATTAACCTTCAGGTTTGGGGTTGTCAGATGAATTTTTGATTGAGGCGACTTGGAAAGAATAGAAGACATTATTCTAACACAATCTCAAAGCTTGTAAATTGTTTTTTACTTTAAATATTTGTTTCCTAAATGAATTTAAGAATGTGTTCAGAATGTGGTCTATTTTAATTAGAGATATAATCAAAAATAAATAAAAAAAAACTTAAAGGAGTAGTTCACTTTAAAAAAAAACTTTTTCTGATAATTTACACACCCCCATGTCATTCAAGATATCCATGTCATTCTTTCTTCAGTTGAAAAGAAATTAAGGTTTTTGATGAAAACGTTCCAGCATTTTAAATTGCATTATTTGGAGAAAAATCCTTGAATGTTTTCATCAAAAACCTTAATTTATTTTCGACTGAAGGTAGAAAGAATGAAAGAAAGGTGTAGTTTCAATAGTATTCAAATGTAATATCACATTTGTGAAGCTGTAGGGGGTAATATCAAGCCTCACATAACTATTGTCACAACAAATATCAAACATATACACAGTATTTAAACAATTACAAACCTTTTATCAAAGAAAGCCTCTACAATCTGGGACCGAATTGGGTTGCTTTCCAAATCTTGGATTGTTTTAAAGTCATCTCTCCTTTAAATGAGAACACAAAACAATTAAACCTGACAAATAAAAGGCCAGAATTATGGTTTGCTGTCTAGCCAAACTAAACCACCCAAGCAGACCTATTAATCAAGCATAACACTAGTTTTGTCATGACAACTCTCAGTGTGTTTGGCATGGTGATGGATATGACCTGCATGTCGATATGTTTGGCCTTGGCGGAATAGACCTGCTACACTGCTACTGCTGTAACCTACAATGTAGAACTATACGGGTGGATCTGGGAAGGTACGGGTTTCTGAAAGCACCCTGCAACTGCTACAGCAAATGCTAACTAAGTATTTGATGGTTGAGCAGTGAGCTACTGATACAGAAGGAACCAATCAGCTGTGCCCTACAGAGAATGATGTGTTTGCAAGCAATTTGAGATCAGCCTATGTAATCTAGAGCTGCGTGCATTTTTTCTACTAGTACAGTAAGTATACCAGCAAACTGGTTTGATTTGATTCTTGAAAGTCATTCTTTGTTGCTGGAAACATTCTGCAGAATCATCTCCGAAACAAAACACTTGTAGATTACCGTAATGTTTCCTCGTTCTGACTGAGCTGCTTAAAACGATTGTGGAGGATTCCGATCTGCTCCAGTGAAACTGAGAGAAAATGAAAAGAATGGAGGTGCTCATCAAACAGATGACTCACTATGGCACAATGGGCACAATGCACTATGTGTGAAGTGAAACACAACTGCTAAAACTAAATCTTAAATTCCTCACAGTGACATTTGTAACTGAATTATGAATGATCACGAGTCATGAAAAAACCTTGAAAAGGATCGGTCAACCAAAAATACAAAATTATGTCATTGTTTACTCACCGTCATGTTGCTCCAAACCCTTATGACTTTATTTCTTCTGTAGTACAGAATGTTACTGATGTTACGTGATGTTAGACTGACCAGTCATTGTTCACTTACATGTAGCAAAATGAAAGTGAGTGAGGCTTTGACTGAGGCTGTCATTCTGCCAAACACCTAAAACACCTGTCATATGGGTTTGGAACGACATGTCTAAATGGTGAATCATCACATTTTTAGGATAAACACTGTAGGCTATTGATTCCTAATTTATGTTTCCTTTTAGGTCTGTAGGAAAGAGGCCAACTAAGTATAGCTAACCACTCGAGAGGCACAATTTGCAACAGTGTTGTAATCTTTTAGCTAATTACCACAAGTCCATATTACGTTTTTTTAAGTTTTTTTTTTTATTATTATTACAATAAGCAGATACGCAGTAGATTAATCCTGAACAGTTGATTATGTGTAAGTAAAGAAAACATCTCTGATTTGTCACTTGTTTCTGAGTAAATGGTGCTGCGTTTGTCAAACATTACAATATAGGATAAATGACATTAAACCCTTCGTAATATTTATACTCACAGCCTGTCTTCTGTGACAGGGTTCGATATTGATGGTTATCCGGTAGAGATTGAAAGCTCCCCATCACGATAGTGATCCTACACCAGGGGAGTATATGCAAGTCTGTTCCTCGATCTTCCGGTGGTTTGGGTTTCACTCGTACAGCCGTGTTTGCCTTGCAGAAGAAACGCATGCAAATTGCATTGTGCCTTGTGAGAATGAGAAGTTGTCCCCAGGGTCCTAACGCCGCAAAAACATCCTCCGCAGGAACTGCTGTTCGAAGAATTCACGCCTACGATAATCCAGTTTGTAAACCAAACCTTTATCACACCCAAACAGATATTATTGAAATGATCAAACGAAGACACAACGAAGACTGAATTGAACGAAGCCATCTCGGCCACATTCATTCATAATAAATAAGCGTGACACACACAGCAGCAGCCGTACAGCTCTTTCTGGAAAACAGAAATGAAACACTGACATTACTGAGAAGACCATAGAAACGCAACCTTTCACAAATTGGCGAGATAATAGCAAAGGAAGGAGAGATCCATTTGTTTTGTCACGTCAAACATTCAGTGTTGCCCTATTAGCGTAATATTCGCGTCTTCAGGCTGTCCTTGGAAAATAAACACAATTAATAAATTATAACACAAGCCCTTCATTCTGGTGATGACATATTTTTATTCAGCCGCAGGAAGTACTGGTTGCACAAACACATAAACAAGATAAGCTTGGCAAAGTGCTTTTTAACCCTACTGTCGACAATTGGTTTAAACGTCAGTATATAGCCTTCCTGAAAAGCAGTAGGCCTACAGGTGCATTGCTAAATCTAATATGTTTTACTCCACCACACGATGGCAGTAAAGATTAATAAGATGGCAATAACCACTGTCTATGCTGGCAATAACCCATATTTTGCACGTATTTTGATATTTTACTCACCGTGCAAGCACACGGTGTAATGGTGTAAAACGGTTTTAATTATTCTGATTTCTTTTGATTATTTTACTTTCTTCTATGTAAAGCACTTGAATTACCATTGTGTATGAAATGTGCTTTTTAAATAAACTTGCATTGCCTAATCCAAAAGCTAATAAGACTACATTTGTGTACTATCTTCAAAATCTTTGATTGACACAAAGGTCTTGTTTGTTTGTTTTTTGTGATATTTTTATTTTGTTTTTGTTTTTTTGTTTTTTATGTAAATGCATGGTCATTGCTCCCCTGGCTCTAAAGTGTATCTTGTATTGTTTTGTTTAAGCAATAATAATAATAATTAAAAAAAAAGATGTAATGTTAGTAAAATTACAATCGGAAGTAATGATTATCTGAATTTGAATAAACCAATAAAACGCAGCAATTTCCAAACAGGTGTAGGCTACTACTGTTCCAAGGAGTAAGCTACTTGTAAGACTTGGATTTTGATAGAGAAATGATTGACAATTGCATGTGATTAATCAAATGTTGTTGTTTTTTACTTTTCAGTTTTGACTAACAATACTGAGATCAGGTAATTGTAAAGGGCATTTAGATAAAAATCTATTTATAAATAAAAATCTATTTTCTAAATAAAAATCTATATATATATATATATATAGACCATTTCTTTTCACTATTGCGCAAGCCTCACAGGAATATTGGCAATATAGGCTTAGAATTTTCGTATTTGTGGCTGATAAATTCTGAAATAAATTTGATCTTATAAAGACAAGCGTTACATTCGTCATTTTGCATGGCAGCATGATTTGAACTGAGCCTTGCTCTCACACATCATTGAAGACTTCAAAATAAAGCTGACAGTTTGACCCAATTTAGATCCAATGTGTGGAGTTGGGATAAAAACTTTGAAGAAACTTCAATTCAGCAGAGGACCACTTTCTTTGACCTAGTTTAGAAGAGCTGTACATTTATGTCCACTTGAGAGAGAGCCCAACAACAGCATATCAAAAACAAAAACAAAAAGAAAAGGTGGTGGTCTTTTTTCTGTTTTTAGAGCATATCAGGTGAATTAAAGTTCGCTATAAACTGGTCATTATGGTCTCAGCTTACCTTTATGTCCATAATTTACATAACATTAATTATGGGCCTTAAGTAGCCTGGATTTTTCCAGTTTTTAATTTCCAGATAAACCCTATGAATATTTTTTGGAATAGATCGCCATAGCTCTAGCTCAGATTCAGTCACATTTCCTGAGGAAAAAATGTCATTGACATGCTGAATATTTTTGCAGAAATTAAAAAAAATATATATATAGGCAAGGAAGAATCGTAAACCGCCTCCTGATGGGCTCCACTTTATCCATTTCGTCCGGACAGGAGAGAGCACTGCAGCAGTACGGAGGAGTAGAGGGGTCCTGGCCTCAGCAAATGACTGGGAGATGCGGGCAGACCTGAAAAAGCAGCTCAAATTCCCGGAGGAGATAGCACTCACTAGCCTCAGACCAGATATTGTACTGTGGTCTAGAGGTACCAAGCAGGTGGTACTCATAGAGTTAACTGTACCCTGGGAAGATAGGATGGAGGAGGCGCATGAGCGCAAGCTCAAAAAATATCAAGGCCTTATCCTCGAGAGCCAGCAAAAAGGATGGAAGGCCTGGAATCTACCAGTAGAGGTCGGCTGCAGAGGTTTTGCGGGACAGTCACTCTGGAGAGCACTCGGAGTGCTGGGGATTGAAGGGATGGCCAGGAAACGGCTAATAGGCAGTGTCACTGAACAGGCGGAAGCAGCATCAAATTGGATCTGGATACAGCGGGAGGTGCGGTGGCAGAGCAAACCTGTTGAAGGACTAAAAACACCGTAGAGTTGGGTGGTGGTCAGCGGGGTAGATCCAGGACGCTGGATCTGCTGTCGAGCCCTCCCGAGGTGTTATGGGCTTAAATCGACGAAACACCAAGGAAGGGGGGTGCCCATCTGATGACCGGCTGTAACCACCTAACTCTTGCAGTGTTGAGAGATGTAGCCCTGAGCTGGCCCTGGGAGAAGGTTGGTGCTTGGAAGGAGAGGAGAGAGCGATGCCACTGGCTCACAGATGGGGCAGGGCAGAGTACCTGTAAAGGTGGGCCAGTTGCGATGATCACATCGTTTTTGCATATCTTTTTCTGGTTGACCCAGTGACTACTTGGAAAGACAAGATGGCGACCGAGGAAGAACGGTGACAGCTAGGAAAGACTGCTGACATTTGGGAAAGACCAAAGCTAGGGTGTGGAGGTTTGGCAGGCCGAAGCACAACCTTCGCGAGGAGGGACCCATTGCTAATCGCTATGGAAAGGTACATTATAAGATACCCCCAGGGTCGAGCGAGAGCGGGGGAGGATGATCGGCCCACAGGACAGACCTTTGTTATGACCACTCACGATGGACTTTCGACTATGGAGCAGGTAAACGATGTATCACGGGTCTGCAGATGTGGTAAGATATGTAAAAACGGGAGGGGTCTGAAGATACATCAGTCAAAGATGAAGTGCGTGCAGCCGGAACATAATGTGCAACGCACAGGGAAACCTGGTGAGACGGAGGAGAGGCCGGGGCAGGAGGCAAACCACAGTTCCCCGAATCTCCAGGCACACGATGAAGATGGGAGTAGGAACGGCATCACTGATGTGTCAGAGGACACAAAGCACCAGACAGAGATGGAGGGTTCACAGGACATTAGACGACCTGGACAGGACATATGGGTAGGAGTGGCCCGAAAGGAATTAGTGAACTGGCCCGCTGCAGCGGCGAGGAAGGAGTGGGAGAGGTTTGATCACGATGTGGATGAGGTGCTGGAAACAGCCTTGGCAGGAGATGTGGGCAAGAAGCTGAAGGCTATGGCTTCCATTATTTGGAGCATAGGCGCTGATCGCTTCGGAAAGAAAGAGCCGAAGGCTAAAACAAACACCCAGCCAAAGGAAAGCAGACGCTTGAAGGAAATAGCAATCCTTAGAGGGGATTTGCGGAGGCTGAGGAAGGCATTTCGTGAAGCAGCAGGGGATGAGAGACCAGCACTCAAGGAAATCCGTGACAACTTGAGGGAGCGCATTAAGATCTTGCGAAGAGCTGAATGTCACCGTAGGGACAGGAAGCGACGAATGAAGGAGAGGACAGATTTCACCAAGAATCCCTTCAAGTATCTGACAAAACTTCTGGGCGACGTAAGATCAGGGGAGTTGAAAGCAACAAAGGAGGAGGTGGAGGAGCACCTTCGTCAGGTCCACAGTGACCCCAGAAGGGAGGACAGCCTGGAGGAGATGGAGAAACTCATACAACCAGCAGAACCAGCTACCCCCTTTAGAGCTGAGGAACCGAGCTGGCAGGAGGTGAACACCTTTCTAAGGAAGGCCAGAGCAAAATCAGCCCCAGGGCCGAATGGCATTCCATATAAGGTGTATAAGTATTGTGAAAGGCTCAAGAGACGACTTTGGAAGCTACTAAGAGTTGCATGGAGGAAGGACTTCCTTGCTGATAGCTGGCTGGTCGCTGAGGGATGCTTCATCCCTAAGGAAGAAAACTCTATAGGGATCAAGCAATTCCGTACCATCTCACTCCTTAACGTCGAAGGAAAGATTTTTCTTGGGATTTTGGCGAAGAGACTGACCACCTTTATGGTGGACAACGGGTACATGGACACATCTGTCCAAAAAGGGGGAGTTCCAGGGGGGCAGGCTGTCTTGAGCACACCAGTATGATCACCAAGATTATCGAAGATGCAAAGAAGAACCGTGGTGACCTCGCAGTCCTGTGGCTGGACTTAACAAATGCATTTGGAACGATACCCCACAAGCTGGTGCATCTGACGTTGAAGACCTACCATGTCCCAGAGCGATTCCAGAAGCTCTTGCAGCGTTATTATGATAACTTCAACATGCGCTTCTCCTGCGGAGACTTTACCACAGAATGGCAGAGGCTAGAGGTGGGCATTGTCACTGGATGCACAATCTCAGTGATTTTGTTTTCAGCAGCGATGAACCTTCTCGTTAAATCAGCAGAAAAGTTGCGTCGAGGCGCAGTGTTGGCGAGTGGCATCCAACAGATACCTATAAGAGCATTTATGGACGACCTCACCATCACGGCAAAATCAGTACCTGAAGGGAGATGGATCTTGGAGGATCTGGTTGAACTCACCGATTGGGCAAGGATGGATTTCAAACCAGAAAAGTCCAGAAGCCTGGTATTGAAGAAGGGGCGCATCCAGGACCGGTTCCGCTTCAAGATCAAAGATACCATCATCCCAACGGTCCTAGAGAGACCGGTGAAGAGCTTGGGGAAATGGTATAGGGCAGACCTCAATGATAAGCAGAGTGTGAGGGAGATGATTATCCAAGTAGATACCTGGATGACATCCTTAGAGAAGAGTGGCCTACCTGGCAAGTATAAGGCCTGGGGTTACCAACACGGGGTACTTCCTAGGCTGCTCTGGCCATTGCTTGTTTATGAGGTACCTATCTCTACCGTTGAGGGATTGGAGAGGAGGATTAACACCTATTTGAGGAGGTGGCTGGGCGTCCCAAGAAGCTTCTGCTCCATTGGCTTGTATAGCACAGGCAGCAAGTTGCAGCTTCCAGTGACATCAGTGGTCGAGGAGTATAAGGCGACAAAGACACGCCAGGCCATGATGCTGCGTGACAGCAAAGACGAAAGAGTACGCCAAGCAGGCATTGTTGTCAGGACAGGTCGTAAATGGTCAGCCAGCAGAGCATTGACCGAGGCTGAGGATCGACTGCATCATGCTGACATCGTTGGGACAGTAGCTGTGGGCAGGCTTGGACTGGGTTGCTCCACCAGAATAAGCTGGAAAAAAGCTGACCCAAAAGAACGTCGTGGCATGGTGCAGAGGGAGGTCCGTAAAGCAGAGGAGGAAACCCGGCATGTCAAGGCTGTTGCCATGAAGAAACAGGGCAGCTGGACAAGATGGGAGGGCGTGCGAGAAAGGGCCCTGACGTGGCAGGATATCTGGAATATGGAAGGACGTCAGATAAAGTTCTTGATGTGTTCTGTCTACGATGTCCTGCCTACTCCATCAAACCTCCATATTTGGGGTATAGCAGAGAACCCCAGCTGCACGCTGTGTGGAAAGACAGCCAATCTTGAGCACGTCCTTTCCGCATGCCGGTCAAGTTTGGCAGACGGGAAATTCCGGTGGCGTCATGATAAGATCCTGTCTCGGTTGGCGGATGGTGTGGAACAGGCAAGGAAGAATCGTAAACCGCCTCCTGATGGGCTCCACTTTATCCATTTCGTCCGGACAGGAGAGAGCACTGCAGCAGTACGGAGGAGTAGAGGGGTCCTGGCCTCAGCAAATGACTGGGAGATGCGGGCAGACCTGAAAAAGCAGCTCAAATTCCCGGAGGAGATAGCACTCACTAGCCTCAGACCAGATATTGTACTGTGGTCTAGAGGTACCAAGCAGGTGGTACTCATAGAGTTAACTGTACCCTGGGAAGATAGGATGGAGGAGGCGCATGAGCGCAAGCTCAAAAAATATCAAGGCCTTATCCTCGAGAGCCAGCAAAAAGGATGGAAGGCCTGGAATCTACCAGTAGAGGTCGGCTGCAGAGGTTTTGCGGGACAGTCACTCTGGAGAGCACTCGGAGTGCTGGGGATTGAAGGGATGGCCAGGAAACGGCTAATAGGCAGTGTCACTGAACAGGCGGAAGCAGCATCAAATTGGATCTGGATACAGCGGGAGGTGCGGTGGCAGAGCAAACCTGTTGAAGGACTAAAAACACCGTAGAGTTGGGTGGTGGTCAGCGGGGTAGATCCAGGACGCTGGATCTGCTGTCGAGCCCTCCCGAGGTGTTATGGGCTTAAATCGACGAAACACCAAGGAAGGGGGGTGCCCATCTGATGACCGGCTGTAACCACCTAACTCTTGCAGTGTTGAGAGATGTAGCCCTGAGCTGGCCCTGGGAGAAGGTTGGTGCTTGGAAGGAGAGGAGAGAGTGATGCCACTGGCTCACAGATGGGGCAGGGCAGAGTACCTGTAAAGGTGGGCCAGTTGCGATGATCACATCGTTTTTGCATATATATATATATATATATATATATATATTTATTTCACATAATGCCTACATGACCTGGCAAGTCTAGAATATATCGTCTTTATTTGTTCACTAATTCTGGTGCAATTTTCTGGGACTTTCATTGTGATATTCCCACAGTGACACTCCACAGAGAAACACTTCTCTTTCTACTTCAGTGCTGCATTTAAAAATGCAAATCTTGATTGATTGACTACAAAGTACAAGTTTAAAGTTAAGAGTTAGGAGTTAAATTATATTACTTCATTCATGTAAAAAAACACCTTGCTTGAACAACCCATGGAATTACATTTCATTATACATTTCATTTAGCTATGAAACACCTCAAACGCCATTATGAGCAAAGTATAAATAAAATTGTGCACACACTAGTTCATTTAGTGTACAAGATATGTGCTGCACAACGATTCATAAAGTAATAAACAATCTAAATGCAAAACATTAGTCAAGGTGATTTATTTCAATATAACTAGTGATGCAAGATAATGAAAAGAATCATGTTCTGATGTTACAAATTCAAGTTACAAATGGCTGAACCTACTTTTACTTTCAAAATGAGGGGGATGCCAGATTTGAATCTCATTGCTTTAAAATCACAAGAATTTTTTGATCATGCATTAGTTCCACATAAGTCTCCTTTATTTATAAATAGCGATTTATACAATACAGGTTGTTTCAAAGCAGCTTCAGAGTAATACACAAAAATAACAACACTCTAAAAAATGCTGGGTTGTTTTAACCCAAATTTTGGGTCAAATATGGACAAACCCAAGCGTTGGGTTAAAAAGGTTATTTTAAAATTTAACCCAACAGCTGGGTTTGTCCATGTTTGACCCAAAGTTGGGTTGAAACAACCCAGCATTTTTTAGAGTGAATGATTCAAACAGAAGATAAAATAAAAATTCAGCTGTAAAGCAGCTCTACAGAGGACCTTGATATGAAGCTGTATACCAAAAATAGAAAATGTTTTGCATGTGTACTTGAAAACAGCCACTTTTCTTTGTTTGCCATAGTGCTTTCAATAACTTTTCACAATTAAACCAAATCTGTTTCCCCGCATAATATGTTGTCTTTTTATATATACCAACAAACCCACTATCAATAACAGAATTCACATGTGGTCATATACAGTGCCCTCCACAATTATTGGCACCCCTGTTTAAGATGTGGTCGAGGACTTTTAAAAATTCTCCCTTTTTTTTAAACAACATAGAATCCAAATGCAAAAAAAGAGAAAAATCCAACCTTTTATTTAAGTACATTACTTTGGTGGTAAAAAAAAAATTTAAAATTTAAAAAAATAAAAACTTCAAATCATGTGTCCCACAATTATTGGCACCCCTGATGTTAATACTTTGTACAACCCCCTTTTGCCAACAAGACAGCACTTAATCTCCTCCTATAACATTTCACAAGATTGGAGAACACAGAGAGAGGGATCTTTGACCATTCTTCTTTGCAAAATCTTTCTAGATCATCCAGTATCCTGGGCTCTCTCTTGTGCACTCTCCTCTTTAGCTCACCCCACAGGTTTTCGATTGGATTGAGGTCTGGGGACTGAGATGGCCATGGGAGGACATTGAGTTTGTGACTGAACCATTTTTGTGTAGATTTTGCCTCACGTTTTGGATCATTATCCTGCTGAAAGACCCAATGACGACCCATCTTCAGCTTTCTGGCAGAGGCCATCAGGTTTTTATTTAAAATGTCCTGGTAGTTCAAAGCGTTCATAATGCCATGCACCCTAACAAGGTTCCCAGGGCCTTTGGAAGAGAAACAGGCCCACAGCATCACAGATCCTCCACCATACTTCACGGTGGGCATGAGGTACTTTTCGGCATACACATCTTTTGTTTTACACCAGATCCACTTAGAGTGTTTGTTGCCAAAAAAGCTCAATCTTAGTCTCATCCGACCAAAGCACACGATCCCAGATGAAGTCCAGTGCCGCTTGGCAAACTCCAGACGTTTACGTTTGTCAGTGTTAGTGAGAAAAGGCTTTTTCCTAGCATGCCTCCCAAACATCTTGTTGGCATGTAGAGAGCGTCTGATGGTTGTTTTGGAGATTTTGTGACCCCAAGATGCCACTATTTGATGCAATTCTGTGACAGTGAGCTTAGGACTTTTTTTTACTTTTCTTAGCATCCTCCTCACAGTGCGTTGTGGCAAGATAAACTTGGGACCTCTTTCAGCCTTGTTTGTCACTGTTCCTGTTGTTTTAAACTTCTTAATGATTCCTCTAACTTTAGATATGGGCAATATAAGGTGAGTGGCTATTTTCTTGTAGCCATTGCCTGACTTATAAAGGTCATCACACATCTGCCTTACTTGAATGGTGTGTTCTCTTGTCTTTGCCATGTTGACAAATGGGTAAGAGAATTAGGCCTCTGTGTCATGTCATATTTATACCCCAGGGAAATAGGAAGTCATGAATTACTAATTAAAAGTTCCTAGATATCCTGACCAACATTAGCAACTACAGAAAATATATATTTTTTTAAAAATCAATTACATTTTTCAGCGGAATTGTTAGGGGTGCCAATAATTGTGGGACACAGGATTTGAAGTTTTTATTTTTCTAAATTTTTACATTTTTTTTTACCACCAAAGTAATGTACTTGAATAAAAGGTTGGATTTTTCTCTTTTTTTGCATTTGGGTTCTATGTTGTTTAAAAAAAAGGGAGAATTTTTAAAAGTCCTCAACCACATCTTAAACAGGGGTGCCAATAATTGTGGAGGGCACTGTACGTTCTAAAGACGAAGTAAAGCACATCTTTAAAGAACAAACATTAATATTAGTTTAGAAAACAAAGTGAATAATTGCAGAGCAAATCCTGGGTCTGGCTCTCGGCCAACTTCTGATGCACCTCACGCTTCGGCCGCCCCCACCAGTGGAGAGAGTCACTGTCTGTGTCTCAGTACCCCCAGGACGCCCTCTCATTCAGAGCAGCTGTTGTCTGAGAGCTAGAGGCAGCTCTCTGACACTCTGTCAGACTCCTTTTAGAGCCCTTCCTCTGCATGCCAAACAGCTAGCTAGTGTCCTCACGTTCTCATGATAGTGCTTTCATTAAAAGCAAATATCTTCAATTAAATCACCATAAATGTGCCCTGAAGGCATGGAATTGTGCGATGACCCCCGCCGTTTGATCTGTCAGCCCATATTAGGAATGTGACATCTAAAAATGGGATTTTTTTATTCTAAGCTTTGTTATTATTTGGGAAGGAGAGAGCTGCCTTCTTTCATTGTCAGTTATGTCAACTTTTACCGGATAGGAGTGGACATCATGTCCTTGAGCTTTATAGCAAAGCCGCGGTCCAAAGAAAAGAAATTCATTACACCTCCGAGCAGAAAGCCTACTCCTTCAGTAAACAGCGCAATGTTTCAAAGCTCATGAGAGGGTCTTACTGGTCAGCCTATAAATTCCATTATACAATCATATTGGAGTCTTGGTCATCTACAAAGCTTTCAAATGAGATTAAAACACATTTTCTATCATTTCATTAGCACAAATCAGAAGTGTTTGTAATATTAAAAGGAGCTGTATGCAAGAAATGTATTTCAATTAAATCATACATTTTCCTTGATATGTCACTTTAAGGAATCATGTTCACTTCAAATACTTATATCACTGACAACAGTAGTCTGGCCAGGATATTGTCATTTAAAAAGTGAAGTCGCAGCCCTAGACTAATGTCATGTGTTTTGGTTTGATGCGTCACCCTCCACCGATCTACCAATCACAGAATCAGTAGTGTTGCGGCATTCGGGTTGCCAGCTCTTCTCTAGTTACCACAGCTGCAGATACAAACGTGTATCCAACGGAATTGGATAAAAATTCTAATGTTGCAAAACCCCAAAAAACTAGATATGAATCTGAAAACTTTGTTACAAAGTCTGAAATAAATAATTAACAGAAGAAAAAAAACTCACTGTGTAGGACTTGTCACTTGCCATTGGAAGCTTCTTGTAGCAGCCTAGATTCCTGCTGTAACCTGCAGCATATCTGGCAACCTCGAATCATGGGGAAAGGGGGGGGGGGGGGGGTACACCCTAATTTGAAAGTGATTGCAGTACCAGTTTTGGCCACAATCTTGCATACAGCTCCTTTAAATATACCATAGTTTGCCATATTTAACTCTGTTCACATTTTGAATAATTCTCTGTCACCGGATGGTCCAAAGTGAGACGAGGATACAATTGCAGAGTAAGGTAAATAACAACAAAATAAAAACAAACTTTAAACAAAACTACCCCGTGGGGTAAAACAAGAGAGGATTCAGGTGGAAACGGGAAACACGAGGGAACAGGAAACTTGGACAATGAACCAGCACCAGGACTCCAAACATAAATAGGGGAACCAACAGGACAGGAGTGGGACAAATTAAACAATAATCAGATGACAAGATGGGAGGGGCTAGACAATAGACAGGAGAGCACATGGCACAAAGGAAACACTTGACAAGCCATGTGCTCACAATGAACAGAACTAGAACACAAGAACATGACAAACCGGGAATGTCAGAGCTCTGTCACCAACTAAGATAAAACCAGACAGAAGTGACAGAATCCTGACATTCTCTGGCTATAGGTAGAAAACCAAACATAAACTGATTGTATTGCAGACCGTGGTCGATGAGTTCACTTCCCTTGCTGTAAGACCCTGTGTAACCCCTCTGGTCCTACTCGCCCTGCTCCCAGAGGGACTCGAACCAGTGTCTAGCCGAGATCAGGGGAGTGAGGTTTACCTGTACAGCTCTCACTAGCTTGCCTTTGTTACACTTATCCCCCTAAACCACAATCCCATCAGGGTCACAGCACCAATATAACTCCACCGGTTCTACTCGAACCAGAGTCTCCGGTATGGAAGGCAGGCACGCTTACTGATAATAACTGCTGCTCTATTTTATTTTGAGCAAGCATGGCAAGTCAGTCTTTCCCACACTGTCCTATTTTACTCTTGAAAACTTAGAGAGAAGTGATCACGTTTGAATAAAATATACATTCGGTTACAAAACACCAAGCAGGCCATTTAGAAAAGTTTAAGAAAAAGACCTACAGGCACTAATGCATTTTTGTTCCCAAAGAACTTCCATGGGAATTGTGAGAGCGGAATAGGTCAGATCTAAATGAGAGCCTGCCTACGGTGACAGCTCATACCAGATAAATATTTAAATCACACATGGTAGAAAATATAAAAGTAGCTGCAGCACTGCAGTTGAGAACAGGACAAGGAAGAAATACATAAAACATAAAAGTTAAAAGTCACTCATTACGTGTTGGCGACAACGTGAGGCCATGATTTTAGAACATCTGTGCGAAGTGATGCAGATCCGAATGACATCTAACAATTTGGAATGAAAAAGAATGTAAGTGTCAAATTTACTAGTAGACTAACATGAAAAGTCCAGTTGAAATGACAATTCTAAAATCTACAAAAGCTCTCAAATGCAAAACAAAAATACACATCACGTGACTGGTGGAATTCATTGTAACTGCAGTGTAATCTGTTTTACTGTGACATTTAGAATTTTTAAAGAAATGGGTGTTACATTAAAGGTCAAATAAAAACTGAGATAAGAGCATGTCGCACATTTTTCTATTAAGTGGAGTTTCAGACATGAGCTCCTCTGTAAATCCTGTTAGCTTTTCAGAAGGGACATAGATTTCATACATTTTCAAGACCCCAACCCTAATTATTAATCAGATCAATCAATGTTGTGACGGCAGTTAACTGTACAGGTGATTATTCATGATGAACTCTTTATAATAAGCACCGTGTTATACTGTAAATTGTTAGATAAATGAATTGCTAAAGTAAATATCATGAATCACAAAATTTTAACCATAAATTTTCATACAGTATATTCATGTTTGACATTAAATGCTTTTTAGACAGCCAAGTTACAAGTTAAAGAATTAATTTTTATATAGTAAAAAAAAATATATTTATATAAATATCATATTAAAATGAAATACAATTGCAAGATATTTTATTTAAAAATATTATTTTAATTTGTCAAATTTTTTATATGATAGTTTCCTTCCTCTCTTTTCAATATGTCTGTGCAAGCATCAGACAGCTATGTTAAACGGTTGTCGCCTCTCTAAAATGTTTCCATCTGCCTCACATATTCATGAGTACAACACAAACACATTAAGTTACTTGCAGCGAGCAGAACACCTTTCAACCAGAGGAAGTTCGCCTTCAGCCCATGCCATTCCTCCAATTAAAGTGTGACATTGTTTCATGGCGGCAACAAGATTAATCGTGCGACAGTAGCTTCTTGAATTAGATATATCGAGGCTCTTGAAATACCCCTTTCAAACTGGTCTTTCCTTGAGATTGCCATTTTAATCTCCCCCTCTTTTCATTCTTCGACGAGGAGCTCATCTGCTCTGTCTCGGCGTGCCATGAATCAAGCATTTGTGACTTGCATACAGAAGAAGCTTCCTCAGGCTGTTCTCTCATGGTAATCCCTGACAAACGCCTCCCTCCCAAAGAAACTAACATTTAGCCTGATTTTTTGGCGGGTTATGACACAGACAGACGGAGACAAGCAACATTGTCTTTGTTTTGAGAGGCCAACTGGACTTCGGGGCTAGCATTTGACCTTGGGGAATTCATTAATACGTTTAAGGAGATAATAAAAGCATATTGGCCCACTGTTGCAGATCTTTCAGGCAACCAGAGGTGTCCTTTACGATGCCTCTGTGGCAATTGATCCGTCTTTTTGCCCAAACAGGCCTCTTAAGAAAGAAGGTGAATGTAACGAGGAAAGTGGATGACTATGTTGTTCAAACAAACAGTAGTAAAGACTGCCCTATAATGAGAACAATTAATCAGTTCACACGGTCGTAAGGGAGACTGTCCTCTTAGCTTAATTCAAGGTCAAATCCCATAAAATATCAATGGATCACTCAATTAAATGCTCTGTGTTGTTCAATGCATGCGTGAAGGTTGAATAAAGAGGATGCTCATCTACAGCATAACCAGGAGAATTTAAATAGGCCATTTAAAGTTGCTTTTGGTAAAAGTGCAAATGCTTTAACATAGTATAACAATCCGAAGAGCTCAGTCCAGCTTCTTGTGAATAAACCATGAGGTTTGTCCCTTGGGTCACCTTGCAGAAAACAATAATGGTCAGACTGCCTGTATAAACTCCTGGTTGAGAAGGATGGGCTGAATCTACTCAGACAATGGCTAGCAAAGTGGATCCTTGAGGACATTAAATTAGACAAAAGTTTCGAGGCCAAATAATAGAAGACCACAGTGCAATTTACCCCCCAACAGATGAGAGTCTGAAGGGCTTCCTTTCTGTCCATTAGGTCAAGGTTTTATGTTGACATTGTCTGTGTGTAAGAGCATCTAAAACGGTTCACAATAGCCTATACCTGAAAGAAAGAGGAACAACTGAAAAATGTAGCCAATTACACACATAACCTTGAAATGGGAAAGAACGGAGAAATTGATTGCAACGTTAACTGTGCCAGTCCTGTGCTGCATCTAAGGTAGCTTTGTTCACTTTAAGAATAATGCTTTAATTAAAAGAAATATTATCATATTCATTTTGTGGTATTCAATTAAAGGCTTTGAAATCTATAATCCAAAAACATAAGACTGGGGAGCTAAAGGATGTGCCAGAGTAAATGACATGAAATTTAACGTCAATTCATTCATAGAAACGCCTTAATCCACAAACACATTAATGCAAATTTAAAAAAAAAAGGAAAAGTCACCTTCTCTGAGGGTGACCTATGGACACTGACACTGACATAAATGTAACTAGCAATTCATAAAAAACATTTATCAAATTCAGTTGACCTAACCTGTCAACAAAGTCATCCAGAATCCTTTTAAAGGAGGGTAATTGAGTCAGCTTAAAAGGTAAAGTGTATTGAGGCGTATGGATGGAGGCAGTACATTCAAAGCTTCCAGCAGTCAGTCACCAATTTCAACAAAATACATTGTTTTTTAAATGCATGAATTACAATTAACCCAGCTCTGTGCAAGATTTGAATGAGAGTGTGAAATTTTTGGAACCATTACACCAAGATATAGACGATATTAAACTCCATCAGGCCAAACTAAGGTTAATTTCATGTAATTGTGCAACTCTCTATATGAAGAGTTCAGATGCAAAAGCCTCTAAATGCCATTTGAATTTTTCTTCTAAAATGACCATTTTTATCAAGCTTATATATTTAAGTTCAGTAATTTCACTTAAATGACAATTATTTAAGTGAAATTACTGAACTTAAATATATAAGCTTGATAAAAATGGTCATTTTAGAAGAAAATTTCAAATGGCACTAAGAGGCTTTTGCATCTGAACTCTTCATATATTGAGACCCAAATAAAACCATTATATGCCTTGGACTGGAGGTACGGGGTCAAAGGAATTGAAAAGGACATGTTGTCAAGTCAGTTCTGCTACACAATTCCCAAGGGTGAGCAAAGATATCACCTCACTCACTACAAGAGCGGCTTGGGTGAAACTCCTGTCAGATTTTGGAAACCTTAGACAGGAACAAGAACAGAGCATCATGTAAAATAGCTTCCTTACTAGTAGTGGTGAGAATTTTCCATAACACCAGTGAGCCAAAAAAAGAACAAACAAACAGATGCTGCTGAGCTTTTCCAAAAGACTGATGTTCAGTATCTTGCTATATCTCCATTTACTTCCTTCTGTTCATTTCAACATATAACATTGTTTTTGTATATAGACATATGCTGTCCTGTGAATGAGAATATAAAATCACAAATAATTTAAATGGTTTCTCTGCACAACTATTGCCTATATATGTCTGCTAAAATGCTAAAGTGATATGTCAGCTAATGCATAGTATCATCCCATGGCATACTGCAATATATTGCAATATACTGCTACCATATATATATATACATATATATATATACACCATTACACCACCACCAGCCTGCACAGTGGTAACAAGGCATGATCTTATTCTGTTTATGACAAATTCTGCCTCCATCTGAATGTCTCATTAGAAATCCCAGTCTTCAACTGTCCAATTTTGGTGAGCTCTTGCAAATTGTAGCCTCTTTTTCTTATTTGCAGTGGAGATGAGTGGTACCCGGTGGGGTCTTCTGCTATTGTAGCCCATCCGCCATGTTGTGGCTTCACAAATGCTTTGATGCATACTTCGGTTGTAACGAGTGGTTATTTCAGTTGCTCTTCTATCAGCTTGAATCAGTCGGCCCATTCTCCTCTGACCTCTAGCATCAACGAGGCATTTTCGCCCACAGGACTTCCGCATACTGGATGTTTTTCCCTTTTCACACCATTCTTTGTAAACCCTAGAAATGGTTGTGCGTAAAAAATCCCAGTAACTGAGTAGATTGTGAAATACTCAGACCGGTCCATCCGGCACCAACAACCATGCCACACTCAAAATTGCTTAAATCACCTTTCTTTCCCATTCTCACATTCAGTTTGGAGTTCAGGAGATTGTCTTGACCAGGACCACAACCATAAATGCATTGAAGCAACTGCCATGTAATTGGTTGATTAGATAATTGCTTTAATGAGAAATTGAACAGGTGTTCCTAATAATCCTTTAGGTGAGTGTATGCATATATATATGAAGAGTTCAGATGCAAAAGCCTCTAAATGCCATTTGAAATTTTCTTCTTTAATGATGATTTTTATCAAACTTGTATATTTAAGTTCAGTAATTTCACTATTAATTGTTATTTAAGTGAAATTACTGAACTTAAATATACAAGTTTGATAAAAATCATCATTAAAGAAGAAAATTTCAAATGGCATTTAGAGGCTTTTGCATCTGAACTCTTCATATACTTATTATACCGCATTAAACATAAGGCTTTAGAAGCTTGAAATTACTTTAGCATAAAGATGGATTGTATCAACATTGCTTAATTTTCTCACAATTTCCATTCACAGTGCTCTCCTGAAAGTTGCAGTGGCCAATCATGCACGCGGGAGAGATTGAGCATTAAAAAAAAATTCAAATCCAAGGTTTGTTGGACATTTGTTGATCTGTTATTTTCTAAATAACAAACTACAGTTTGATCACTAACACAAGCTTCTGCTGCAGGTTTTCTGAATCTGTTATGAACTTATCTCATAACAGGCCATATCTCTTATGGCCTTTGCCTTAATGTCACCATAGAGAATACTTTTGACCTTTTGTAGTAAGCAGCAGTTATGAGAAAACTATTACTCTTTCTCTCTTTTTTCTTCTTTGTTCCATAAATATTTGTAACTGACATTCCTGTTATGCTTAAAATGTTTATCAAGCTTTTTGTAAAAATACTAGAAATAATACTGAGATATGAAATTTGAATATCAATACATTAGGTATCCATCTAAATTCTCCAGGTAAAGAACCTTGAGAATGACACTTTTTTTACATTTTGCTTTGATCGTGTGCATCTTCAGAGAGATGTGACTAATAGGGTCAAACTGCAGTTGTCCTTTTCTTGTGATATCTCTCCATGAGAGCCAGATTGGCATCCCTCTCTCCTTGGACTCTAGGAAAAGCACCACTTCCCTTAAATGCTATTAGAGGACAGATACGACAAAATGGAGGGAGGCTGATACAATTATTGTGTGATTCAGATCATCCACAATCTTTTGGCCTTGAATGTTTACAGGTCAATTTCTGCCATGTATGAATGGTTTGAAGTTTTCATTTTTCATAACACACAAATCCAGTCATCAAATTGAGACCTGGCTGGTACAGCTCTCATCCAACATTAATTGAACTGAGGGACACTGAGGACTTTTAGGCCATGTATTTCACGCTGTCCTGATAGGACACTAGGGGAGCAGGAGGAGAGAATTGCTTTGATGTGATTCATTTGTGGAGGACAGCGTGCCATACATCACCAATGCCACACTGAGTATATGAGTCTTCACTCTATAAACAATAGATTGCTTAAGCAGTAGCAGTTTTAAGCATCCTCATCTCTTGTGTCTTTGTTTATCCTACACATTTGATTTAATTTACAAGCTAGAATTAAAGCTACATTATGCAAAACATTACATTTACTATTTAAAATTGTGTCAAATCTACACTATTCAATTATAAAAATGCTGCAAGTTTGCCACAATACATTAGTTAACAACAAACTGCAATTTTACCAGTGGTTGGCGCCTTGGCGGACTTTATATTAGAGGCTCTTTTCTGTCATTTAACATTAGTGAGTCAATTCAAGTTTGATTCATTGCTAGATCAGAAATGTAAAGCATGATAGCTGAGGTGCATGTCAAGCTAAGGTTAGTTAAAGGTTAGTTGCCCCCAGTCCACATGTAAATGAGAGAACACTAATGAAGTTTGTGTTGTACTTCACAAATGAAGTAACGATGGCAGCAGTGAGTGGTTACACTAGATGTGCAAAGAGATTAGATGAGGTTAAATCAAAGGCAAGGCCAATCTTATCTGATCAGCTTGATAAGAACTGTACACCAGCTCCACCGTTCCAGAGCAACTCTAAATAATTGATGGTAACAGTTGAAATGCTCTAATTGCATCATGAAGACATTTACAGACTGTGGGGGTCCTACAGAACTCATATGAGCAAAACACAGAGCCGACAGTAAACAAGGACATTCAAGGACAACATCCAAGCTGTGAGATCTGCAATAAACCAGCAGTGCTCGAAATGATGGCAGAAACAATTTCACCAACCAACACAATCTTCTTATGGTTTACTTGAAGCTTGCCTCCAATAAAGACTACAGGCAGTTAATAGTGAAAGCCCCATAGAGAAAGTCCTTTTAAGGTTGAGATTAGTCCACCAAACAGTGTCGTTGCTCAGTATTTCGAATTGAAAGGCTGGGGGAGAAATTATTTTGAACTGTTTTATGCATAGAGCTAAAATAATTTTTTGTTGTTCAGAAAAAAATTCAACATATAATCACTGCTCACCTTATTGAAATTGTTTTTATTATTTCCTGAAAAAACTGAGAGTGATAGTCAGCAACGTTCATATTCAAATGAGCTTATTTTTCCTATGCTGTGATAGTGCAAAACTTTTGTTTTTGGAATGTCATTAATGTTTGACCTGATTTACCTTTAATAAACATTCGCTAAAAATATCCTGAAGATAAGGTGACATGATGAATATGTCTTTATGATATGTCAGACTGATTTCATCCTATGACTGATTGGAGACTTATTTGCATTATGTCATCGTTCTGCTCTCCTGAGAGGCATATATCTTTAGCGGAGCACATTATTTGGAAGGTTTATGCACTCACCAGGAATCTTATGCAAAATATATTCTGAAATAAAACAACTCACTTCCTGAGTGAAATCGGCATATTTAGGAGCATTTAAATGACCTTACCATTCATATTACTGAGGTGGGATGAAGATTTTTGTTCATAAAATAGGTTTAATATATAATTGTGCATTTATTTCAGACTTAAGTGTGATCAATTGAGAAAACAAATTTTACACTATAATTATTAAGAGACCCAACACACCAGACTCAAATCGGAAAGAATCAGGTAAGGTTAAGCAATCACAGTGCTTAAATTATTAGAGCAAATTTCGCATTATCAAGACTCGCTAAGCTTCTTTATGGGTTCATTTATCGGAGTCGCCTTTGTTTGATATAACTCAAATCATTTCTGGGCTGAAATGAATCATTGCCCTCTACATGACACAATCTAAGTCATAAATCTCATGCAAATATGCCTTAGTGGAACCAATTGTATTAGAAAATTTAATTTAGAGAGTAATACATTACATTTCTGTTGACAAAAGACATTTAAACAGAATAGGAGGTACAAGCAGAGACAAAAAAATTTTTTTGCACTTTTGTGACAGATCATGACGTATAATGCCATGACATAATAGTTCTCTCTGCATAAAAATTTGAAAGTGATGGGAAAATGTATTGTTCAGAACATAAAAAATAAGTTTATATACATCACATGTAATACCATGCAGTTTTATCATAAACTATAGACACATTCTGCTTAATAGACCCCAAGTTATTTTTTCTCTTGATAAACTGATTATATTCTGGACACAAAAAAAAACCTAAAAGTGCCAATGAACAGTCATCCGTGTAAATGCCTCGCTAGGCAATTACAGAGGCAATCAATATTCCCAATAGCATTTGGGACAGTAAATGGTTACAATGCAATCCAGGTTGCATTTATGAGGTTTTGAAGTATCTCTCTCTGCTCTGTTAGTTTAACAGATTACATTTTTTCATGCTGTGAAATATGGTACTGCTTTGTTTTATCAATTATGTTTTTGTCTGATGCATGCAAAATTGTTAAGTCAAAGAGTTGAGCAGATATTTTGCAACATCATTTTCTAACACTCAAAAGAAACTGTGCAAGAGCACAAATACAGATTCTATCAGTCGCCTGATCCAGTTTGCTATAGTATTGGATATCTTTAGAAAGTCTTAAAAAACTATAGGCTGAAAGAGCTCAGGAGATTTCAAAGAGGCTATAAATTAAAAGCAAACCACATCACAGGCAATTAAACCAAATCAATAGATGCATCTCTACTAGGAGTGAAGAGGAATACAAGAGTTTTATGAAACTTAAAACGCTTTGTTTTCTCCAACTTTAGAAACCAGCCAACATAAGTAATCCCACTGATATTGTGCCTCCTTGACCAAGACATGTAACAAGGCAAAACTGACTACTAAATGCCAAGTTTCAAAGTAAGACCCTTAATGTTTGGGCAGGGAAGAAAAAATGGGGTATAACCTCTCCACCATATTCAAATGCATGCTAACTGCTTCCAGACTTAATGATGGCAGTTGTCAGATGGACATATGAGAAACATTGGGAAAGATTCAGGTGCAGTAGAGAGAAACCAGTGCTGAGACAAGCTGTCAAACAGTTCAACACCACAAGCTGAAAGCCAAGACAGGGAGGCACATTCTGAACCAGAATAATGAGCTGCTGCCTGCCTTCAACACATGCAAAACAACCTTCTTATACAGTGCACATAGAAACGATTACTTGTGGATCATTTCTCTTTACTTAAAATGGTAAGCATACGCATATACACAAACACAAGTCTTCACATAATATCTGACTTATGTGCAGTTAAAAGAAATAAACCACTTGTCAAGGGAAGCGCAAAGAATGGGCCTATAATTTTTCCTTATTGAAATCATTCATTGAAAGTCACATTTTAATACTGTTTATAGTTAACTTCTGGTCCTTTATGCTGCCTAAGAGGTAAAGCTAATTACGTTTATCAGAGGCAAACTTTGTTGACCCTTGATTCATCCAGATGTAAATTATGGAGACATAGCTAACTCTGAAAACAACACAGAATAAACTTTAGCAAATCCATCCAACTACATTTTTTCCCTCAGAAGTATACACTTCATTAGCCTGATATAATCTTGACAAAGCTTAATAAACCCGCTGAGATAATAAAATAATAGGCTTTAGGCCTACTCACCTGTATGCAGTGTGATTTGGACGACGGAAAGCCAAAACAGACACTCACAATTTTTACCTACCGCGTTTTAAAATAGGCTACACACAGTCGTGTTTGTTAACCTTATTATTAAAGATTTTATTTAAAAAAAGAAACTTTTGTGACATTGCACTAAATATTTTCGCACTCTTTCAGACTCCATTCATTGATGTAACGGCAGAAATTAAAGTAGCCTATTTAAAAACTGTTAAATAAAATAGTTTGTTCAGTTCAGTGCTGTTGTTAATTGCCAAAATTAAAAAAATAAAACAATAAATAAATATGGGTTGTGACATGCAAAAATTTGGTAGGCTATCGGTATCTGTTACAAAAACAAAAAAAATCTTGGCTATCTTTTTTTTTTTTTTTTTTTTTAAATCTAAAATGGTCGATCTTAAAAACACGCAAGGCTGAGACTAGTCAGTGGATCCATACTTTAATATACAGTAATATTTTTACGCTTTTCTTCATATAAATTACACTTCGCACACGTAACATTTAAAAAATGTAAGTGTTTTTAGCCTACAATAGCCTACTTAATTAAATGATAAAGACCCATAGACAGCACAGAGTAGAAACCTGAATCTACACCAACTTCAGATCAGTACACAATCAATACGGACAAACAACAAAAATAAAGATGAAAGCTTTTGGGAAACCGAAAGAGTTTGATTGAAAGTGGGCTTTGTAAAGCGCATTTGAGCGCTCGCATATAGAGTGAGTGAGTGACTTTGGCTGAAGGGACATTATGCACCATGCAGGCGCTCGCGCATTCGTGGATCAGACCTCACCGAGGACACATCTGCAGAGATTTCTTGGATTTTTGTTTATCTCGAATTTCTAGTCATTTCTAGTATAGCAAATCAACACAGTAGGCTATTTGTTATTCTGTAATGGAGGATCCCTTTTTTGTGTGTGTTTGTCATTTATTTAAGAACATCCCACAGTTTCTCCGATATGGACAAAAATGATTAGAATGTTAGAAATCTCGGCTATTGGAATTCTTCAGCATATTCTGATTTGTATAACTCGAGACCGTTCGACTACCTGTAGGATTGCATCAAGCGCGTGAGGGAGGCGGTGATGCCCATGGAGGTAATGCGCATTAGTATAATGTGACACAATTCGGGTTTTTTTGCACTCGAACGGAGGTTCTTGTGTACATCGTGAAGATTTATACCCGTTAACTATAAGCTAATGGAGCCACCGTTATCTCAAGGAGAAACGACAGCACGTTGTGTTTGAACAGGCGTTGGGAATCTCTACGTTTATCCTTCAAACCCAGTTGAAGATGTACAGCACAAGAGGGACATTTCCCGCAATATACGCGCACCTGTACCATACAAGCTCCGTCTGAATGGCAATACTCGAATGTTTGAATGTTTCGTGGAATCATATGGCAATAGTTTTTGCACCTGATGCAATGCAATCCGCAATCGATCGAATTAATCATTTCTGCTTGAGTGTGCAGTGACTAATCGCACCTGGGCCACAATAAGACAGGATGAAGATGAATCAGACAAGCGTTGTGAATGTTGGCTTTGAGCTTCCAGAAAGCGCTCTGTGGTAAAGTTGCAGTGGCCGAACTACAGGTGCTATATGAAGATCAGGACACAAGCTTTGGTTTGTCCTCGCAGAAATGCCCGTGCGTGCTGTGACTTCCAGGTTCATGTACAGGGGACTTTGCTCTATCCCAGATATCCTCTCCTACAAGGCTCCTGTCAGCCTCCCCGAGGATGAAGTGGAGGGTAAGTGATATTTCATTTTAAGTTGAACGGAGACGTTTTCTGTGGGGACAGCACTTTGTGAATGTGGGTTTCAGCACCACGGAGAGCGCCCTGCGACAGGCTCTACTGTCCACAATGAAGAAAGTGTTTGTTTTTTTTCCTTCACACTACTGGTTTATTTATTTTATTTCATGTCTGCAACGAATTGTGGATATTTTCATTTAGATTATGCTGGTTTTGAAACGAGCGTATGAACAAACGCCATCACATGGAGTTCAAAGCTTGCAATATGAAGGGTGAAGGTGGGCGTTCATATTTAAAGACAAATGTCGCAAATGATTTAACACTTGTATGACATTCAACATTTACAAATAACCCTGAATCTTTCGAGTCACATTTACTAAATGACAAATTGCTAATCATTTTGATAGATGCTCACATCTTAAAAGATCAATGTAAACATTTCAAAAAACCATACAATTCTGTCCAATCAAGTCTCAAGTCAAGAAAACACATTTTGTGTGATTTTATAAATATTGTTTCTGTGTACAGCCTTCCAATATCTGCTTGCATGCGATGTGATACACAGACCTAACTGACACTCATTCAGTTCCTGAGAGATAAAGGCCTGTCTCTTAATTTTTCCTTAATTATATATAGCGATATGGGGAATTTTTCAAAACATTTTTCTTTTTGTTTTAGAATATAAAATCAGACACCACATTTAATCTCATGTTTGCTTTAGCTATATTGTAGTCCATTGTGTCCAATATAGAGATTATTTTTTACACCATGTTAGCTGAACAAATTTAGTTGCCAAAATGTGTTCCCAATATTTAATGTTAACAGACTCTATTTGGCATTTTATCTATAATATCCACTATGAGGATGTCAGGCCAAATGAAAATATGGCTTGTCAAATGAAAATATTTTCAGAATTACATAAAAATGCTCTTGTGACTATTATTAATGACTTTTAATTACAGTTATTAATGTTTTACTTGATTGTCTCATGATATTTAAAAGACACTTATTCATCCAATTTTTTCCCCATGTAATTAATCCGGAGGAAGTCAGAAACTGGTTCAACTTTCCAATCAGGCATACTGATATACTCAATGTTAACGTTAATATTAGAATCATTCGAAAAGTTTACGGCATTGTATCTTGCGCATCTGCAGAGATCCGTGAAGCCTTTAAGGTGTTTGACCGTGATGGGAATGGATTCATCTCCAAACAGGAGCTGGGAGTGGCCATGCGGTCTCTTGGTTACATGCCAAACGAAGTGGAGCTGGAGGTGATCATTCAGAGACTGGACATGGATGGTATATTAGCCCTCACAAACATTTCATGTGTTGGCCACACAAGCTCTGCACATTTCAGCACATGATGATCACTATTAATTCGTCTTGTTCTGATTAGATCTATGCACTGTAATGGGAACATTTATCAGAGAGGTATGGTGGAATTGCAAATTCAATATAAATCAACTGCAAGAGCAACACAATTCAATATTGCTATGCTTATTGTGAATCATTGAACAAAGGCCTGATGTTTCTGATGACGACTCAAAGATTAGAGTCTGGCTGCTCTGCTGGATCAGCATAAGATTACGATCTCCCACAAAAAAAAAAAAGGTAACAGTGAAGCTGGTCCGTGTGTTTCGTGTGTCTTTTATTTCGCAGGTGATGGTCAGGTTGACTTTGAAGAGTTCGTAGCACTTCTCGGACCAAAACTGTCTTCAGCTGGTATGCCCGACAGGTTCCACGGAGCCGAGTTTGACTCCATATTCTGGAAGGTGTGGAGGTTTTCTTTGAAATAATAATCTCAATTATTTCCCCACATATATAGTCACTCTCAATGATTAGTTCTGTCTGGCTTCAGCTTTACTTTGTCCCATTGTTCTGTGACTCCCTGTGATTATACGGGTGGAAAAGAAGATTATTCATATATTATTCACACTCTGCAATTAACTTGCTGACATTCCTTTGGTAGTAATAGCATTGAATTAAAATTAATGTTGAAAGTGCTGATTTAGTCCATTAAAAGGCAATATTCTCTTAAATGTGCTATTTAGTATAACTCATCTGTGCATTACCCGATGATAATTGATAGTGGTTTTTTAATGATTTACAGGAACATTCAGAATGAATTTTAAACATTGTTCCTTTAATGAAAAGGTCACTTTTACTCTTCTTTTTCCTTGTGTCATTAGTGTGACATGCAAAAGCTGACCGTGGATGAGCTGAAGAGACTCCTGTATGACACCTTCTGTGACCATTTGACTATGAAAGATATTGAGAACATTATAATGACGGAGGAGAGTCACTTAAACAGCCCCGAGTGCCAAGTAGATATTGACAGTAAGTATTCATACAGTAACAATTCTCAAAAAACATAAGAAAATTGTTGACCTTGACATGTTTGCGTCTACCATATGCGCTCCCTGTGTGTGCCCACGCATCCGTTTCATTATGAAGTGTCTGGGCATTATCATGTCAATCAAAATTGTCTGTCAACTCCATTAAAAACCCAGACACTGAGGCCATTGCTGTAGTGTAGAAAAACGGTCTATTTTTAGCTGAAATATATGCTGTTGGTAGTCCTGGGGAAATAAAGGAGCTCATAAATCTGTTTGAAGCAGGACAGTGGGGAGTGTTTCTGCAAATGAGTGTATCTGCAAATGAGAACTTGCACACCTCATACTCTTTGGTAGAAAAATCTATTTTTTCCTGAATACCAGCAACTTGTAAATTTGTATTCCTTTTTGTAATAAGTTTATACTCATATCTAAATGAAGCAAAACAAAGTTGAGAAATATAATGTTCGTTTGCCACATCAGCCAGATAATTACAGTATGATTGCAAGTGTAGTTATACAACAGCTTAATAAACCACAAGTTAGCATACATTTTAAACACGATATTGGCAGTTTTCTGTTTTGCGAGGTTGTGTAAAGTTTCAGTTTCTAGCATTTATTTGTTAAATGAATGATTCAATGACTCACTCACAGGGGCTGAATTCAGATTAGCATTAGCTAGAATGTCCAAACACATAGTATTAAAAAAAAACTGTAGGCAAAAATTGCCCGGATGACCTTCTACTTCCACTAAGATTCTTAAGTGAGCATTTGATGAATACTTTACTATCCCGTGAGGTCACTGGAGAGGATTTATGAATGGCGGTGGAGCGACGCAACATTACTGTGACAACATGTCGTACGTCCGAATTTCATTCATCCTATACTCATATTCATTCTATACACAACACATTTCTTTAATGGTCATGAAAAAAGTTTCAAACCAAATTTAGTAGCTACAGTATGTGATTTCAGACGCTGCGGCAGATTCACTGACTCACTAAAGACAGTCACTTGTCGCCACCTACTGGTGAAACTATGTAACCTACATAGTTTCAGAAAGGCTACTTTAAAGGGTAACTAAACCCCTGGCCAGAGCCTGACTCCACCCACTGCCAATATTTGAAAAATGCTGAAAAAGTGGGCAGACCCCAGCAGAGATAGAGGGGACAAAATAGATGCTAAAACACTCTAGTCTATTCTGATCATTTTCAATACTCGCAATTCCAATGACTAGTTTAGACGAAACAAGCTGGTTTTTATACTGCCAAGGGCGTAGCTCGTACCAAGAGCGTGGTGAGCTGAAACCTGCGTATGTCACGAAGTGCGGAACATCCAATAGGAAAATTCAACTGCAGTAACCACCGTTCAACCTGAAGAGGGCAGCACTAAGACGTTTTTACACCATATATATATGACTGGTATTAATAAAGATCCATTCTTACTAAATCATTAACTAAAAAAAGTTGGTTTAGTTTTTAGTTTCTTTTTAAGTGGAGTGATTAGATTCATCAGATTCAAGGACCTATGTTTTATAAATACTTATATTTGTTGAAAGAAAATCCGCCAATAATAATATTTTCTCTTCTATTTTTTCTTCAATCTTCTTTCTGTCCTCAAAGCAAGTCCCATGCAACAAGTCAAGCACACCTGTGTGCGCAAGAGCTTGATTTGTGCCTTCGCCATTGCATTTATCATCAGCGTCATGCTCATCGCAGCCAATCAGATGCTTCGAAGAGGAATGAAATGAACGGTTCTGTTTCTAAGATGACAAATTACTGATGAAAGGAAACAAGGTAAAAATGCAAAAAAGTCCAAATGTAACTAGTTTCTAATGATCATAGTTTTACAGAAACACCAAAGGCTGCACTTTCATTGTACTATAAACTCAAGGTAAAGACGGACTGTTGTTGGACAGGCCAAAAAAACAAAAAAATATATATATAGTTTAAAAGTGTCATGGTCATTATTGTGTAGAAACAAAACAGGAGCAATTAGTAATGATCATTGTCCTATAAAACATTACGTTTCCTTGGCTTATTTAACAAAGTAGACATCTATTATAATGTAGCACATCATACTTAAAATAATATATTGTATAGTTGTAATCCACTTTATATTTACACTGTGTCAGAGTCATTATATAACATGACATTATGACATTATGACATTGACAAAAATATTTCCACAATTTGTAACAACGTTGTGTCAGCGGATCATGTATGGTACATAGTTTTAGATACGGTAGATTTATTTCCCAAACATGGTCCCAAACACCTTTTGGGATATTTGTTTATATAGAAAGAAATGACAGCTGACAAAATATTTGTCTATGTCACCATAGTTAGGCTCGGAGCAATTTAAAAAAAGAAAATGAATGTACTATAAATTTACCAGTAATAAACTGTGATGGAAAATAGTGTACATTTGGTGAAAACCCAAAGTGTTACTGATTCTAACCTGTGCAATTGTCTTTTGTTAACTTGCAAAAACGGTATTTCTTCCAGTCTTGACCCTCAGGAGGATTGTTTGTTGACCGATGTTTTATTAATTTGTCTACTGGTTGTGTGAGAAAAAGCATTGTGAAAAATGCCTGAATATTATTCAGATAGTGTGCCACACAAGGCTAAATGTTTTTGTCGGGCTAAATCCTGCAATATAACGGTTTTGTGTGTTAATACATATATGATTACATATTTGCATGAAATGTTTCCTATAGCATTTTGATAACATCAGTGTTGTCAGTAAATTATTAGTCTGTATCAATATTAGCATTATTTTCTTCAGCAATGTGTGGTTTTCATTGTTTTGGGGTGTTGGAATCTGTATAATATCAAATTCTTAATTTATAAGTCACGCCATTAACTTCTCTCATCATTTACTTTTAACCTAATATGGGTAACACTTTACAATAAGCTTTCATTTGTTAACATTGATTCATTTATTAACTAACATTAACTAACAACAAGCAATACATTTATTATTGTATTAATCTTTGTGAATGGTATATAAAATAGTCATTCATTCACTGTGCATTAACTGATGTTAACTTTTAATAAAATAATGTATTAGTAATTGTTGAAATTAAAAAAAAAAATGAACTAAGATTACTGAATACTTTTGAAGTATTGTTCATTCTTAGTTCATGTTAAAGGGATAGTTCACCCAAAAATGAAAATTCTGTTATCATTTTACTCACCGTCAAGTTGTTACAAACTTTTATGTGTAAGCTAACAGTTGGTAGAGCCCATTGAAGTCAATGGGGCCTCATATGGAAGTCAATGGGGCTCATCAACTGTTGGTTTACCATATTCTTCAAAATATCTTCTTTTGACATAGAAATGCATACAGGTTTAGAACAACTTTAAGGTGAGTAAATGATGACAGAATTTTTATTTTTAACTAAAGTATGAAACCTTATTGTAAAGTGTTACCCTAATGTCTCCACATTATCCTGGTCAACAAGAAAATAACTGGTTAAGTTTAAAGCTTTCATTTCTTTTAAGTTTATGCATTCGTAACTCAAAGGGAATGAACCACCAGTACACATTATTCAAAAGTAATATTTTGAACCTAATAGCTTTAAGTTTGGTGCGAGTTAATGGTAACAAGCAATATTTGGCTTATGCATACACTGAAATAAATGTATGCATCCAGCATCTATCTGTAATTTATGCATTTGTCAGTAATCTCAGTGCCTAAACAGTAAGTTGGATGGTGTTGTTATGTGTGTATTATGTTTGAAGTCAAAAGTCTATATTTTTGTGCCCTTGTATTGAATTCACGTGTTTGTGCTATATGACAGATGACAATTAATTGATATGAATACATTTCCTCTGACTGAAAAACAATAATATGTCTGTAATGAGTAAGCATTTAAATGGATCTGCAACTGCATGATTAAAATTACAAGTAGGCCTATTGCATTAGTTCAACGAGGTTGTAGAGTGAAAGATATCATTATACAATTAAGACTTGATTCAGAGAAATACTATTGATATTATACATTACAGAAGGTATTTTTATGTTTAATCAGCAAACTCAGACATGCTGACTTGCAGCTTTTTTTTACACATGAAGGTATGCTGACATGACGGCACAACCTTCGCGCAAGAAGCAATGACAAAAACCTGTTTCTTTGCATTTGCATGCATTTGTAATCTTCTGATGTTGTATTGTGTAATGTTAAAGTCAGCCTTTGTTCTCAAAATATGCAACCTATGCTTTTTGATGACAATTTACTGTGATATACAAATTGAGATACTGATTTCAGGACATCAGAAACATATCATGCTTTCGATTTCCAAAGCTCAAGCATTTGACCTGCTGTGCAAATTGTTTTTTTACACACTAATAGAGGATATTATTATTTAACATGGCAATATGTTTTTTCAATCAGAGTAATAAATGGGTAAGGAATTATATGAAATATAGTTTTATTTTTGTATTTTCCCAATATTTCTTTAATATAAATGAATCTTATTTCACATGGAAAAATTACAGCACATTTACTTACAGTAAATGACATCTATTGCATTTGCCTACACATTGGCAGTTACAAATAAGCTCACATAATTATATTAATGTAGTGATGTAACAGTAATATATACAATGTAAGTAACTTTATATTGCATCAATGTAGCCCTAGAAAACCATCTTGAATCTATGATGTGCCAAAAACGTGCTGATGTTACATTTAAATGTACCATGTGAACAACTGAATTAAAACAGTGGTGATTCTTCATTGGTCTTTTTCATTATTCAACACATCTTTGCATTTGAGAGAGCAAAATCAGATAGTGAGTATCAGAGACATGACATTGTCATGAAATTAGTCTGTTAGTGCATTTGGCTTTATAAAATACATGCTTTGGTGGAACAGGTCAGCTATCTTTTCTTTTTTTTCTGCCTGTGCTGTATACAACTAATGCTGAGAATGAACTGAATGACCAGCAAAAAGTGTTTTTCAGATGACTCATTTTATCCTTGCTACAACACGCATCTAATAGGACTTTTCATCACCAGGTCTATGAACCTAATACATCGCAGTCTAGCGTAACATTAATCAGTGAAGACAACGGGAGTTTACTAAGTCCATGCAAGTAAACAGTACAAAACATCCCTGCAACAAGCAATCAGGACTAAATTGAAAACCCTTGCCTCAACTGAATATCAATCTACACCACAGAAGGCAGACAAAAACAATAGCGTTCAGCCTGAGGACACTCAACTTCTTGATAAAGCAACCAATTATGTTAAATCCTGCCTGAGCTCCTTTACAGACAAATTACAACTCCATATTATGAAATTAATTGTATGGGATTTTTTTTCTCAGTATATTAAAAAAAAAAAATCTTGCTATACAATTTCATAATCATTTTCAATGTCTTTGTAACCCTAAAAGTTGGAACCATATCCTTAGGGCAAAAAACAAAAGCATTAAAAAATATTTTTTACAAACTCCATTTTAACCCCATTCATTTTGCAGTGTCACTTTCCAACCACCATTTGGTGGGGGATGGAGAGATGGAGGGAGATCTGGAATAGACAGCAGATATGGAGGTATCTCAATGTTTTCAGTACATTCTTCCTCTTCTATCTTTAAAACTCTGAAAATGAAAGGAGTAACAAGTTAAACTGCTGAACTCAAGAGCATGTGTGCGCATTCTCTACCACTGGAACCTATATGCAGGTAATTATGCAAATGAAACAGCTGCAGGTATCTCACTTTATTGCGTCAAGGTGACCTCTAAAACAAGATTGTTCATGTATTTTGAATGCTCTGAAGCACACTTGCACCCAAGCAGCTGGAATACCTCATACATAAAGATAAGCAGCATGTTCAATCATAACAGAAAACTGGTTTTAAAAAGTCTCTTTGTATTCACTATAATACTGAACCCCAAAAAACAGATAATGTAGGAGTTTGTCGATTTGATGATTTAATTTTCAAATTATCCTATATATATATATATATATATATATATATATATATATACATTTGTAAATGCTATACATTTACGTCATAGCAAAATTACGTTATAGCTGATAATTCAGAATCGTGGCAGAATTGTGATATCTCATGGCAGAAGAGTGACAAAAGAATAGTCATTTTCAATTTCCAGCTCATTGAATAAAAACAGCATAATTACCGGCTAAAAACAGGGTTGTGAGAAGGCGGGGGAGATCAACTCATTAACACGCTTTAAATTCTGAACATGTTTAGGCAGCAACATAGTTGTTGTTTTTTTTAAACTCCAATGTCTGTGGTACTATCCTCAAAAAATTAAATTCATAAAATTATAAAAACATCACATTTCAACTATTGTAACTGTCACCGTCCCACAGGTGGGACATTTGCAATTATATATATTTAAAATAATACATAATAATAATATAAGTAATATTGACAAACTATACATCATTTAAAAGCCTATAATCTCTAGTTTCCATATTTGGGGACTGGTTTTCAAAATAAATGACAGAGGAGCCATAATTTATCAATTTGCAACAAGAATATTTTCATACTCCTAAGGCGTGTTCAGACCTCTATTTTGAAATGGCAATGAACATGAAAAATCATGAACAAAATGGTAGAAAACTCTGTTTTCATGGCAAGAGTTCAAAAGATAGCATCCATTCCATTATTTTAGAAAAAAAAAAAAAGGTCTGAAAATGTTTTAAATATAAAGAAAAAAATATATAAATTCACCGTTTGTGATGTGGCAGGAAGCTATAAAGCACATATGCGTGTTCTTTGTATGCTTTTCTTAAAGGTTGAATTCATATCAAAATATGCCAAACTTCCCATACTACTTCTGAATAGGATGATCTCTACTTTATAACTTTATAAATTGTATGAAAATTGTGGAAATAATGTTTCAAAAATCACTCAAAAGACATTTGGAAATGGAGGTGCCCCTCACTCGATCATTCTAATCTACACCACATAAGTTGAAGCTATTTATTTGACAAGCCATCTAACGTTAGGCCATTTGTTAAAATGTTTTAATTTTTGAAAACTGACGTATGATTATTTTGCACACTTGTATTTCAGAGTGTGTGAATTGAAACAGCCAATCAGAGCAGAACCCCTCATTACTATTCATGATACTATTCAAGGTAAAAGCAAGCCATTTCATTCTAGGGCCAATTTCTAGTGTTGAAATGGACCTGTAAAACCAATTTACATTTTAAATGCCCTTCAATAAACCACATACTCTCTATGTAGATATCAGAGACAAAATTAAAATATAATTTTAACACATTCTAGGGCACCTTTAAAAAAATATCTTTCCAACTACAGCCCATCCAGTGAATCTCAGCCCTTTCCAGCCCTGCGCGCAAGGAAGAAAACTGATCATATTGTCAACATCAAACTCCTGAGTTTTGATCAAAAGACCTGAGCCCGGATTACCCATCTAGTGAATGAAACATTAATTGGAAACAAACCAGCCTTAATTGGAAACAAATCACCATTCTGTCCAGGATCCTGCATTAATTACCTTCCTGATGTCAAAGCAGCTCGTTTCTTCTCTCTTCTGGAGAGCCATTCATCAATGCTGGACTCAGTAGATGATCTACCTTGGTCAGGGTCTTCCTTCCGTTGTTTTTCATCTGATAGGAAATAGGAAACAATGTACACATACAAATTTTGAAAATGTATAAGTGTATGTCAACAGCCTGATCAGTATTACGCATGCCTTCTTGGTAAACTTTTTTAGATTATTGATACACCTAAAGGCATCAGGAGATCACTGTAGCAACTCACCATTAAACTTTTGCTCCAGCATCTGCATATAGCTCTCAGACATGTGTGAAAAACGACAGTTTGCACCAAATACACACTGTCCTGGAAGGCAGTGAGAGAAACAAGCACACTATGAGGATTCTAAAAAAAAAAAAAAAAACATTTAACTAAAGAAGCAACACATCAGTTTACTCTGTCAAATATCTTACCTGTCTGAAGAAACTTTCTGCAGGGTTCCTTTGTCCGCTCTTCATTTAAAACTGTGGCAACATCTGAAAATAAAAATTACAAATTAAAATGCTTTGCCTTAACATAACTGTTCTAAAACCTACTGTTGTTTTCTGTAAGTGGGTCATTTATTATACTAATACTAAAAACTACTTTTTCCTTTAAAAAAAGATATCAGTTAATACGTTATCAGAAAATGTGCACATTGTGTGTGATTTGTATTCACAAACACATCATTTTACATTTTTTGTTTACAGATTCAAATGCCTAAAAAGCATTTTTGTTTACCTTTTTAAAATACTTCATTATTAATACTCCAGAACATTTTAATTGTCACTGAATTATTTGTATGTTTTTTGCTGATTTTATGACATTGTAAAAAAAACATGCAAAACAGGATGAGGGTGGACTAAGTGATCGAGAGAACAAAATAATAACAGGATGGATGGACGTTACAGAATTGTTTTAGGTTGAACTGGACTTAGATATGAAACAATATGTAAAACATTGCCAAAGAACGTTAAATACACTACTTCAACTTTAAACATACATTACTTTCACAATTATGTACATTCTCAGTGTCCACTCTGTTAGGTCTTCTGAGGGGACATTCTGACCTAAAATCAGCACGGCACCACGTCTAAGCAAAAAGATGCTAACATAGAAGGTTCATCTAATAAATAACTGCATGGTTTTTAAAATTGTGATTCAATTAATTTCAAAATCATTAATTTATGATTTTGTACATGTAGTACATATATATATACGTATTGTACATATATTCTGTTTTTTATATAGTTTTTTCCTTAACATGGTGGACATACTAAGGTTGACTACATCAAATTTGAAAGATAAAATTGGTAAAAATAGACAATTAAAATGTCTCGCTCACTTTCCAGGATGTTTTTCCTTGAAAGAAGTGAAGACAGCTTTATTATTATATGATGACATTTAATTTCGACAGGGTGGGAAATACATTGAGGAACAAATTTAGACTAAACACCTTGATTATAATTGCTAAAATAAATGTAATAATTGAAAATAATATATACATTAGAGATCATCTTTACTGATATTACGTTACCCAACCATGTAAAAAAAAAAAAAAAAGTTACTTGGGAAAACATTGGGATACACAGGCCTGGGAAAATTTAAAATTGTGATATATGGTGGCTCAAAAATCCTGCAAAACGTCTTCAAATCTTTTTTAATAATGCTTAGAATTCAAATTGTGTTGTTTATGCCTAAGAAAGGATTATAGTTGATATTGTTCAACATTTCAAGGCAGTATAAGTTTAGACGGGACACAAAAGGCACAGAATCCCAAGAATGCCCCGATTACCTCTGAAGTTGTCAAACCAAGCTTTCTTCGCCCGGTGGTGCTGCACGCCGTACAGGTGCTTCTTTCTGTTGTGCAGGTTGTCCTGAAAGCTGCGGTCGCAGTAGTCGCAGTAATACCTCTTCCCCATTCTTCTCAATGCAGAAAATACTACAAATCAGACCTATTTTAAAAAAAAAGTTAATTAAGTAAAAATAGACATATATAACTTTCGATGTCGTCTTCGACTAAACACATGATACTTCAGTCAGCCAATATGGCGGCAATAATAACATGCTGGCTGCGCAGACTCAGAATTAAGCGACGTTCTAGCGCCCCCTAGCGCCTATAGCCGCCTCCAGCAGACGCCTTCTTCTTCTACTTGTCTGTGTTATTTGACGGTTGGCCAACAAACTTTCGGCTCATTACCGCCACCAACTGGACTGGAGTGTGGAACACGAAAAAAAAAATACATAACTCATATTTCTTTAATATTTTATAATAGCACTATATATTTCATATTGTTCTGCATGCTCTTTCGAAAGGCTTTCATATCAAATGATCATGTAAATCAACACCCATGTTTCTTAACCTTTCTTTTTCATTCTGTCTGATCATCATAATTCACTAACCCGTTTCATGTTTTCCTATTTTAAACATTGAATGATTTAATCTACTAAGGCAAGTGTACCCTATTCGAATGATCAGACAAACACCTCATTTCACATTTACATTTGAAACTGAATTTAGTGAAAAAGTCAACAATTGTTTGCGTATTTTAGTTATTAACTAATAATGTGCAGACTACCTTGATTTCATATGTATATGCCTGTGTCTGTCAAAAAAGCTCCAGAAACATAAAGGAGGAATGGAATAAAAAATATGTCATGAGACATAATGAGGCAGAAAATTCTCAGATCACTTGGACGTGGTAAGAGGTAAAAACGATATAAATACTGTATATTTTCTCACACAAACCACTCGTTTCGTGTCTTAGGCCATCAATGTGTATTAACATTTACGAGTCATTGAATCAGGTTTATTTTGGACTTCTCTGTGCATGCTCTTTGAGGTGGACCCCATAGATCTCCATTGTATGAATAGACACGAATGATTTGACCTAAAAATATCAAAATTGAAAATACTGCAGAAACAAAGACACCTACAACTTGGATGCACTTGAGGTAAGCTAAAACATATCAAAAATTAATTTCAAAGTGAAGTATCCCTTTAACACCATATCTACATGCAACTCTGTGTAATTTATTTTTTACACCATAACCTATTTTTTAGTCTATGACCATAACAGAAATCCAAAAGTCTGCCCACACCGTACACTCACGCACACACACATGTACACTCTCTCAATGTTTGTGTTGAGAATAAAGCATGTTAAATGACAAATACCTAGCCTATAGATAATGTTTTTTTTTTGTTTGTTTGTTTTTTTTTTATTAGAAAAAAAAACTGTCCAATCCACTTTTAATCCACTGGGCATTGCAAAGATTTTTTAAATCGTGCTTAATATTTTCTAAACAAGTATTTATTCCCCAAAGACAGTTTTAATTCGGGGTGAACTGTTCCTTTAATTGTAAAATCACTTCACACACTCCTCAGCTATATTTAGTATGTATTTAATATGTCAATATTGACTGGTATTGACATATAAAATAGTGACATATATATTGACTGATAATGACATAAAAAATACTGGTATGTAATGTCAATATTGACAATTTTAATTGTGGGTGAACTGTTCCTTTAACTGTAAAATCACTTCACACACTCCTACTCAGCAGGTGGCAGTAGAACTCAAGCTTTGCTATCACACCTTTCATATTAAATATGCAGCCCTGCATCATCGGTACACACTGAAACAGTTCATGTGCTGGTGTAACGAGGTGAACGCAACCCATTTTGACTAATCTATTCGTCCATCTTTGGATCTATTTTTAAATGTGGTGTCTCTGACGTCGACTATAACCAGAGACTGAAATCTCCCATCGGAGCACAGACGCTGTTACAGCACACGGGACCGCTGGTGAGTGACACTGGCCCCGATGGCCAAGAACACGCTGTCTTCGCGCTTCAGAAAGGTGGACATTGATGAATTCGACGAGAATAAATTCGTGGACGATCACGATGAGGCTGCAGACCAGCAAGGACCTGATGCGGCGGAAGTCGACAATCTTATCAGGCAATATCCTTTAATATGAGCGCAACGTTTTGGGGGATTGAGACATGAACATGAGCCCGTGTGACATGAGTGCGCGCCTCGCTCGATACAGTACTAGGGCATGATGATGACGTGATGATTGTGCTGCCTTGTTTACAAGATTTTAACATAGCGTTGTTTTGTATTCATTTTAACTGCAACGACACAATTTTTATAGTTTGCAAGTATTAAATGCTTCAGGGTTTCCATAAAAAATATCAAGCAGTACAGCTGTTTTTAACATTGATAATTGTAAGACAAATCTTAAACAGCAAATCAGTATATTATAGTTATGTATTATATAACGAAAGTTAACTTTATAGTTGGTATAATTAATTGAATCCAAAATGCTGGCTTGCGAAATTATATATATATATATATATATGAAACAAATGTCGTGTCATTTTTAAAAAGTTTTAAAATGTTATTCCTGGTAACAACTATACATTCCCAATGGCCAGTTGCTCAATAAGGAAAGATGCAAACAATACATTGCCTTTTTTGAATCGTCATCTGTGAGGGGGATCATTTAATGTAACAAGCAGTATTAAAATCAATAAGTTACTTATTCTAACTTAAATTAAATTATTCTAATTTAAATACTTTTCATGGAGCTTTAACAGACAGACATTATCTTTCAGAGAAGTAAACTGGAAGTAACAGCTCGGGTCATGTGAATGTTTACAGCAGCCATGTAAAAATGAAATTATTTACAACTCTGTAAAAAAAAAAATCTTTTTAGACCCTTAAAACTTAAAATATCCTTTGATTTCAAATGTAACCAATTGGATAAAAATAGTTCATTTGTGTTCAACACTTGATGGGTAGCATATGTTTTTAGAACCAGTAAAGTGTTTTTCCTCATTTGAAGTGGCTTGTGTTTCAAAATTGAATTCAACTGACCTAATATCAACAATTTTATTTTATATAATATTATGTATTCTTATATTAATGTATTCAGCTGCTGAGAACAAGAGCGGTCTGACATTTCAGATACATCATTCTGTCACAGTGTTCCAATTAGGCTAGACTACGCTAATAGGCATTTGAAGCAAACAGTCGTCTGCATTGTAAACAAACCTGTTGAGGAGGGTTGTGAATCCACACGCTATTGTCACATTGCTTCCTTGTACTGTATAGGCTGAAATATACAATGGTGTTACTGTCTCTGTGATCTTCCTGTTTGTTTGTGATTCCATGGTGCCAGTTTTGCTCACAGGTGAAATGTGCCTGAACATGATCTCTAGTTTTTGGATGAAAAGTTTTTGCCAATAATGTGATGATAAAGTTGGCTTGAGAAAGCCAACTTACTGAAATCCTATTTAAACATATTAGTGGTGCTTGCCAAAGGCAACACATACCTATTATTAAGTTGACTTGTGAGAGCCAACTTACTAAAATCGTAATAAACTTATGATTATTCTTCTGACCTCAAATTTCTGACTCTTAACTCCTCCTAGAGCTTTAACTCTATAAACTCCAAACTTGGGTCAGACCTTCAAACTGTTCTGACTTAGTGTGCTATCTTTTCAGACTGATTTCAGTCTGGCAATTCATTCTAACTAATCTTGCATTTTTCTAACTGATCTTTCTTTTTTCTAACTAATCTTTCTTTCTGATCTTTCTTTCTGTAATTAATCTTTATTTTTTATAACTAATATTTCTTTCTAACTAATCTTTCTATCCAACCAAATTTATTTTTTCTAACTGATCTTTCTTTTTTCTAACTAATCTTTCTTTCTGTAATTAATCTTTCTTTTTTCTAACTAATCTGTCTTTCCAACTAATATTTCTTCTTTCTTCCTAATTAATCTTTCTTTTATTAAAACTAATCTTTCTATCAACTATTTTTTCTTTTCTTTCTTACTATCCTTTCTTTCTACTAGAACTAACCAATCTATCAAACTTAACACTAATTTAAACTTTTTCAAACTCTCTGGTTCTGCTTTTTCAAGCCAACTTAAAGCTGGTCTCATTAAACTTTTTTTTCTAGTTCATTCTGCTATTACTACCCTCTCTGAGCTGTCTAAATGGTTGGGATTTGGCCCTAGCAGGATGTGGAATGAAATTTGGCTGCCATAGAGGCCTGTCACCTCATGACTTCTCCCCTCATTGTGCCACTCCCCCGAGACCTCTTGATTTGCATCAGGCTTCCTCTTCCTCTCTGCTCTACCATGGTACCTGGTTTAGTAAGTTCCTGCTGATGTTATCTTGAGTTGATTTGGTGGAACAGCTGAAACCCGTGAGACTGAATCTTTTATGCAGAGTTCACTTGCCACAACTAGGGGATTCACTGTTCCAGTGTGTCCCACTTAAAATTTCAAACCTGTAATAAGCACTCATTAACCTTTTCTATGGACAGTAGAATATCATGTGAAGGTCCTCTAATGTGAGACCCTCAGGCTAGATGTGCTGCTTTTGTTTGTGATAGCCTGTCTGACTGTTGGGCATCGGTATCTGACTGGTTTCACAACACTTCTTGGGTGCAGTGGGGCAGAATGCTAAAAGCTTGATCTTGCTGAAGATGCCAGTTGTTATTATAGAGCGCTGAGCCGCACTTTGAAAAACAAGAGGTCCCAAAGGTACCTTGCATGCTCCCTGTTGATTTTGTCAGCGTTTTGAATGAATCCCTGGCAGTACATGCTTTCACCACACTCTTGATATGGGGTAGAAGGGGTTGATATATAATTTTAATGCTAAATAATAATATTTTTTTCAAAATAAAAATATTTTGTAACATTATAATTGTCTTTAATGTCACTTTTTACTAATTTCATGTATCCTTGCTGAATAGTTATTCCTTTCTTGAAAAAAAAAAAATCTTACTGATCCCAAACTTTTGTTAATTGTTTTTGAATTCTTATTTATGGTTCTCTGAGACTCTTATTTTGGGATGTGTTCAATTGTCTTTAGGCAGTAAATGTTTGGGTATCTCTGACAACTCTACAACCTATTATGTCTTATTTTAATTCATGTTTTTATTTTGTTTAGTTGAGAGTGAAATGTTAATTTATACTGCAACTAAAAAACGGACAGCGTCATATAACAATGCTTTAATTGAGAAAAGAAATACGGTGATGGATATGTAATTCCATCCAAACTTAAGTGGAACGTCCTCAGCACAGCAAGAGAACAGGTCATCTGGGGACAAGAAGTTCCCAGATGAAGAAGAAAATATTGTGGAACACAAGGGCGCTGAAGACAAGTGCCTTGAGACTCAAGAGTGTTCTCTGTTTTGCTTCTATTTTGAGGCTTTCTATTTGTATTATTGAGGTCACAGCATCTAAAATTTTAATAGTTCGATTAAAAGTTGATAATTAGAGACTGAAATTAAATTAGGGATAGCCTTGTGTCTCTCGTATTAATGCACTGTTGTTATGAAGAATGTAGTGGCAAGTGGCTTTAGACAATCAATCATCCATGTTCCTGAGAGTTTAGTCCAGCTTGAGTGTGTATGTATGTTTGTGACAACTTCATCCGAGAAATCTAGTTCCCCCTAGTCAGCTTCATTTTTACAAAATGACTGTCTTCCTTAACCAGCTCTAATGCACAGGGGACATGATGGCAGCCCTTCATATTGCTCTGAGGAACCCTCCAATCAACAGCAAAAACCCTGCAATAAAGGTACAGACCGTTTCAACAAAAACTTTTTACAATGAAGTGACCACAGATTGCGCAATTTCTAGAAATATGCCGTCTTTTCTGTATTTCTTTCCCAGGAAAGAGCTCAGACTGTGGTATTGAAGGTTCTGACATCATTTAGGGGCAACGATATAGAGCCCGCTGTTAAATCTCTCGACAAGAATGGAGTCGATCTTCTTATGAAGTATATCTACAAAGGCTTTGAGAGGCCTGTAGAAAATAGCAGTGCCATATTGCTGCAGTGGCATGAAAAGGTAAACCTAAGAATTTTGTTTACTCAATTTGTTATGTTTCAGTCAGTGGTTAACAATGTTGGTACAAAAACCATCAGATATGTAATACGCATTTTAGTGGGCTATATATAGCATGAATAAAACTTTCCCCCTTATCTTCGATAACAGGCATTTGCCATTGGAGGACTAGGCTCTATTGTTCGAGTTCTGACAGCCAGGAAGACTGTATGACTACCTGAGCCGACCTGGAAGCAATGTCGCTAAGAGACGCAGAGGACATGAGACAGGTTTGCCTGTTACTTAAAGGAAAGAACAAGAGACCATCGTTTTGAATGCTACTGCCCTGATGAAAAAACAAAGTAAAAAAAAACTGTAAACGGTAGAGAAACAACAAAGCACTTGTTTCGAACTGAAAAAAATATGCTTGTGTAAAAGAGAAGCAACGTTCATGTCAATGTATCATAAATTATTCTATGATATACTGGCATCAAAAAAAGTTTTCAATCCGACATGGTTTTTTGAGGGGAAAAAATGGAAAACAAAACAATCCCGGTGTACGTGCTATGAGTCAAATGTGGTGAATAAAGATCAGGTGAGTGTGAGCAGCAAATGTGTGTCAGTACATGAGGTTGTTATTTTATTAGTTAGATTTAATCAATGTTTTATTTTCTTATTTTATTTCACATCTTTTGTCCCATACTGCTTTGTTTTTGTGCAGAGATTTAATAATGGAAACAGTGATGTACACCAAAGGGGTAGAGTGGGGATCATTGTAAAGTGCCTGCTACAATAAAGTAAATGGATCTCCTTTATGTTGTCATCTGTGTTTGATTTAATTTTAATAAATGATTCATGTGTAGAGTATAACTCATTGGCCATATAATAAAATGGTAATACTGTACAACTGACTTGTCTAACCTGTTTGACTGTTCTATTCGGGATGGTGCCCTACAGAAGCAGGAAGGGCAGGGTAATTAAGATAATACATATCAGGAAAAGAAGATAAAGGGGTCTTCAAAGTATTCTGAAGGATGTAATGCTGATAACTTCTATCATGCCAAGACCAGAGCCCCAGGGATATCATGCATGGAGTGCTGTAATCTCACTGCTGGGCGGCACAAGGAACAGGAGCTGTATTCGTCTATAAATGTCAGATGGTTTTTCATGTGTATGGGCTAAATCGAATATTTGGCGAGTTCCACAACACTTAAATGGCTTTCTGAACTTCAGCCAGCTCTGTTGTTTCCTGTCCGCCATTATTGGTCAAACTGATTAATTTAGGTGTGCCTGACCTCAGTAGTCACAACAACAATAATCAGGCACACCTGAATTAATCAGCTTGTCCAATAATAGCAGACACGAAACAACGGAGCTGGCTAAAGTTCAGAAAGTAGTGCAGCTGTGCATAAAGCCAATTAGCTATGCACTGATATAAAAATTTTGTTACAATCAATAACTGATATATGGTCTATTAAATCATACAATATGTTGTCTAAATAATGTTAAAATCAAAGTCATTTAAATGCTACATGTGAATCGCATTTATAATGGATATTGGCTTTAAAATGAATATAAATTAGTGTTTTAAAGATGTTCATTATCACCGCAAAAATAATCTTCATTTAAAAGAATGAAAGGGGTATAACCAAAAAAATATATCTAAAATTACAATGCACAATTATATTATGTTTATATGTATTAAGGAACACCAAAAGTTAAGCAAAACAGTCATAAACTTTTTAATATTCTTAAATAGCATTCTTAAAAACAAAAAGCTTGCATGTTTTGGTTTCATCACTTTTTTTTCTCTGCATTTAACAACAAACATCAAATATAATTTGGCAACAGATAAGACAAAACAGTTAAGTGATTAAAAACACATGACAATTGGACAATGCAAGTATGTTCAACTAGCAACTCTAGAACCCCTTAACTTATAAAGAAAGAGTATTCTGACCATTACATCACTTTTGAAAATGTTCCCTCCCACAACAGTAGGAACTGGTAGAAATCACCATTACTACACCTTAGATCTGGCCCCATGTTGACAATAGAAAACAAATGCAGTTGATTTTCTTTTTGTTCCATCCAATCATAGCTGCTAATGCATTTACAGCATTCATTAAAATGGTGCAGGGGGCATCAACATTTAACCGATCTGCTAAATAACATGCAACTACTACATAAATGTGGGCAATAGGTAAGAAAACACTTAAATAAATAAAAAAGGGGTATTGCATTTCCCCCTAAATCTTAAATGGGTAGGTTTACTCTGTGGTACATTTCACATACAAGTGCTTAAAGTCCGTATTCACCCCTGTGCTCTCAGATGAATGGTGTGTGGTGTGAATACAGCACTATCCCGGGACAGTCTGAGCGAGAACTTACAGAGCTAATCTATAGGATGCTGTGAAGTTAAGATACTCATACACACATACTAACATAAATTAAATAAGGCAAAAACATTCGACAGTCCACCAGTCAAGGTCAGACAACTAGAGGAGAGGAAACGGTGACATCCACCATCTGTTTCCCTCTTCATCTCCATCCAGCCCTACTCTTTTTGGCAAACTAAAACAGTATAATAATAAAAATTCCCCAAAAAAAGCTAGGCCATGAAACAATTTGTGCCAGCAAGACTGTAATTTGGGCAGTGGATTTTCTATGTTAAAGTTGATTTTGTTTGGCAGTGATTTGTTCGTTAGCAAACTTCTCTCTTTTTACACAAGAGATTTTTTTTTTTAAATAAGTGCGTGGAAGCAGCTATGAAACGTGCTAAAATATAAACAAGAATAAAGGAGAGCGATGACGGTATTTTACGGGACCTTGTGCTCTCCACATGCAAGAATCATTTGGTCCTATTTGAATGTCCATGATAAAACCTGCAGTTCTGGGGAAGAGTTGGTAAACGTTGAAAAATCCATCATTATGTGTTCCGATTTGTACCGGAGATCACAGACGGAGAAAGGGATGAGCTTTTTTGCCAAAAGTGTGACATAACAGAATGATCAGACATGTCTCTTGCCAACCGCACAATAAATAACATCAGAATAAAACTTAAATAGTGCAAGTAAAGTGCAAGGCTGTTATCGTAACCGCCATCATCGTAATGATCAACAATGTGACGTAATGAACCGAACGAAACATTGATCACATCATTTCTTACTAGACCGATGCAATGCACTTGTCCTTGACACAGATGGGTCGTGAAGGAGGGATGCTCTTATGCCATGATCCTTGGAATGTCAGCTGACTGCACTTGTGTGGAGTGGCGGGAAGGTGCGCAGTTGAGACAGTGGCATGGTCCACTCACAGATTAGACAAAAGAACACGGCCCCTGTCACATGCAGAGGGTCATCTTTTCACAGATCTGCCATGACAAACAACCCAGACAGAAACACTTCTCTGCATCACATTGACTTCTTATAGAACTATACACATATTTATATTTATATATATATATATAGATATATACACAAATTTGCACCTATATACAGGAGTACGCCTGTACATCTCTGTGACACTATAAAAGAGAACTTTGTTGGCTATTGGTGTCCACTGCACACATGGAATAAGACATTAGGTTATTACATTATGCAAGTATGGGCTTACCACACTACTGAGGCATGCTAAAAATAATCTCTTTTGAAGAAACGCTCGATAAAATGGAGATTCTGGTGTCAAAGTAGCGATTAATTGAGGCCCAGTTAGCTGATTACCAAAACAACCCAAAAGAGGCACAGCGCGATGGACCTCCTTCAAAAGGCCAGACTAAAGTCCACGAAATTTGTGTCAAGACGAAAAACGAACACGTTTTAATGAACGAAAACAAACAAGAAAGGCAAGACAGAGCAAATAAATGCAAACATGCTGCACGCTCCCAATGGAAAAAACTGTGTAAACGTTGCAGAGGCAGAGTGTTGAGAAGGGAAAACAAACTTCCTTCTCCAAAATGTGTTTTGCCAAAGCCTTAGGCTCATCTTTTTGGAAGAATCTCCCTGGAATTACACCAATCGTCATTAAAAAATGTTTCCAAATCTCTTTCTCAAGTCTCCTATGTTATCTTGTGCTTTCTAATCACCTTCAGAAACGGCGATAGCTTCCCTCAACAGGTCTGAACCGCTGTGTGCCTGCGCACATACACTCATGCATGTAGTAAATCTCCGTGTTCTCCTGTATGTTGGGAGCAACGCTTTTGCATCTGGGTGTGTGTGGTTAGTTCAAATCTAAAAATGCATGTGAACTAGACAAACTGTAAATATCTGCCCACAATGATGAGATATTTTCTCTATCTAGACTATCTAGATCTAAATGAGATTAGGTTAAACAACCAGCTTATTCAGAAGAAACTACCTACAACTTGTGTATCCATATATGGACATGAGCGCCTCTATGTGTGTGTGTGTGTGTGTGTGTGTGTGTGTGTGTGTGGGTACGTGTGTCTGGAAGTTGGCATGGTGCCACCATGTGGTCAATAGTTATCCAACAAGCCATCAGAGAAGAGGTTTTGGACATCCAACATGGCCGCCAGCTCTAGCACATGTTTCTGTAGAAGGCTGCTCTCCACCATCTCCTGTTTCGGCAGCTGGGGGTACGATTCTGGAAAACTCCTCGCTTCCTGTAACGTGCACAGAAACAGCATCCTCATCCAGCTGCTTTGTGAAAACATCTTGAATAAAACATTGGTTCAAAAACTGTGTTAAACTGCTGCAGTCTCAAAAATGTGATCTCTTGCTGTTATATTCTGTCACTTAAAAAAATACACTTATCTGAAAGGGTTTGGGCATGTTTTCACCTGGTCACTTCATGTGTTTTTACTGATCGAATAGCTATCTGAATTGATTGGAAAGCTATATTTTCAGAGAAAACACATTAAATGTCCAGTATGTAATTTTTGGCCACCAGGGGTCACTAATCTCTTACAATTACAAAGGCGTACATCGATGACGCAAAGCACCAAGCGGAATTATGGATCTTGTCGTCAAGCTGATGGATCTTTTATGGATGAGTGAATACTTTGGTGTTTTTAACATGACTGTGGGATGAAGCAGAGCACGATTGCTAATGAGAGACGTATACTAAGGTAAATTAGTAGCAAAACTCGAGAGCACGTAGATGTGAACTTGTACAATAAATATTTCTATGTGTACGCTAACATTTACACTCACAGCAAAATCTGAACTTGAACGCTGAGATTTGCACTCGCCAACAGGTTACAAACGCATATTCTGAATTAGAATTTTTCGTGACATTTTCGCGTACAATAGAAGTCCCATTTCACTGGCTAGGCGCCAACCAATGAAACGGCTCCGCTCCCGCCCCCCTTCCGCTCTCGCCGCCACTGAGTGGCAAATGCACAAGTTATTTTTGCACCTCGTATATCGCGAAAAGTGTAGCAAAAGTCGAGGTGCAAAATTTGAACTTGCAGTGACAGATTTGAGAAGTTGCAAGTGACTAATTGTCGTTGTATTGCGAATGTGATTGTACACTATCACACTACACGACATTTGAGTGTGTTGAATGTTGTTAGGTTGTTTGTTGACTGTATGAAAGTAGCAGTAAGCTAGATCAACATAGAATAACATACAGATCATAGTCTAACATTTCATCATATTGAACTAAACAACATTGATTAGTTTTATGTACATTTGCTCATCTGTCTAATAAAGTGGAACACTCGCATTTCTGTCAAGTCAAAGTTAGCCGCGGAGGTGGAGCTCTCGCCATTTGTCTCAAAGTCTGCTTGCCATGGTCCAAAATGTTTGAACAAAACAACAACAGCATGAGCATCCTGCTAAGCATAACCCAGCTGTCCACGTCTGTCGCCATGGTTACTATGGTAGTACGAGCGGAAACCGAGGGTAACGCGGATATGACGCCACTGACTGTTGACTAGTCCCATTTCCTTGGTTAAAATTGCAATTTTTTCACAATTTACAAATAGTTAGAATTTTGTGAGATATTGTGAGTAATCAACTAAATAAAATATATAACATTGGCCTAGTGGTTTTGGGATATTTTACTGCAAAAATCCTACATATTGTACCTTTAAGTGACCAGGTGTAATCAGATTGACTTTGATATGACACTGACTTGAATTGGTTCTGTTTCTAGAGAACCTGAACTTGTTCATCTTTTTTTTTTTTTTCCGGTAATGTGGCTGCAGTTTTCACTCAGTAGTTCTCAAACTGTGGAGTGTGTAGTTCCAATAGGAGGTTAACAACAATACATAAAATGTATGTTTAATGCAGCTTTATATGTCTAAGACTTTGGATAACTCATAATTATTATTGTGGGATACAAAGAGTGAAGTATTATTATTTATTATATTTATAAAGTATTATTAAAATAATATTATAGTATTTATTAATACTTTGAAGTAGCATTTATTTTTATATTTTTAGTTTTTATTTTATTTATTTATAATTAGTTTATTTTTGTAATCTTTCAATTTAGCTTTATTTTTATTTAAAATTTAGTTTGAGTTATTTTATTCAAAAAATAACAGGTGATATTGTTTTCATTCTTCTTCTTCTTCTATTGGACCTCAACTGAAGTTAATTTCCTGAAGGCAAACTTTCAAGAAACACTGGATTCAGATCTCAGTGTTGAGAATAGTAGACTATTAATAAATGTCACCAATGTTTTTTTTTTAATTGTTGCTTTAAAATAAGTTTAGTGAGACAAATATGAGAATTATTTCACTGATTATTGATCAAATTGTGTTTATTATAGCAACATATATAATATTAATTAAATTCAGTCTCACCCGGAAGAGCTTGTGTAATCGGAGCGTGGTGCAGCAGAACACGAAACGGATCATGAGCAGTCGCAGAAACTCATCGCCATAAAACTGTAGAAAGGCTTGATCTGGAAGACAGTCAACAGGAAAACTATGAAATATATATCTGTCCATTGGTCCAACTAGTCAATGATGTATACAAATGTATGAAAGTATAAAAAAAAAGCACAAAGGGCACATATTGGCTTTACCTATAACTCGGGAACTCGTGATCATCTGGCCAATGTCATGGAAAACCTTCCGCAGGAGTTCCTGAGCCTTTTCCCACAATCCATAGCGCATGCTGCTCAGTCCACAGACAGACAGGAAGCCCATGAGGGGGTTGTAGAGGAAGAGAGTAAACAGACTTCCACGCTGAGACTGGTCTTCAAGCGAGTAAAACAGAAAAAAGTATAAAAATACAAAATTTATTAATCAACATAATAACAGACAATCTTACTTCAAGGGGGAAAACTAAATAAGAAAAAATAAAAAGCTAAGCAAAATATATATATATATAAAAAGGAGACCTTGCATGCTCTTCGGATATGCTGTTGGAGAAAGCAGGCATACAAGTGGTTGACCGAACAGGTTAGAGAAATTCTGTGAAAAGACAGGAAGAAGTCAAACAGTTAGTTTTACATTATTTTTAATTTTTAACAATACATTTACTCTACTAGTAGTGAATGGTTCATGTGTTATAAATGTACACTAGGGGGCACTCCATTACTGAACAAAGCAGACAACTAAACAAAATCAGTTGAGGAGGAAAAAAACCTGAAACAAAGAGTGATCAAATCAATCTATAATTAAAAAGATAAAAACTACAACAGAGCCGTTAACTCCCTATCCAAGGTATCTTACTTCTCGTGTTTATCCTAGTAAATAAGTTAGATTGTCTTATTTATAGAGCAAGCACATGGCTGCTGTTGAATAATGAATGGCCTCATGATGTCACAGAATACTGCAATGATGAAACAAATGTGAGCATATGATAAAGAAAGGGAGACAGAGAGTTTATGTCTCACCTTATAAGCTGTGCTGTTAGATGAGTCGACAATGATAAACAGAGGTTTCCTGGTGAAGGGGAAAAGGTCTCCTGGGTGGAGGCTGAAAAACACATTTGTGCATGTATGCGTGTTAAAATAACACCTCAGTGTCTTAAATGTGTAGTAAGGACACAATTTCAACTTCTCATAGTTACAGAAGGCTAGCACAGAATGGGTGTCAATGAAGGCTCACCAGTGCATCTCTTTTTGTGCCTGATTTCTCTTCTGCACCATCTCACCATTCACCACATCTCGGTTAGTATTGGTCAAGACACCTCCAAAGTCATAAGGTCCTGTAAATAAATGTTAAATGTGATGTAAAATAATGATGGGACAGATCTTACTCCTCCACGTATGCATCCAAATGTAGCATCATGATTCTTTTTGCAGTGGGACTACTTTTCTGTTTCTCCATTTCCAACACTGTTCAAAAGTCTGGGTTCAGTAAAAAAGAAATTAAGGATTTGAATATTTGTATTCAGCAAGGGTACACTAAAACATGTAAATTAAAACTGACAGTAAAGACATTTATAGTGTTGCAAAAAAAAGTTTCCATTTAAAATCAAATCAAATTTTAAGCAGCTCAACTATTTTGAACATTGATAAATAATAAGAAATGTTTATTGAGCACCATATCAGCATATTAGAATGATTATGAAGAATGGAGTAATGGCTGTCACAGAGATAAATTACATTTTAAAATATAAAAAAGTACAAAACAGATGTTTTAAATAGTAATATTTACAGTGTTTACTAAATTTTTTGATCCAATAAATGCATTATTGTGAACATAAGAGATTTCTTACTAAAACATTTTTTTAAAAATCGTGTGACATTATGCTTTTGAACATTAGTATATATAATTTCTGTGGGTGGTATTTTGTTTTTAAAAAGAGCACCTGGTACTCTCGCATGGATATTTCATGTAGAATATAGCCACTTAACAATTTCAAAATTTAAAAGATCATATATTACTGTGCACAGAAAAGGCTGGCAAGTGATGTGTCTTCAATTCCTGTAATTTGATTGGCTTAATGGCATTCCAAGAATGCTTAATTTGTTAGTATTTATGTACATTTTAAGATAAGAATATTCCATATCATCCTGTGATGTCAGACAGAACAACAGTGTGCTAAAACAACTCGGCGTACCTTCACACTCAGAGCGTCCATTGGGGAAAACTCCAGTGGCAGAGAGATACACCAACAGGACACTATTGGCTGGCAGCTCCTAGCAATAAAAGAATCAATGAAAGAAAAGACAACTTTCAGTGACTAGAACAGATAAATTAATCCATTAAATTGGCTTATTAAATCATAACGCTCACAATACTTCAAATGGTAATGCAGTGTCATAGCAAGCAGCTTTTTAAGTTCAGTGGCACACTAAGTGCTGCACAGCCAGAGGATCTCAGAAACAGATGCACAAACCATACAGAATATAGCATTTAAAATGTGTCCATTTTTGCACATAGACACACACACACATATAGAACAGCTAATAGCAGGAACTGGTTAAAGAAGCACGTGGAAATGTCTTATTTGTCAACATTTATCTAAACAAAACATGAAGCAAGATGGAAAACAGCCTAAAAATAGGGGTGTCTGAGAGTTAAAAATGAACTGCTTCGTAGCAAAAGTGTGCGAGGATCTGAGTCGTGTGCGTGTGGGTTTTCCTCACACTCTCGAGGTGCTACACTACAGCAGAGCAGATAGTAACACGCCAACACCCCCGTAGCATGCCATGCTGCAACTCGCACTCGCACATAAGGGGTGTCACTCCAGACAACAGAACAGAAACTAGTGCATAGGATAGACAATAACTATAATGCAATTATGCATGAAATGCCTGTAAAATTCCCTTGAGATCCAGGGGCTTAAAGGCTCAAAAAAAAACATATGACGTATGTTAATATGTTAATATAATATATGTTTCCGATAGAAACAGGTTTAGATGAGGAATAATAAAGGGTTCCTCCTAAAGTTTAATGTTTTAGAAATAAGTCTCTTATGCTTACTAAGACTTTGAGTATCTTACTAAGATACTAAGATAGAAAAAAAATGTAATATTGTTAAATATTATTACAATTGAATTTAATATAACTGCTGTCTATTTTGATATATTTTAAAATGTAATTTCTGTGATGTAAAGCTGCGTCAAAGAAGTCATTTTAATATGTTGATGCTCAAGAAACATTTCCTATTATCAATGTAGAAAACAAATATTCTTTTGGTAAAAATAATACTTTTTATATAATTTATTGAAACCATGTTAAAGGTGTCACCTTTCTGAATAAAACATTATTTCTTAAAAAAACAAATACTGACCCCAATGGTCAGAGACTTTTGAATGGTAGTTTATTTATATTTGCTTAAAGTACAAATTGTCATTTAAGAGCATATACAGTTGTGCTCAGAATTAATGGCACCCCTGGTAAATATGAACAAAACTGCCTGTATCCTTTTGATCTTTCATTCAAAAATTGCCAAAAATCAAACCTTAAATTGAAGTAAAAGAATTGAAAGTGGGGGATCAATGACATCAAACAAACCTTGAAGGAGGCAGACAGGAAAGTGAAGAGCTGGCTGAAGGTTGGTTTGTAGAGAAGATATTTATGAGGGTTCTCTCTTTTGGCAGGCTTTTCATTGGGCTCCTATAATGAGAGAGATAAATAAGTGAGAGAGGAATAGAGAGACAAAGAGAGCAGATGAAGTGAGATAGAACAGTCAGAGAGAGCCTGAAAAAGGTCAAGTATCCTAATGAAATTGCGAGGGAGGAAGGGTGAAAATACTCAGAAACACTCAACAAAGAGAGTGACAGGGAGAGTGTAAGAGTCTTCTCTTACAAGTGTCCCTGGTTTGGAGCTTTGTGTGGCCAGGTTCACTGGTTCCCTCTCAAGCGCTTGAAGCATCCGAAACATATCGATGGTCAGCTCGCTAAACTTCACCTGCAAACCAGATGAAATCCAACTATTGCAAAAACCAGAGTTGTAACCACTGCAACAAGTTTGAAGTGTCTAATCATTTACATAAGAAAGCACCGCTTGAATTTGACATATTATGTAACTTGCTCAGCCTGCTAAGTGTTTTGCTGTACTGTACTCCCACCTGACTGTTACAGTTGCCAATGATGAGTGCATCTGCCAAGGTGAGCTGGCCAACCACCATGCCCTGTTCAAGAGGGGGCACACCCCCCTCCTGCAGCCGATTGGATATGACCACCATGGCGTTGTCATCATTCACGATCATAAGAGGATCTGCCTGTGTAGGTAGAAAAATAGTAGATGAGAAAGGCACAACGGTTAAGAAAATATCAATATTTGTCAAAGTCTTAAACAGTGGACTACATCTGACCTTTGTAACAGCAAGTCTACTATTGTACACCTCTTCTGCATTTGGTCAATATAATGCCGGACCTGAATTTATCTAAACCAAATTGCCTCTTCAGATTTTGAAAGCTACTCAAAGTCCCCTTATGCAAAAAAGTACAGCATGCTGTTAAACCTTGCGAAGTCCATCTCTTGAATCTTGCGTCCCATCCTTCAGGTAAATTTGAGCTATTACCTTGCTCCATATCTTAAGTGACAAACATTTCCATAGGTTTCTCAATTCCTTTAATTTTTCCAACAAGTCCTTGTCCCCAATTGCAGCCTGAATTGGAAAGTCATCTGACATAGAACCCTCAATCTCTTTCCATCTAGCACAGTAATCTGGGTTGCACCAGCATATTAAGGGCCTCAGTTGAGCAGCAGTATAGTAGTCTTTTAAGCACGGGAGAGCAACTCCGCCCTTGATTTTTCTCAATTGTAAACTCTGGTATCTAATTCTTGGCCTTCGTCCCTGCCAAAAGAACCTTGAAATATGCTTGTCCCACTCCTAAAATTGTTGGTCAGGTGTATCTAGTGCAAGAGACTGAAAGAGATACATCAATTTCGGCAAAATAACCATTTAGACAGATTCCACACTCCAGCATTGCAATCTTGACATCGCAGCCTGTTCATTATCTGTATTCACATCAAACACGAATAGAGCGAATTATCCAATAATGTTTCGCAATTCTAGCCTGACTGGCATGCAGATGAAGGGCACTCATTTTCTGCTTATCAATCGCCGGTTATTGAGGAGGAATCCACCAGCACGAGACAATGGTATGGTGGAACCAAACTGACACCTTTACATGATTGCCTGTTAGCGTGTCACTGTGCCTTTGTTAATGCAACCAAACTTGTTTCGCAACCTGTGGTCTCTTCCGACGAAGACAAAAAAACTAACGTTTTATCGAACAAATGTTTTATTGATATCGAACACGTGGCTATCGCGATACATATCGTTATCGTGTTATCGCCCAGCCCTTTGAGTTACTGTACATGAACATGGTAAAGTGAAAAATCAAACACCTTGGAGATGACAGGTATGTAGCCTACTATATTTTAGGAATGGCACAAAGGTGTGTGACTGACCAAGCACGAGTTCGTGGGCGAATTTAATAACGCGGAGCGTTGTTAACCAATTGATCCATATATAAGGCGCTCCGGTGACTGCTGCTGACTGCTGACTGACTTGTTGCACGCCGGTCTGTTGTTGTGGGGACATTTCCACGCCACAAAACGTGACGCTGAACGAAACAAACTGTAATTGGTTGTTTGACATGTCGGTCAAACGGCCTGATGGGCGGGCCTTGGCCAAAGAAAGCTGCTATGAATTCCAGTCTGAAGGTCTGGCTACGCGAGACTACTGGATGGGAGACCTGAGAAAACCAGGTTGCTGCTGGAAGAGGTGTTAGTGAGGCCAGCAGGGGGTGCTCACCCTGTGGTCTGTGACGGGGACACTATACTGTCAAAGAGCACCGTCCTTTGGATGAGACTTTAAACCGAGTTCTTGACTCTCCGTGGTCATTAAAAATCCCTTGGCCTCTGTCCATCATGGCCTCCTAATAATCCGCATATACTGATTGGCTTCATCACTGTCTCCTCTCCACCAATAAGCTGGTGTGTGGTGGGCATTCTGGTGCAATATGGCTGCAGGTGGATGCTGCACATTGGTGGTGGTTGAGGAGATTCCCCCCTCCATACTGTATGTGAAGTGCTTTGAGATCCCAGAAAAAGCGCTATATAAATGTAACAAATTATTATTATTATTTTATTATTATAAATGGCTGAAATAAGGTCTGTTGTAAACACCACCTCAAGACATTTTCACGTTTTATTCTACGACATAAAATACATCAGTATTACCCCATTTTTTTAAAGCTGAATGAAAACCGTGAAAAAGACGGTTGCTAAAAAGTGTCTAAATGGGAGTTCAGAGGCTGTCGGGGACATTAAACGTCATCACGCCGAACAGGTAAGCTCAGTCCGCTTTTACAGCCAGCTGCTTATAATTGTGCTCTTATAAACTATTCTAACATTGTGAGAAAATGTTTTTACATAGAAACTGAAAGATTTGTTGGAAGCTTAGTGACGGTGACGTTGAAATTGTGGGATTGTGGTGCATTTAGTTTATACCCTAACTTCAGCTTTTTACTCGTGGTGACAGCATTTAGGAATTCAAATTCATTAAAGTTGTGTTTTTGTCATCTTTGAAAATTATCTTGATGGACAAAGCGATTAAGTATCATACAATTTTGTTGATCACAGAGCTTATTTTTATGATAATCTAAAAGCCTATGGAAAAATCCTGAGAAAATTGAGTTTTTGTCGAGGGAACCAGAGTGATGCTAACTAGCGGTTGGCCTACAGAGTGACGTCATACCACCACTCAATACTGATGACACTTTATGCACATTATAGACTTAAAATTCTTACCTCCACAAAAGCAGCAACTTCTTGCAGCACCAGGTTCCACTCTAACTGGTCCTCTGTGTTGAAGCGCTGGGTGTAGTCCTCAATCTCCTCAGAAAGCTCCTGCAAAAAAAGACAGCACAGATGGTCTCAGAAACATCGATATAGAACATACTGGGTTTTTCTTCTCATGAACGGTGAATTGTTGTCAGTATATTTATTAGTCCTTTGCAAAAAAACAAAAACAAATATAAAATAAAAAAATCAATTAATTTCTATAAATATGAGTATATGAGTATATGAGTAATGGCTGGAAGTGTGCAATTTTACAGAGCCAAAATTGATGAGGCATGAATTTTGTCTTAATTCCAGCTGCATAACTAACCAACAGACTGTCCATGCTGACTGATCCTTTGTCAAGAACCTCGGTTCCACTGAATATCTATAGTGAGCCATGGACTAAAAATGTTTAACTGGTCTATTTGGTCTGCCGTCCATGACTTACCTTGACTAGCACTTTAACCAGGTCCATTTTGTTGAGCAACAGACAAACAACGATAAACCGAGCGTAATACCTCAGCTTTTTTACAACCAGCTCAGGCCTGTGCAAAGGAAAAGGGACAAGATTAATGAACTGAAGAGAAAACCATTTGGGATATTTACTGCTTTACTTGCTCATAAGTATATTACTTTAAATAACTTTCTAGAACATAGAAATAAAAATCAAGAAAACATCAACTCATCACAGTTCATTATATCGCCTTTTCACCTGTCTTCTTTGTTGACTTGGTGGTAATATGATCGCTGGCGAATGGCCGAGTAGAAAGAAAAGGCTTCATTTAGATAGCTTGTTTCTGAAGTGCGGAGGCTGAAGAAGACAAAAAAAATAAAAAAAAATAATGTGAAAATAGTTCTTGAATTACACTGTTTGAAACCAGATGAATAAATATCTGTGTTAAAAGGCTCCTTACTAGTAATGGTAATACAACTGCCCAATTTTTGAGGCCACTTCACCTATCTGCCACCTCTTGAGACCATACCGGTTGTCCAGGACTTGTCTATTCTCCAGTAACATAAACCCAAATAAGAAGAATCAAGAATCATCTGTCATTAATGCTGACATCACAGTGCAGAGGAACTGTCAGAGGGAGGTTTGATCACACATGTTAAATCTTCAGTCTTTTGTAGCTCTAAGGCTACCGGTTTTATTTTTGAGATTTTGGTTAAAAAAAAATCAAAAATAAATAAATAAAAAAACAGTCCTCTGTTTCAAAAATAGATCTAGGGCTGACCTGTGCTGCTGCTGAAACTTCCACAGCTTGGTGTATACGTCAAATGTTCGGCCAAAATAGGACTGCCACTGCTTGTGTCCATATTGAGGCAGATCCCTGCAGGAGTGTGAGAGAACAAGCAAGAGAAACACAGCCAAATTTACTACAGTAATGCATTCTCCTCATTTAAAGATACTCAATTTAACAGGCTTTAACAGACAAAATCAATATAAACCATTTTCTGAGTGCTTGTGTTTACACAGTCAGTATTTGGATCTGACATAGTAAATGATAGGAAAAGTTCGACATAGTTTTTTTTTAGTTATGACAGTTGATAATGAGGTCAAAAAAGACATACATGGATGTATCATTCACATAAAATCAATATAATTTTCTTTTCATTTCAAAGTTTACAGGAGTGTCTCAAAAAAGATAATATAAAAAAGGATCTGATATCGAAGAAATAGTTGTGATAGATAACCATTATGACACTGACTAAGTAATATTTTAAAAAAAAATGGTGACTTCCATAACACTAGAAAATCTCATCACAATTAATTTGATAAAAATTGAATTTAGAGACAAGTCAAATAGAGACAGTAGACTTCTGCAAACAAAAAAGAAAAACAGTTTTGGTGACCATTGTATTCCATCGTAGACAACAACAAAAATTATGCTGGCACATTTATCAAAATATCAGGGGTTTTTTTTCTTCCACAGATGACTATATTAACAGACTTCTATGCAATGGGAATTGCTTTTTACATATGATCGAGGTACTGTGACTCATTGTTTTAATCACTAGATTCTTTTAAAATAACAAATCAAGGTTGTATTAAACCCAAACCTACAACCTTGATACCCACATATCGTTATATAAGGCATTTCTGCCCCTCTGCCTTGACACTCCAATTGCAAGACATCATTTTGGACAACAGCAGATGAGCCTTCCGAATATGCAAGTGGTCATGGTTGTCATGCACTTAATTAACATAATCATGCCAATGATGAGAAGACATTGGTGGAGGGGGAGAGCAAAAACAGAGCAATCAGAGAGTCAGAAAGTGCGAGTGGGTGAGAGTGTTTGGGCAGGGCTGTGGTGAGTCATAGTGCCGATGATGTGAAGGAATTTGACGAGCTATGGCAATCAGCTTGAGAAGTAGCACTTTTGCCTCTATTCGCTCTTTCTCTCTTTATTCCTTTCCTTTCCCCTAAACCTTCCAAAACCACCTCTAGGCCCTATTGTTATCATCAAAGGGTTGCTATGACAACAGAAGCAGGGACTGTGGAAAGAAGGGAGGTTGCGAATGCAGCAGGTAAATTCACAAGCCCTCATTTACACATGCTCACACGATTACAGTAGATGATGCATCATTTATGAACCAGTGATGGGTCATTCTAGGAAAGGCAAGGGGACAAAAACGAATCTCAAAAATAAAACATGTCAAGGCATAACCTTGAGTTATACACATACAACAAGCACACACACACACACACACGCATCATGCAATGCAATTAAACACCAGAGCACAAACACGCCTCTTTCATTCATGCAGATTCGATGAAACCCAGCACTGTATTTTGTTCCACAGCTTTCATTTCTAATGTATATTCACACATGCTATAAGGTTATAGAGATGGATTTGTGAGATTTACGGTTCACCCCGTTGCCCTTGTGGGCTGCAAGGGACGAGGTCAGGAAGGAGATAGGAGCAGTCATTAGGCAGGGCTTTAATTTCACTACATGCACCATTAATTTCCCATCCACTCTGGCAGCATTAATACCCACAAGACAGATTCACTGGGAGACACAGCCAGGGATAGACCTGTAAATTCCAGAAGTAGGAGAAAGGAGGGAGATAGAATGGTGTATGAGTGCAGATGGGTTCAGATGTGGTGTAGTTGAGTAACAGAGCAATATTACATCTGTATAGTATGGCTAAGGCCTCTGGTACTCCAGTGTTTTGATTAATAAACGGAACTTGAACTATATTCCATTATTCTAGAATATATTCTGGAACTGACTAATTCCCAAAATGTTAGTTTAAACAAACAAAATAAAGTCTACCAACACAAAAGTACAGTTATATTGGTATTTATATTTAAGACATTATTTCAATTTCTTATGAAAAAAAAAAAAATATATATATATATATATATATATATATATATGAAGGGATTGAATGATTTTGAGACAGCAGAAGTCATTGAAAGTTGCAATTTCAGTTGAAATTGGGGAAACCACTTGAAACATTTATTGTGTTGAGAATATTTCAATTATGTTTGATTTGTTCATAAACGTGTATAAACCTGATTTACAATGGGGATTACAACTGTATAAACACAAAAACACATACACACACCGAGTGTATGTGTAGCACAAGCACATATAATTATAAATGCATATATATATATATATATATATATATATATATATATATATATATATATTATATATATATATATATATCAGTCATATTTATGTAACATTTTTGAAGAATGAATTTTTGCATCTGATGAAGAATATAAATATATGGATATAAAAATGTCAAAGCCACTATAAAAGTCTCTTTATTGAGTCAAGCTTGATTAAATAAATAGATAATAAAGAGGTAAGAGATAGTGAGAGCTATCAAGTAGTGGAAGTATTAGGAAATGAGACCAATTAATAATAGCGGTTTCATTACTGAACTCTTCAGGGTGTTGCTAAGCATCAAATGCAGAATTAGGCCGCTACTGGTTAGACAGCCTAATTAGTATGGAGAAACAGGGCATTGGGTGTGGCCTCATAACAAGCATCTAATCCTGTATTTGTAGACACAAACTATCATTAAGTTAGGAAAAAAAAAAAATAAGCGCATAAACATGATCATTGGTAGTGAGTGAAATCATATGAAATTCTTTATCCAGAAATAATAAGCAATTAATAATTAAAATGCTACAATTGCTAACATCTGAAAAGTGTTAATGGAATACATGTTTACATTTTTTGGACTTGGTTTTAAAGGATTTAATGCTTAATTTGACAGCCTTATATAAATTAAAGGTAAAAAAAAGTGTTTACACTAAGAACACTGCAATTTTAAACATGAATACTAGAAATATCCAGGATTAATTAACATGAAAAAAGATACTGGGGATATACTGACCTGCAGGAATTATTCCAAACATTGTCCTATAAATTTGCATTGATGCGCAAAAAACCTACCCCAAGAAAATATGAATGTCAGACCATGAGGGCAATTCTATGAAACTAACCTTCTGGACTGTAGCAGTCTAAGTCAGTTATGCAATATAAATGTAACAAACACACATCTGGTACATAAGGACAGGGCCTGGATACAGAGATAAGAGTGGAGGGAAGGAATACAAATTTTGAAGACAAGACGGAATGAAGGAAAGAGAGAAAAAAAGAATGGGGGGGGGGCTAAAAGAGAGGGAGATAGAGCCCACAGCTACTGACATACTTGTCCTATAAATAGTCTTAGCTAAAAATGACTGATTAACTTAAACGCAACCTACTGGCCACTGAGAAATGGTGATAAACACGGAGTGACGTGATTCTTTTTAAGAGTGTGTGTAATGCAGAGACAATCGCTGGCAGATATGAGGAGGTGGAAGAGGAGCGCTGAAGATTCATTCAGATGTAAAACTGAGATCACTTCACCCAGACACTGGAAAATATAAAGGGCTCTCAGTTCCCTATGGATGAACAGGCAAACATCAACAAATACATAAAGCACAGCACAGATGAGACACTAGAACCTGCTTATTTGTAGATTAATAATCGACCACACCCACAAAATAGACTACATTAATGCATGAAATAGACTACATTAATACATGTCAATATACGGTTGTCAGCCCTGTTTTACAGTGCTAAATACGATTACATTCACTAGGGGTGTTAGCCTAGAAATCTAGATGCACCCTAGTGGCAGAAAATTTTTATTTTTGTCGCCAGGGTGTCTAACAACTCTCCGTTGGCTTTCGAGTTGGAAATAAACAATCTCTAATCAGGCCAATCACATTGAGTCGGTGGGCGGGCTTAACATAATGATGACAGAGTTGTGACGATTCCCTACTACTTGAAAAAAAGAATGGCTACTGCTGCTGGCGAACAGTGGTCTTTCGAATTGGCTTTGGCCAAGACTCTGGAAGACATGAAGTTAAGCTTTTCTTTGAGAAAAGAACAAAGAACGGCACTTATGTCATTCTTAAAAAAGGAAGATGCGTTTGTAGTTTTGCCGACCAGATAAGGCAAAAGATGAATCGATAAACTAGCTCCGCTGGTGTGAAAACGCTCTGGTTGGTTGTAGCGCTATCCTATTGCATGCAGAGGGAATTTGAAAGACAGCCATTTATCCCGCCCCTCTAATTGAGCTCTGCCAATGGTGAGTGCCAATGGGCTTGCCAGGCTTCACACACAGTTCAGTTATAAATGAGAGTGACACCAATTTCTAAAAACAGCACTAACTTCCTTAAGGGGATAGTGAGATGAAAATCCTGTCTTCATTTACAGCTGTGGCCTAGAGTATTGGCACAGACAAATTTTGTTGTTTTGCAAAGTTTGCTGCTTCAGTTGTTCTTGTGTTGATTCATAGTTTGTAGATTATTGTGCAGAGTGATCAGATGCATTTTAAATAATTGCAAAAAGCTTCACACAAAAAAAAAAGATATTCCCTATTTTTTGGCCCTGGAACAAAATGACCAGCTAACATCATTTCACTAATCACATCATAATCACATAGGAAAGTGGGAACAAGTATTAGTCAAGAGCAATCACTATATCATTATAAATGGATTATAAAAGCAGGCTGATTGATATAAACAGGAGAGACGTGCGTCCAATCATTGTGTTCTTGTGTTAGCAATGGTTAGCACACCCGAAAGAACCATTTACCGGATCATCAAGAACTTCAAGGAGAGAGGTTCAACTGCAGTGAAGAAGGCTCAGGTTTGATCTTCCTTCTGTTTTCTCCCTTTGTGCTTTCTTCCTGTCTTTTCTACGTGCATTTACTGACAGCTGTTTGTTTCACAATCAGCGCATCCGCTCGTTTGGGCTCACCTATCTCCTCTTATTGCTTGATTTCTCTACTATATTTATGATTCCTTCCCCTTTGTTCTCTCCCAGTGTGTTCTGTACTTCTTGCTGTTGTTCACTCCATATTTTTCTTGTCCATTTTTGTTATTTTAATGTGTTTTGATCTTTTCTTTCTCTGCCCAGTTTTGTTGTGGTTCCCTGTTCCTCTCTAGAATTCACTGGTCACGGACTGCTCTCTTGCTGCTGATCATTCGGACTATTAAAGATGCTGGAATTTTCCTGGGTTACTGTTCGCCTCTATGGACTGCTTTCTGCAATGAACACCTGCCTGTTTCCGATCGTGACTTCAGATGTTTCTGTTCGTTCTGTTTCCTCCTAGCCTGACTATCCTGCTTGTCTGACATTGATTCTCGCCTCATGATTCGGATTTGATTGCTCTGGACTCTGACCCCTGCCTGTCTGACTCTTCTTTACTGTTCCGAACTAAGCTTGAACTGTCTTTATTATTGTCTTTCAATAAAACGAAACTAAGCATTCTTCTGCTTTTGGATCCTCCTTCCTTAGATTGTCACATCACACACTGGCCAAACATGGACCCAGCAGAAGAATCTCCTATCCGATCAGCTATGGAACTTGGTTACCAACCATGTTGGGCTGTCATGAGTAGAAGCCTGTTAATTTCTTCATTGCGAGTTGCTGAGCTTTCAGACCAGTTTAAAGAATTAATTGTCTCGACCCAGAGTCGACAATCCTTCAGCTTATGCTGGTTAGCCTAACAACTTTTGCTCCTTTTTCATTCAATATCAAGTGGTGTTCTCACTTCAGCCGTGGACCTATGCAAGGTGGCATAGATCATCTCCCTGCTGTCTGGTAGGGCTCACGACTAAGGCCCCGTCCACACTACTGCGTTTTCGTTTAAAAACGGAGACCTTTTGCTACGTTTGCACCTCCCGTCCACACTAAAACGGGAAAAACGAAGACCTAAAACGGAGAAGTTTAGAAACGCAGCAGCTGCGTTTTGTGTTTTGAAACTCCGGAGGGCGTTTTAGTGTGGACGAGACAAAACGGAGGAGTTTACAAACGATGACGCAGAGGCTCACGCTCGGCTCTATGATTGGGTGTCATCAGTCATGACGTGTCCTTCCCTGATTCGCCAACCACTGTTTACACCGGCGCGCGCATGCCCAGTGTTGGTGAATGGTCACGTGATCTGCGTTTTCAGTCGTTTTAATGTGGACGGAGAGCAATTCTAATACGCAGACAAAACGCTGGTGTGGACGGAGATCGTATTCGTTTTAATTCTCCGTTTTTAAACGAAAACGCAGTAGTGTGGACGGGGCCTAAGGTGCTGTCCCAGTTTTGATTTACGACTATTCAAATCCAAAAGGATAAAGGTTTCTGATCGGTCTGTGTTTGGAAAAGGAGGCTTCAAGGCTGTTGGCTGCTCTTTGACAAGGCAAGAGATCGTGGTAGATCGTGCAGCCACCAAGATGGTCCTCACTGCAGAACACGAAATCCAAAGGGATGAGAGTGATCCAGATCCAATTCCTCCCACCTTACATATACCTAAACCTACCCATCTCCACCCTCTGATTCCTAACCCCACCCCTAATCCTACCCATCTCCACCCCCTCCATACTGGATCTCGTGTACTGCAATCAGGTGCTACTGCAGCCACCAGTCAGTGGAATCCTGAATCGCGGTTCCTAGACGGGCTCATTAATGACAACAAAGATGGGATGTATACTTGTGATCCCCAGAACATCTGGATGATCTCATTGACATTGCCATTCATCTCGATTTCAGAATGGAATTACATTGTTGGGTTCGGGGTCAGTTTTCCAGTCATCCGACAGGAATCACTTTTTGATTCTCCTTCCGCTCCCCGGGTACCTGAACCATCTGATAGTGTAGAACGCATGCAAGTTGGTAGAATGCATCTTTCTGCAAAGGAAAAACAGAAGGAGTGCCCTCTGGTAGTCAACCTGGGCACAGCAGCTGGTAACTCAGGGCCGTACTTGGGACAGTCCCTTGGGTAATCGAAGCTCGCATCAAACAAACTCCTGGTTCCTGACTTGGTCCATGCCGCCTTTCACCAAAAGGGTCAAATCTTCCAATCTCATGTACCACCCCCGAGAGAGGGGGTCGCTAGCTGCCATTCGCCAGCGGTTTTGGAGGTCCGCCATGGCAGAGGACATCCATCGGTTTGTGGGTGCTTGTGCAGTCTGTGCTCAAAATAAATCCTCCAATCTACCATGAGGTTGTGAAATTTGGTGGTGATCCTGTGCATTTTCCAGCTAGATGGAGCACCATGTCATAAGGTGAGAGTGATAATGAAGTGAATGTGTTTTTGAAACAAAAAGCATGTTGAATTGCACCAATTGAAAAAATATGCATTGCGTTAACCATGCTTGCATTTTAATCCAAGCAGTGAATATTTCATTTAAAAACATTTCAAACACATTTTCATTATTAAAAATTCAATAATCCATATTCACCTCATTTTAATAATGAAAATGTGTTTGAAATATTTTTAATTGAAATATTCACAGCGTAAATATTCAACCATGTTGAATTTCAGCCCATAAAAATGCAAGCCTCAAAAATACAATGGATTAAAATGCAGGCCGCAATGCATATTTTTTTTTTTCAATTAGTGCAATTCAACATGCTTTTTGTTTCAAAAACATATGACATTATTTTACTTCCATGAGAAAGAAAGATTGCGCTGAAAGTAAGTTTACATGAGGTCACTGTATGATTTGATCCAGACAGCAATCTGGAAGGCAAACAAAACCACAAACAAACAGCAAAATACTCAGACACAGAGAAGAGACTGACCTTAAGCCATTGAAAAGTTGTTTGGACTTGTCCAGGAGATAGCAGAAGTCAGTGACAGTTTTCCTCTCACAGAGAGGGATGTCATCCTCTGCCCCCACCCCTGTCATGGCAGCTGCTGTAAACAAAACAAACCAAAATAGTGAATTCAAAACAGACTGTCGCAGAGTTATGCAAAATCGAGTCGTTAGTGCAAGCACATCGTTCAAGCAGCCATCCGTGGTGTGAGTGAAGTTTTATGATTCACACTTAAACGAGCACTACAGAACTCTGAACTGACATAATGTGGGTATAAGGATCTGCATCTGTGACGTGGGCAGATGTTGAATCAGCTTTGACGAAAACTGACTAATTCCACCTCCAAACCAACTGATACGCTCTGGCGAATTTGCATTTTAGTTGGAAAAAAAGTTTCACAGAGGAAATTAAAATAATCCATTTATACGTCTATGAACTTCTTGGAAATGATTAAAACAAGATTCATTCAACATAGGTGTTTTTTAATTAGTTTATCTGTTCCAAGAACAGAGTCCTTATTACATTGCTAGTGAGAAATGTTATATAGCTTTTAAGTTGATAAACTAGGCCTATTTTACTAATAAAATCATCAGAGCTGACAACAGGTTTCTGTGCGAGTGTGTCTGTACTGTATTTGTGCGCGTTTGAGCGGGAGAAAGAGAGTATGTGCTTTGCTTTCCATATATCGGTAATAAAACGTAATTTTGTGCCAAAAAACACCCTGTTGTTTACTAGATCAACTGGCTTGGTCAGTGTCATTGAGGGTTTTGGTTCTTCTGCTGTTGTAATCTGTAAAGACCTTTGAAATAACTGAAATCATTTGGCGAAGTGATATGGAACTGTAATGCAGTTTAAACCTGCCTGGAACTACTTTAGCCGTGCGTTTACCTGAAAATAATTGCACACCTTAGAACGTTTGTCAACCAATCAGATTCAAGTACAAACCGTGCCTTTTAGAGTGATCACCAACCCAATGAGGTGTTATATCACATTTTTGCGCATGTGAAAAGGATGATGTTTTGTGTGGATATTGGAACACGGGTGAAGTACAAATCCTTGTTTACATAAAAGATAATGGTTTTGAATTTGTTTTGGCTTGACGTTTTTATAGCTACTTATATTTTTAATTCTTGTTCTGTGCTGAATACCGTTAAATTGCAAATCGCAAAATGTATGTTTGTAAAACATTTAGCTTTATTTACCATTATTGCTGAATGTAATAATAAAATGTGACTAAAGTCCTGTTTATATCAAGGACTTAACTTACGTAAATGAGAAATTTTCAGAAAGGCGGGCTTTAAAGAGACAGGAACTAAAACATTGTGTTTCAGGGAGAAAAGACGTGCTGCGGCAATTCAAATTATGAGAAAATATTGCAATATGAGAAAATACCTTTTGAGCAATAAATGTCTGGTTTCACAAACCAGGGCTTAAGTCTTTAGTCCCAGACTAAAATTAATGTTTGAACTGTCATAACTCAAAGTAACTTGCACAGGCATATTTTTTTAAAAACATTTGTTTGTTTCAAGATGCACAGTAAAAGTAAAGATTTTTTTTTGTTTGTTTTTTTGTTTAAATACTTAAAATGTCCTATTTTAACTAAGACCTAATCCTGGCTTAATCTAATATCGGTCTGTGAAACTAGGCCAATAAGCATAATATGGGCACTTCATGATTGTATTTGCAGGAAGAGCCCATATTACTAATTTAATAACACTGTTAAATGTATTATAATTACAGTATGTTCATTTTCCATACTGTACATTATAGTGGTGTGATGCCCAAATTCACTTGTAACATTTAAAAAGGAAATAAGGTCATTTTTTTCATGCTACTTTTAATCATTAATTTCATTTACTTACCACGATAAATAAATAAACAACTAAAGGACAGGGGAGGTTTAGGTCATGCCAAATGCCTGCTACATATGCCATCACCCACTGATCTTTTCTGGCTGAATAAAGGGATATCTCAATGGCCTTTCCTGATTAGAAACAAGCTCAAAGCTTCAATGGCCAACAAAGACAGCACATAGTCTACTGTGCAGTTGGAAAAATGTCGGCTCTTAACCAAGGGCCAATTAATCTGCATGTTTTCACATAAAACAGTAAGAAAAATAATAATTCCATTTGCTAAATAAATTCTAAAAAACACATTTCAATTTCCATATTTATTATATGGATAGTTCACCCAAAAATAAAAATTCTGTCATCATTTACCCACCCTCAAGTTGGTCCAAACCTGTACGAATGTCTTTCTTCTGCCTAATACAATAAGATATTTTTAATTATATGGGTAACCTTGGAAAAAATACCATGGAATCAATGGGGCCCATCAACTGTTTTAGCCAAACAGGTTTATAACAACTTGAGGCTGGGTTAATGATGACCGTATTTTACTTTTTGGGTGAACTAACTGTGTATTTGTGTGAGACTAGATGGTGTTAAACAAACAACTCCACACATTTCACCTCTGTGGTGACAAGAGATAAAATCCTGTGGCATAGATGTGTCATAGGGAGGACATGTGCCCTTTTTCCGGCTGAATGTGCAGTGCTTACTGCTCGGATCAGATGTTATATCAGACCAGAGTGGGGGAGAGGTCCCCAGAGAGAATGAACGTTAATAAAAATCCATAATACACATGTAAAGCATGAATTTTAAGTGAGCTTTGGGAAATGACAAGAAGCTCAGATGAGGTCCATTTATAACTGATAAGATACTCAAATTGCCTTGACTAAATGTGGTCAACAATTCAAATTCACTGATGTTTTTCAATAAAGCATGTCTATGCATGGAAAGCTCTAACTCCATCACATCAGTGAGAATAAATGGGAAATTGGTATGTTGAAGGCCTGTTCTTACCAATAAGAACAACTAGGCAAATGTATGATGTATTATGCTGACATTGGAAGCCACTGCAGGGAAAAACATCATTATTGCCTGAAACGGTGTACAATGTCAGCTTGTGTGTCTGCATGTGGTCAGGCAAACATTCAGCTGTCAGTCTATGGTGGCCTGAATGGAAAAGACCTGGGCATGTCCATCACCCCTGCTCAGCCTCCAGATGGCTCACCATGGTCCACTTTATATGGACTGTTTCTGCCCACCTTTCAAGTGCAACAAACAAATTCAGATAATATTTTGGGGATATTTCCCCAAAAGAAGAAATTGGCACAATTAAAACAGTTGGTGATTTAAATATTATCACAGCAGCAACACCTCATTTATATAAGGTTGTGCATACTCGATTAAAACAATTAAAGAATAACACTGCAATGGAAAAGGTAGTTAAAATTTGTAATGCATTCATGTTAAGATGCTGAATTTAGTTTAGTGTACAAATGGGGCTGACTCAACCCAAGAAGTAAACTTTGATTTTTAGAATGGTGTAAAGTGACATCATTAGGAGGAGATACTTGAATGTTCACGTCAGAATTATAAAAAAAAAAAAAATACCAAAAATCAGATACCATTTTGTCCAGTCTAAATACAGCATTATATTGATAAATTACAAGTAGTATTATTATCAATGGATCTGGGGTTCATTATGACGATCTTTGACCCACAAATCCAAATATAAATTTAACAAAGGTATTTTAAAAGCTAAATTGGGTTAGCTATACTTAATCTTGGTCATTTCATATTTGTTTTTTTATTTACAAGTTTATTTGTATAGGGACAGTAAGACATGATCCCAGTCAAAACTGGAAAATATGTATTGCACATATAGTATAGCCAAAGCTAATTTGCATCTCAGTTGTCTAAAAGCCTTTAAAAAAAAAAAAAAAAAAAAAAAAAAAACTACTCATAGAATAAAACTACCACAATGTGTCACTTATGGACAATCAAATACCTAAATTATAGAATGGAGCTGTCAACTCAAGCATAAAACTTTTACATCCACATTACCATTTTACGTTACACTACACTCTTACGTTACAATTTAATAAAATAAAATAAAAACTTTCACTTATACATTACAATTTTATACACTAAAAATTATTACATTTAAATATGCACACAGTTCTAGTTTATTTTAAACTACCACTTTACCTTCAATGTAAAGGACTACGGTATTGTCTTATACTCATTTGGCAGCAGGTTCCAGAGTTTGGAGCCCTCAGCAGAAAAGGATCTTTGCCCTTGTGTAGTTTTCCAAAAATTAATCCTACAATTCCAACCTGCCGAACTCCGAGTAATTCTATTTGTATTATCCTGTCTCTTTATCAATTTACATAAACCAGATGTTGTTTTATTGTGAAAACATTTAAAAATCAATTTTATATATGACAGATTCTTAATATTTGAAAACGTTGCAGTGATACCATTTTTATCCATTATATTTAAGGCTTGATTATACAACATTTAACTTTTTCTAATTAAGGTATCACTTGTTTGAGTCCAAACTTGATCATTGCATGATCATGCAAACATGATCATTGCATGCACAGACAGATGCAACAGCCTCAATTGAGATATATTTTCAGATAATTCTGAAACAGTTTAGATGAACGCTTACCATTTTTGAGAGATTTTAATGTTTATCAAACTTAAGTTGAGTCCAAAACAATACCTAAAAAAATAAACTCATCTACCTCCTCTATTTCTTTATTATTTACTCAAATTATTGCTTTTTCTTTTTGCTTTCAATTAGAAAAGCACATAAAGACTGTTTTCTTAACATTCAGAGTAACATTCATGATTTTCCTGGAGCCACATAGATATGCTTTTCATTTGTTCATTTAAAACTGCAGCTACCTTGGCAGATGACTTAGCCGATGTATAAATAACAGTGTCATTAGCATAAAGCTGACATTCAACATCTTTAACAACAAAATTAAAAAGCAAGGGGCCAAAAATTGAGCCTTGTGGTAAGCCCATTTTGTTTGTGTAAAAAATGATTTTGTATCCCTAATTTGAACACACTGATCTCTTTAGATTCAAATAAGAGGTAAACAACTCAATGGGCTTTATGCACAGCTGCACAACTTCCTGAACTTAAGCCAGCTCCTTGTTTCCTGTCTGCAATTGTTAGCCAAATATATTAATTCAGGTGTGTCTGATTATTGTTGCCGTGACTACTGAGGTCAGGCACACCTGAATTAATCAATTTGGCCAATAATGGCAGACAGGAAACAAGGAGCTGGCTTAAGTTCAGGAAGTAGTGCAGCTGTGTATAAAGTCCATTGAACATTTACTGAAATTAAAGATGCAGTCTGGCGTTTTTCCTCTTTGTCGCCATCTCTGTTCGAAATCTGCAATTGCAGTTATTTTAAAAAGTCATTCACGGAATTATCAACTTTACGTGAGTTGTTCTCCAATACCCTCGGCTGCAGATGAATACAATGTTTGCGGAGAATGTGAGGCTGTCAGTCGCCGCGCTGGAGTGGATACTGGCATTCAGAATCACAGATTATTATTTTTGGAAGTATGACCAACGTAAGAATTTTCACCGGAAAATGTCATCTGAACTAGTAAGAGACATCCACTTTTGTTCTGGTTCTGACATTGGAATAAATTGCGCTGACTAAATTAAAAATCACTTACAAGCTCATATCATATTGTCATATTGTTTCAAAATATTACACAAAACCATGCAAATTATACTTTGTTTACAAATTGTTAATGTTAACAACGTCAGCATTGCGTGACTACATGTAATGTCCTTCCAATATTATCCTTGTTTTCGCATGGGTCTGGTTGCAGTCTCTTTTTTACTGTAGCCACTCTAAAGTCCAAAAAAAGTCTTTAGCATTTTCCACCGAGTGAATCTGTTGTCACTAGTGATTGCAGTTTGAACCTTTCTAGATCCGCCATCAAATTGATAAGTTTAATTATATCAAGTGCTGTGAGAAATGGCTATAAATCTCCACCTCCAACATCCTCACACGCAATATAGCCTACTAGCCGAGACTCCTCCCCTTATGTACAGATGTGACGTAATGACACAAAGACATGCTCGAATCTCCCGCGGAAATCCAAAACAATTAAAAACATTGTTACAAGCTTGCCGCTTTGAATCCAGCCAAGGCCAGCAGATAGTTTTGAACCCCAAAAAAACTACGGACTGCAGCTTTAAAAGCACTCAATTTAGATAAAAGTATAGTGTGGGTTAACTGTGTCAAATGCCTTTTTTAGGTCAATGAATACTGCTCCCATCACGTCCCTGATTCAGAGAATGTCTAGCTTTTTCCAAGAAATAGCATATATTTGGTGGAATGCTGGGCTCTAAAAACAGATTGATGTCTAGGAGGTTGTTACTCTCTAGATAGTTTATTAATTGTTCAGCTACAACCTTCTCCAAAACCTTTGACATAACCGGCAAGATTGATATTGGTCAATAATTTGAAATCAGGCTTGGATCCCCTGATTTAAAGAGCGGTGTAACTACAGCCTTTTTCCATGTATTGGGGAAAACACAGTCTTTAATTGATACATTTTTCAAATGAGTTAACGGAACTATCATCAGGGAACTATATTTTTTTATCAAATGAATATCTAAATTGTAAACATCTTTTGCTGTTGAATTCGGTAGAATCTTTACAATTTCAGTTATTCTATTTTCTTCAATTTACTTAATATAAAATGAATTTGGTAGATCATCCTCCACACGCCTCCACTGGCCCCTACTGAGAATAACCAAGTATATTAAAATAAATGAAAAAAAATACACAGATCAATATTGACACACAGATTTCTATTTTCTGGTTGTAACGTGGCAATTAAAATTACCAGGATGCAGGCTACATATATAGACACAGAGCTACAGGGTGAAATCAGCCATATGCTGAAACAAACAACCTGTCCATCAAGACCCTATAGATGTAATCTAGAAATGAATGGAAGGTGGGCTTTAAAGAACGAATGATAAGAGCATGTTGAAAGAAGGCATGAATAAGACAGATCTCCTCGCCTCATGAAGAAAACGCATGCATGCTCTTTCTCGAAAGTCAAAAGTGGTAAAAGGCTTCTGCACAGAGATGTGAGCTTGACCCACATATCCTCTCCTTCTATAAAAATGCATGAGCTATGCATCTGCAGCAAAAGAACTGCAGGATGAGGCAGTGTGTGTATGTATGACCTGTGTGAAGCCAACACATGCAACTAAAAATCAATGCTAAATCAATATCATATTATCACTTTTTGCAGTCACTGCATCACTGAATACATTTTATAAGAACTACTGAAAATGACTTTTTATCATGTTACAGTAGGTCTACTTTCTACATGATTTATCAACTATTAAAAGATCAGCCTACTTCGATTAAAAACGAACAATAAAAGATCGATCATTACATGAAATTAAAACTGCAATCACTAAGTTAAACGAGGTCACGCAAACACATATGCTGACTAATGTATCCTCTTCGCTAAAGCCTACATGACTGCTCAATGTTAATGGGATACCGTCACTGTGAAACGTCAGGAGTGAAAGTGAGTGGTGAATGCATGTTGGACATAGTGGCCCAAGGCTCTCTAATGTTATTCAGATCCACAAAGGAATGAGGTAAGAAGTATGCAGAGGAAAATAGGAAAGGAGCCACCTATATAACTCACAAACAGGAGCTATAATTATGAACTAGCTTGCAATCTTGCAAGTTATTTCTAAGCTATGCAACAGTAATATCCAGTACACAGATTTGATTTGCTGACCAAATTGGCATTTCCTCTCGAACGCCATGTCAATCACTCAGAGCCGGGTTTCTCTCACTACTTGTGTGAGGAGAGCGGGAAATGGAAACCCGAGGAACATTTTGAGAAAATCATTCCGCTCCTTTCCACTCACATATGCTGTTCCAGATCAGCTTTTATCATGTGCATTGTTTTGTGACACTAAGAAAAAAACAAAATACACAAATTGGGCAGCAGAAAGGTGGTTGGTAGATAGATATAAGGCTAGTAATGTGAACTAACAAAGCAAATGTGTCAATATTGATAGCGCACAGACTTTAAGAAATATTGCGCTCACAATTCTGCTGTTGTAACTTGTACTGAATATCAGCATGACCTGTGATGTTGATGTTAACTTTAGAAGTCGACATGAAACTCAAGTTTCAATTGTCTTTTTTTCCCTATTGTGATGTATATCCGAGTAAGGCTTCTATGACAAATAAATAAATAAATAAAATAGGGTGGGACTAGTCAATATTGATTGGATCATCATTGGATGGCTGTAGTTTGCAATAATTGTGATCTCATGTGATTGACAGGTTGTCCTGCCCTCTCACCCCTAAACACATTATGAGAGAAAAGAAGAGATGTCACTACAAGGAAGGGAAGTTATTTTGATTCAAGATTGTGAGTGTACATTCATTTAAAAATAAAAAATAAAAAATAACACTTATTGTGTGAAGAGATGAATAATAAATACTGCAAAATTCCATTAAATATAAGAATCGCCCATTGATTTCATGGTAGGGCGAAAAAAAAAACTAAATAGGGTTTACAATGGATTTAAAAACGAAATTATGCTTTTAAGATAAACTACACCCATAATTGTACTAAAAAAAATAAAATACTCGCATGCTGCTAATACCTATAGTAACAGAAGACGAATTCTCGTCCACGAGCTCATTCTTCCATAACAAGCCAGTCTGTATGACGTCATTTCAGCTAAGCAACCTGGCGGCTCTTTCACAGATGATGTGTGATAGAGCTGATGCAAAGAAAACATGCGTGTCTGCAACAAATCTGCCTTTTTGTAGCCTACATATATCGGTTCCAGTCAAATGATCACTTCTCGCATAATTATAGGACCTCGTTTAAAATCCAATGCATATTTACGAGACAGCCCTAATAAGCTCGATAATAATACACCATTCGCGCTTGCTCGTACAGTCAGATTATGCACGCACGGCCGATGCAGCCTGAACGTGAACAATAAACTGAGCAGACAGCGAGCGCTCTGCAAAAATCAAAGCCGTGCTGTTGCAGGACAGAATGAACCCGGGAAGCACATACTGTAATTCTTGCGACAGCCAATGATTTTTCAACCGTGTTCATTCAATAATAATGCAGAGATGCTTATTGGCTCGTGTTCCATTCACAATATCACTCCCAACTTGAATATCTGGGTGGTCTAAACGGAACAATAGACAAAGGGTGAGATTTACAACTAAACGTGAAGTGTTTGGCAGCGTGCGTCTCTGCGTAACGGTTCATTGACCAGGAACGCGGACTGACTGACTGATCGCTGTTGTTTTACATCAATTACCAGTGTGAAGAACAACAACGGTCATTTCTGTGACAGTTCACACCATCAAGCATATCTAAATCCATTTACTCAAGAGGACAAAGCCCGTCTCACCTCATCTCATCTATAATGACTTTCCTCTCGCGCGACGGCTGTCTCTCTCTTAGATCAGAATGCGGTAATACACGACAACTCTGTGTGACTCTGTCAAAGACGACACTGAATGTTGGATCGTGTAATGGCAGAGCTGTGTTAACATGATTTGTGAACGACGTTTTTGTCCTCAAAATGACCATCAGAGTTGACAAAACTGTGGCTTTAGCAGATGCTGTGACTGCGGTTTCCTGGCAACCTAAATTATGTTGAGCTGATGACTGAATGGAGTTGACGTGATGTTATTGATGGTTTTTAATATATGCACACATGTAAAGGGATACGTACAGCTTTTCTATAAATATACTGGACTTTGACGGAAAGCTACAGCATAAAAATCATATTTTAGTGATTGTGTCTAAGTGACTGGCGCTTGACTATCGTAACGTTAGTCCTCAAAGACGCGATAACTTAAGCCGTGTTTTGTCTATTACCTAACGCATAAACCGCCGAGCAATATCTGTCAAAAAGTCATTGATTGAGAGCCAACCTGAGCGCTGATCTTCCGTTTCGGCTCCTCAAGAACGGCGTCTCCAGGTAGCGCGCGCCTGTGAATCTCTCCCCGCCACAAATCTAGACATCCAGTGCTGTGCCGCACCGTCGTTTACATCCAGCTCATTCAAATCACCCTCCCAGGGAAGAGCAGGGAGTATCTGCCATTCGGCATCTACTGCAGCAGTCGACGGTTCAGTCTGGCCAGTTGTATCTTCATTGACTATGTTGTGGCAACCCGCTCAACGTAACATGCTTGTCAGTCCCCACCGGTCTGTTAGTGACGTTCAATACATTCCATTGGTTGGCTGTGTTGTCAATCAGGCTACAACTTACACATAGAGGCGGAGCTAACGTCTGTTGGTTTTAAAAGGGACGTGTGCCGCCCAACGGTGTCGTACAGAAGTGCTTTTCAATTTGTCTTGTATGCAAGACTTTTTTCATTCTTCCATTGATTAGTAGACCACACCAGAAAATGTAACTTAACAATAAAGGGGTTTATTTTCAATATTTAATTGGTAAATGGGCTGCTGTTTTCTACAATAATAAAATACAACAAATCTGAGAAAAAGATGATTAAATCAAACAATTATATTAATGTACAAAATAATCACAACCTCCTTTGTCCTGTTGTCTGATCATCACCTCAACCCTTTTCTATACTTAATTAGAGGAGCAGACTTCTTCAATACAGCTGTTTCAGTGACTTTCCAATCTGTCCTCTAATAAAAAAAAATAAAATAAAAAAAAAACACTTTGTTCAGACCAGGCGAGTTGTTACACCATAAACTTTTGTCATTAAATGGTCAATGGCTGTTAGGTCTATATTTAAAGCCCTGTAAGAAGAGTGGCTTTGAGAACAGAATGAGGATGTCCACTTAATTACGATCACACTCTCACATTAAGAAGAATATACTGACCAAATAATGACCAAACTTCAACAGGGTTCATAATCCTGACCATAGTTTGCTGTGGTTATTTTGGAGAGCACTTTACTCTTTACAAAAATATTTGCTTAAAAAAAATGCAACAGAAATTAAAGACAATAAAAGAGTGTTTGACAGAGCATTGAAAAGGAGAGGTCTGGACCAAGGCGACAGTGAAAACCTCAAAGGAAGTAGGGTGTTGTCGTTCGCGGTGGTATGACCCTTTCCGAGTCAGGAACGGCCCGGAACAACTTGGGCTCCCGTGTGTTCACGTCTTTGAAGACCATGATGGAGGCTATGTTACCACAGCGGTAGCAGTAGTTTGGGGCCGACCAGACGGTTACCAGCTTCTCGTCAAACATGAATTTGTAGCCCTCGTGAACCAACTGATGAGCACGGCAAATCAGCTTCAAGTTGTTGATGTGAACAAACTTAAATGGAAAGAAAAACAATTCAGGTTCTGCACAAACAGGTACATTTACTTCACTTTTTTTCTTCTTTTACTAGCCATGTCAGACATTTATGAAACAGACAATAAATGTAATTAAATGATATTTAGTTAACCGCCAATTTAACTGTCAAATTAATATTTAGCTCACAGCACATTTCATCAATTCAGATCCAAGAAAATTGGAACACAGTTAGTAGTTTTTTGCTTTACTACAAGATATTGGTGAGAAACTTCACTGCACTAGTAAAGTGTATGGAAATGCCAACAGCTACAACTCCATTTCATAACTCAGATAGTGAGTGATAGCCACGCAAAAGAGCAATTTCTTAAAGACTAATTTGCATATTTCAACCTGTATTTTCAGAAAAATGTCTCAGGCTAGTGTTTTGTATACACATAACGATGAGTGTTAAAAGAACTAAAAACAGACAGTGTATTTAGAGAACGTCCTTACCTCATTGGTAACCTTGGCACCAAACAGCCAGCCAGCACCCCTTGGGCTGATAGCCCAGGTGTCTACGTCCTCTGGATCGGACCAGACAAGATCACAAAATGCTCCCTTGTGAGGGATTTCCTGATTGCGTTCAATGGTGCGTATCTGGTCCAAAGTTTTGATGTCAGGTGAAAGGCCACCATGTACACAAAGGATTTGCTCATCTATCAACTGTGAGAGAAATCAAAACATCACAGTAAGTACAGCAGAAGGAAAATACATGTTAAACAGTCTTTTAAACAGTTATAAAGTGCAAAATAGCATTTTTAATCCAAGAGGTTTTTTTAAGCATTAGGCTAAATGTATACAAAACATATCTCAAGTAAACATTCTATGTTGATTGAGTACCAGCTATACAATTAAACATATTTGATCTTTTGTTGATTTCTTATATATATATATATATATGTGTGTGTATGAAGAGTTCAGATGCAAAAGCCTCTAAGTGCCATTTGAAATTTTCTTCTAGAATGATAATTTTATCAAGCTTGTATATTTAAGTTCAGTGATTTCACTTAAATGGCAATGATAATTACCTATTAATTGTTATTTTAATGGAATTACTGAACTTAAATATACAAGTTTGATAAAAATCATCATTAAAGAAGAAAATTTCAAATGGCATTTAGAGGCTTTTGCATCTGAACTCTTCATATATATATGGTTTATTTAAAAATTGCAGATAATGTATAAAGCACATAATTTACTTCATTTCACAGTTTGAAATGAGTGTTAGTACAAACTTAGGGAAACATTTATAATAAAAAAAAATTAAGGACATGGACAAATAAAATAAGCGACAAGGAAATAAGAATTGGAAAAAATATATATGAAATACTTTTAAAAGAAAACAGACCACTTACACAACTTCTTCTGTGTTTTACTTATTACAACTATTGTTTCCCGAAACAGTTCAGCGCACCTAGGCCTACATACATTATTGCTACATTTTATGGCTATCAATTCCTCTGAGTTAATATAAATGATCTTGAACCTTCTGAAATGTTCCTATAAATATATTTTCTTTCCAACTGCGTATTCTGAATAATTAATAAAAAATATGCCCCACTAACATGGTGCTTGTCTTCTAATTTACAGTGTTTTCTCTTATGTTAACTTAAAATAAAAAAATATTGATCGCAAAAAAACAGTGTTTTCTCTTACTGTTCATATTTCTTACCCGTTGAGTTTACAGCTTTAAATGAATTTGACTGATAAATAGGATTGCTTGTGTGTGCTGGAGCTCTTATCATTAATATTAATCAGTAACAGCATAGAGGAGAATGACAGTGATTAAGAACTTTGGGCATAAACGTAAATAACAAAATGATTTCCGATGAGAAATGACAAAATAGTGAATTTTTGTATTCATCAGGTCTCACACACTTTAGCATCAGTTAATAGTTTATGCTGTGGCCACACCAAAAGACATTTCAAATCTAATAAGATTTTCAAAATGTGAGAGACCACAAACATGGACAAAAAAAAAAAAAATCCTAGATTTAACAGTTTTGCTCCTATAGAGTGTGATTTGCCATAATGTGAAGACAACACACACAAACAGATTTTTAACCAGACTACCGACTGTGAACACGGGAAATCTTGCAAAATCGAGACTTCAGAATAAACATGGTGGACTATAGTCAGGAAAAAATTGCTATGAAATTGTCAACTCTATTGTGGAATATTTTACAGGTCACGTTGTATAAACATTCGTGCTTTTGCCACAAATCGTCTCTGAAAATGTCCAATTTTTAAATCTTGGCAACTACAGCACATTGAAAATATACAGGACTTGAAATAAATGAGTACCATTTTTCAAAAAAAAAAGTGTCAAAGCTCAGTGCAAAGCTCAGCATTTTAAAGAAATTGTCTTGAGTACATTTCATTTTCATTTGTTTTTGATGCTTATTTACAAAAAAGTAGGTAAAATAAGCTTACAGATTTATAATTGACTATGAAGTGCAACAACCGGGATCCTTCAAGTAAAAACTCCATTCAGATTCTCCACAGGAAAAGTGATTTTGAGCAACAACTCATAAACCTTTAAAGACAGACCTACTGTGAGATACGAGGTTACATGGTATTTACTTCTGCTGAAGCTGTCAGTCCACATTATTTCAGCTTATTTTTTACAGTTGTGTTTAACAGCATTATTCCTTGTGAAAACTACATTACCCATAATGCTGTATAGATAATTTCACCAGAGTCAGGAAAAAAGCAACACCAAAATAGCTCTGTAGCTCCACCTACTCCCAAGCAGCACTGCGAATGACGCAATTGCGTTAAATTTCTCTACGTACCGTTGTCTTTGTCCAATTTTTTCAAACCTTTTTTTGCTTCAAATCAAAGATAGTGTTGTAATACACCTCATAGCTGATTGGCTTGGTTCACAGCTTATGACTCTTATGGCTTATGACTTTTAACAAAGACTGAAATTGTACATGTAAAATCTTAACACTTACGGCAGCAACAGTCAGCATGTCAAAAACTTTAGTGCAGTATCGCCAGGCATTGGCATTTCCATATTTAGTTTGGCACTCATCTGCAGACAGAAAGACAGGAAATGAAACCCTAAAATGAATGTACAACAAAATCTCAATACAATAAATTCATCATGATAGGCATGCATTTGATTTCTGTAGTCTCACCATAAAAGCCATACACTTGTGTGATCTGCCTGCTCTCGTGATTGCCACGCAACAGTGTGATGCGGTCAGGCCACTTTGCTTTAAGTGCTAGCAAATATGTGAATGTTTCTAAGCTGTAATATCCTCGGTCAACAAAGTCTCCCTAAAGGTAAGAGAACATACTGTTACCTCTTTCATAAATGTCACCAAGTATGAACTGTAATACAATATGCATCACATCATCTTTAGAGATACAATACCATGAAAATGTAGTTTGTGTCTGGTACTTGGCCCCCAGTTCTGAAGAGTTCACATAGGTCATAAAACTAGGAACAAAGAAAAGGTTTCATTCAGGGGTGTCCAATCACGTTTCCACATATCTAAGGTCTTGCTAAATTCAGCTCCATCCCTGAACAAACACAACTGAAGCAGCAAATTAAGATCATCAGGATTACTTGATAATTACAGACAGGAGTGTTTTATCAAGATTGGATGTGAACTCTACAGGTAGGTAATCTCCAGAAAAAGGACTGAGCACCTCTGGTTTATAGCAATATCCAGTATGTTATGGCAAAAAAAAAAGAATGTCATCATTACAAGATCTGCAACTAACAACATAGATGCATTAATAGGGCCTTCTCGCACCTGTCCATGAATGTCCCCGCATACAGTGACTGGAGTGGATACTGGCTGTACATTTGATTCTTCAAGTAGCAGGTCACATACATAGTCACACAATCTCTGTCAAAGCAAAATAAGATAGCAGGTTTGAACAAGCTGGCAAATAGGATGGCATCAATTATGATGATAGCACAAGCAGCAAATAATCCAAGGTCACGTTCATTCGTAAGGAAGTCAAAACTGAGCCTTTTTAGGTCGCAGTTTTCAGAATAGCACATTAATGGCTTGGGTGATACTGTTATGGGCCGCATTTCTGCATTAAGGACTAATTTAGAAGCCTAATTGCACATACAAGAACTCTATTTTAGGATAAGGGAGTGGGGAAAGGTTCAGGCATGAATGAAACCTGCTAATAAAAGACGCGAATAGCTTTAAATAAGACGAACTAAGAGATAGATGGGCGTTCCAATTTAGTTCGCTTCATAGCAACAACATAGCTAAGTTAGCCACCCTAGGTGTTCACAAGAAATAATCAGTTAAGGTTACACAACTTTATAATGACTAACTGCTTTTTTGGGGGGGGCATATAACCTGTTATTTCTGATAATATGTAGAAAGTGAATCCCGGAACACAGGCTAACATTAGCAACTGATTAACGCTAGATTCATTTGCAAAGACTGCATTGCACTGACACACTAACGTTTTTATGTTAACGGCCTTTCTCGCGATCTACACGACTTTATAAATATACAAACAACTAATATCTTTAACATTCTTAGAAAAAGCAAATTTTACAGATGATAATCACCTTTAAGTCGTTCTCTGGAAGATATTTGCACTGCCTCGCAATTTCAACATACTTATCCAGGTCCAGCGGCGCCATTTTAAGAACAACAGTCGATGCGATGGAAGAAGCGAAGAGGAAGCCTTCACGTCATAGAGGGAGGTAATGATTGACACGGAATCAGCCAATCAGTACTTCGAAATGGTCACCAGCACCACGGCCACACTTTTTTTGTTTTTATTCAAGTAACATACATTTTGTACAAATACAACACGTATTAAACATTATACATACAATAAACATGTATGTATACAAAAAACTATATAAAAAAGAAATGGCCTAAACATCAAAATAAAGGTGCTCCACGGCGCCACTTGCACGCATTCGTTTAAGGTGGATAACGTTTCTCGTAATAAAGTTGGAAAAACATAATGAGCTATAGACATAGGCTTAAGTTTGTTTTAAAGGATTAAGTTTGAGGCATCGATATTTAAGTCCCTTAATCAAAACATCCTCCATTCATTCACCACGAGGTGGCAACAAAACATCATCTCATAAGCCTACTAAAAAAATTTCAATATGATTTATGAATCATCATATACATGTTTTTAGTTCTATTTTTATGCTTATAGAGGAAACATCGGGGTCTCATGTTGAATCTCCACAAAGAACAACAATTCAAGCATTAATAACAACTTTATTACCACTGCAGTCATAATACACATGGCTGAACTGAATTTGCAGGAGAAAAAACAGACATCACCATTTTTATAAAAGAAACACTAATCATTCAAATGAGTCGAACATCTTGATTATGTGAAGTTATACAAATGCTGCAGATTACCGCAACTGCTACAGAAATGTTAATGCACTAGGCAAGATAAAGTATTACTTTAGGACAACTGCTTGTTGTGGAATTGATTATCAGATCTCTATATTACGTGTTCTGTGTCTCTCAATAAGTGGCATTTTTATATTTAAAATGTATATACAAATGTTGTGTATCCCTACTACATGCATGGTGTTCTGGGAATATGAAACTGGTTTCAACTCTTTTTTAGACATTAGTTATGTTAATCCGTACATAGCAGAAGATGGCATGCCCTATGTATCAGATGTTGGCAGTATGGGATAAAGAACGCAATAAACGAACATAATTGACACAATTTTTTTTTTTTTTCAATTATTGAACAGAGTAACTAATCCACATATTTGTTTTTTTTACTGAACAGTTAACTTTTATGATTTAACAAAATCATTTGAGGAAAAAAGGTTTGTGCTCTGAAGCAACACATTTTCTATATTCTGTCCACCAGAAACTTCCACAATTAGCAAAAACCAAGACAAACTCAATTAATTTGATATAAAAAAAGTAGTAATTTTCATTAACTGATGAATGTTTATAACAAAATATGGGCTTATAAATACACAAAGACAATGTAAAGTATACAACTAAAATACAGAATTTAACCTGAAATTATTCAAATAAAACAAATAAAAAATAAAAATCCAATTATAACACCAGTCTGACTTGGTTCCCTTTCCTCTTAATTGGTGAATAAATTACAATGATATTTCATGATTTGTCTCTTAAAAAATAATTTCACATTTTAGGCTTGCCCAACCCTGTTCCAGAAGTCGCCCAGTATGCATTTCCTCTCCATTATCTGATAAACTCATTTCAGGTATTGGAGTTTATTGAACTGATAAGTTGAACCAGGTGTGTTTGATTAGGAAAACTGTTAGGGCAAATGGTAGTGTTCAAACTTGACTGAAATGCCTTAATTTGAGCCATTGAAGAGAAGTTTTGTGTGGTGAAACGTGTCACCGAGATTTTGTCCGTGCAGATTCCTGCAAAGAAAAAATGTAAATGCCTTCAAAATGATGAAATAAATATATGTAACTAATTTCAACATGATTTTTAATAATATTACACATAAGGTTTATAATGATCCCAAAGATATAAAGATTACACTTTTAATATTTTGTATGTTTCCAATGTATTAATTATGTTTGCATTGCATTATGTGGACCCACCACCATCAAGTGTCCATTCTTGGCTCTGTAGACCATGCATTCACTGCTGCTCTTAAAATCCACAAAGCCCTCTTTTCCAGGCTGGATGTCAAACCTCACACTACAAAATGACAGTGATTCAGTATATGTATTGTATAATGCGCATGCATTTAAATACAATGCTTACACTTTAAAATAAGGTTTCTGCGGTTAACATTGGTTAACTTGAACTAATAATGAACTGCACTTCTGCAGCATTTAATCTTTTTTAATGGTGATTTCAACATTTACTAATACATTATTTACTGTTATTAACTAACATGACTAAACAGCTGTCTTTTTTAACTGACATTAACAAAGATTATTAAGTAACAAAACAAATGTATTGCTTTAGTTAGTTTATGTTAGTTAATGCATTAACTAATGAAAACAAGTAAAACCTTATTGTAAAGTGTTACCAATCCAACAAACAATCTATCTCTGATAGCAGGACCAAGTATCCAAAGGCGATTCAGGTAAAAGTATCTCACCTTCCTTGTACAACTTTGATAAGGCTTTGGTTTTTTGTCACTACACAGATTTTTGTCAATGCCTCAAACAGATAGCTGCACTGCAAGACCAGGTCCCCCTAAAAATAGAATATTTAACATAATGTAAACAAAATGATTGTTTTTCTTTCAATTTACCACATGACAGCCATTTAAAGCAATTACTCCCTGCACTAAGATATTTGTTCACCTACTTTTTGCTTTGTGTCATCACATGTGACATGGAGAATCAGGAAGTTGTCACTTAAATTGCTGACAGACACTCCTGTAAATAGGCAAATATATCTTGTAAACAAAGTTATTGTATGGTATAATATGGGACTTGACTATTGAAAAATAACCTATTCATTTAAAATGACATTTTAATGAAATAGGATAACTTCTAGTAGTTATATTTATATTAAAATGCACAGACTATATTAAAAAATAATATATATTTAAATAAATCCCTCTGAAATTCCATACAATCATAGACTTAATAATTGGGAATCTGTGCCGAGTAGTGTTGATTACAGGTATGTGTATTCTGGATTACATTACACCCACAACTCTCTCCAATCGGTTACATCCATCCGCAGCCGATGTCGAACACGCCTCTAGTCTTATGTGTCCTATTCTGATTGGTCGCTTCAGGTCATGTGTTTCTCTGATCTGTTTTCTCATTGGTTCATTGTTTGATTATACACAGGTGTTCCTTGTTAGTCAGTCATTGTGTCTCTCTGTGCATATACAACCTTCATGTTTCCATTGTTCCCTGTCTAGCTTTGTTCCCTGTTACAGTGAGTTTTGTTTATCATGTTTAAGGTCAAGTTAGGTTGTCAAGTCAAAACTAACCAATATTTAGCATTTTTTTCACGTTTTGTTTAAATAAAAGACATGAAAACAAGAACATGAAATAGAGAAACAGATGTGACAAATTACAAAATTGAGAGGCTGCACAGCTTTTTATTAGATGGTTTTATTTAGATTTTCTTTACTTTCAAATGATTTATTTCTTCTAATTTAACTTGATTTAAATTTTAGCATTTTAATGTTATAAATGTATTTTCATCATGTAATTTGTATTCAGTAATGGACTACAATTTGTAATCTTACTTGTAAATTTGTAATCTTAAAGTTATCTACCCAGCACTGTTGGACATTAAGATTTACCTTTAAGTGAGCTGTAATTCACCCTCTGTTTAATTTTGGCCTCCTCCACCAGATACGCAGCAGCCTGGGTGAAGATTAGCTGTCTGAAACGTGGCCGAAAGCCATTCCTGTCATACTTAATCACTGGAACACTGTACTGTATAGAGAGAGAGTGTACAATAAGTTTCCTCTGCCCATGATACAAACATCTGTCTGACTGAAAAATAAATGAATATAAATGTTCCGTACTCATAGTCAAACAAGCTCAGAAATATGTACATACGTGTGTAAGTATAGTATAGTTACCTCAATGCCCTCAGGAAAAATCAGCTGCAAGACTTTGACGTTCATGTCCTGTTCACCTGAAGACAATAACATAGAAAGAGCAAAGTTTTGTGATGTTTATTCATTAGGAATAACTTGAGGTAAATCAAATCATAAACTCTTACTTATCCTAGTGTCAGCAAAGGGTTGGCATATGCTCTGAGGGTAGTTCTCTTTTCTGCCTTTGAATATGTCACTGGTCAGTGCTTTGATTTGCAGCTGAAAATGAAATGGAACTGTAAAGGAATTCCAGCCAGCAAATAAAATATGAAAATAAATGTTCAGATAAATGAGAGCTCAAAATGACAATTTTACCTGCACCTTCCGCTGTGCACTGATCCCTCGAACATACTTCCGTACGAGGAGACGTGTGTGCAACTTACGTAAGAGCACTGAGGCCTATAGATTAATTTATAACAATGTTAAGTTTCGTTAGTGAAATCATGAACCTCAGTTACAACAATAACTTTGGAGTGTTTCAATAATAACAGGTCCAAAATATGGACTACCTCTTGCATTATTGGTGGAGGAGTCAGCCAGGTAGTTTTGTCTGTTACTGATTTTGGCAGGTACTCTTTGAGTCGAGTGAGGTAGCTCTGTCTGACAAAGGCCAGATATTCCGAGTTGTCCATGCTTACAGGCTGATTCCTGTTCATGAAGCCCTTGATAAACCTGCAAGGATGGGGAGAAATATCTTAGAGTTCCAAAATCTTGATTGTTACCTTAAATAGTTATATACAACCCTACGCATCTTTAAAGTGAGATTAAAGATGTTTTTATTTGACCTGTCGTATGCAAACTAAATGTGGAAGCAAGTGCCCTGTGGCTGTTTTTATTTTCATTTTAATTTTTCCCTGTGTACAGCACTTTGGTCAACGGAAGTTGTGTTTATCTGTGCTCTATAAATAAATTGAATTGGAAAAAAAATTTGAATACATTACTGTTCAAATGTCAGTCAGTTTTTTTAGTGTGTATTCATTTGTTCAAAATAGTCAAATAGTTTGAAATATTATGATTAAAAAAAATTGTAAATGTACAACATTTACCCATTTCACTAAATTGTAAAATGTGATATATTATATAATGTATATAGTATTTTTTCACCCTTTTATTGATGGACAGTGCTCCAAGTGTGAATTTTAGTGTGAAATTGAGCAGCCACTATTGTTTTCAATAAAAAAACAACATTTGCACAAAGTAAGCCAATCCACTTTTCCATGTTGATAAGAGCATTAAAATGAGAAAAAAATAATAGGAAAAAAAGAAATCAAGGGACATTAAGAATAAATAAATATGTGCAATTAATCGTGAGTTAACTATGCGAATAATCGCGATTAAATATTTTAATCGTTTGACAGCACTAATTAAAATAAATCCTACTGATCCTAAACATGTACATGTAAAAACAGAAGCTGACAGAAAGGATCTGACATGATTGTCTCACTTCTTGATGACTTTGACAGCCCAGGCTCTTCTCTCCCTCTCTTTTCTGGCCTGAAGGCCCCGCCAACATGTTTCAATCTTGGTAGCTGTTAAAAATGAATTAAAAGTAATGTTATTTATTTTCTTTCCTATTTTCTATTAAGAACGGCTCTTGTGATTTTAACTGATGGTTTTCGTATTAACTCTAGTGTTTTAAACAAGAAATGTTCGATACCTGCTTCTCTCTGCCTATGGTAGTCTTCTTTCACCCTATAGCCTTTGTATTTGGCCTGGATCCTTGTGGCTGTAACAAAAGAGATTTGAGATATCAACCAATCAGGTCAAAGCTGGCAATGCATGAATCATTACTAGACCTTCAGAGGATCCCAGCCTTCTTTTGTAAGATATCACTGCCTTACCCAGTTCATGCTTGCAGACCTCAAATGCATCTTCAGTGGCAAAAAGAGTCCTGGGATGGCGAATAAAGATTTTTGTCCTTGAGAAATTAGAGGGAACAAATATTTTATAAAACATGGACATTTTATAGGTCTCCTAGAAGAACAACACTGTATCATTGCAGTAGCCTAGTTTGTACCTTCCCATCTTGTACTCGTTTGGTTTGTAACCAAGGTGTTTGATGAGTTGCTGCACACCCTCTGCTGGTGTCCCATTCCAGTGTGGCCATGTGTCAGGACATAGAGCCTTATATCTGCAATGATCATGTTTGCAGGTGAGAAAAAGTAAGAACAAGCACCTGATACAAAAGATGAGTCCAAGTTGCATTGTTGGAAACACACACAACGCAAGTGCACCTTTTTAGGAAGACTTCATATCTTCTCCTATAAGCAAACCCAGCACGCCTGACTCTCAGGTGCTCCATTAACCCCAGGTACTTGACTTGATGTCTCACCATGACATCATCGAAGTGATCTGAGGTTAGGCGAGTGAGAGAGAGGTCACGGGCACCGTCTAGTAAAACATTCAGCAGACAAAACCACTAACAAGAGGTGTGAAGTGAAAGGCTCACCTGGCTGCTTGCAGTGGTTGGGTTTCAGGCACCGCACATACCATGGTTCTTTGGTCATGAGGATTTCAGTGAGGCCTGCAAGGCTGCTCTTGAACTGGGTGGCTACCTGTTCACAAAAACGGGTCAACAAGGTATTTGGAAATAACATCATGAGTGGTTCTCAGGTTTTCAATCTGCCATGTTATTTCTACTAAAATCTTAGTCAATCAATCTGTAAATGTGTTTCTTATTGCCCGAAAATTAACACAAAAAACATTTTAAATATATAAATCAGGCTGTTGTAATTATTTGTTTTTAAATGATCTATTTAAACATCTTTCACTGTACCGTCTCAGGTCTTTTCTTGCCGTCAGGTTCAATAGCATGGAAGCAATGCTGGATAATACTGTTCTTAGACTGTCGCATGACCTTAAGCAATAACAAATAACTTTTATCTTTGTGACTATTTCATAGTCATTCAATTTTTTTTAAAGATGAGGTGGGGAAACCTCTTACCTCTTTAATGTTCCTGTACAGAAGATCATTATTTTTGTCAATAAATCCTGACAAAACAAAAAGATCAAGATAAATAAAACACTTAAGATTTAAGACTTAAAACAGTTTGCACTGAGTTTCTTACCAACAACTGAGTAAGTAACTTCTCCAGCGTAGTGTAGGAGTCGAAAATCCCCTCGTTCCAAGGTCTTGCGGGTTTTCTGGTCAGCCAATTTGTGCCTGAGTTTTAGAGACAATGAAATGGATTCATAAATGAATACAGTACCTTACAAAAAAATACAATACCTTTGCATCAGTACAAAAATCTACTGTACCATGGCACTTCAATTCTACTTTGCATGTGAATGTTTTAGCTGTTCAGCTACAGTACATCAGCTTTACAAGTTATATTGCATGGCAGATACAGATACAAAATTCATCAATTCAAGTCACCTTTATACAGACCAAAAACATGTTTCACAGAAGTTAATGCTACAATATTTGCATTTTAGTAGTCCTTCACCCTTAGCCGTCTTTCACTCAATCCATGCCCATGAGTCAGTCTAGTATGGCCTAGAGAACACCTAGTATATACAACTTGGTCATGTCTATATTTAAAGGGTAGGTGCATATTTTCCCACCATGGCAAAGGCCTTTTAGCTGAGGCCATTGGCTGCAATATAAAGTCATATTATGTAATAAGTAATTTAATGTAATAAAAGCAAGCAATCTACATTCAGGATCTACAAAATTAGCTATTATTGTTTTTTAAGGATTTAATTTAATGCAAGGGTGTCTAATCCTACTCCAGGAAGACTGCCGCCCTATACAGAGTTTGCCTCCAACACCTGCTTGGAAGTCTCTAGTGACCCTGAAGACCTTGAAACTCCTCCATCTTCTCCATTATATCAAGGTCTTCAGGGTCACTAGAATCCTTCTGCTTTAGTTGTGTTTAATTAGGGCTAGAGCTCTGGAAGGTACAGGGCTCTCCAGGAACAGGATTGGACAATCCTGTTTTAATGCCTACAGAAGAGTCATAATCCAAGTACAATGATAGCACTTAAATATTGGTGTTATGTCCGTTTAAAAATAATTTCAAATGTTTACCCACGTGACAAAATGAGGGTGACCGCACATCTTCTCCTCAAGCTTCTCCAGGAATGTGAAATCTGTGGCTTCTCCAGGACGCAGACATTCTTCATCCTTTAATGCGGGATACATGACATAAAGACTGTGACTTAGGGTGTGTTCACACTTGGCAGGTTTGATTCGATTAACCCTTTGATGCACAACATGGGTCTAAATAGACCCGACTCAGTTTTCATTTTCTATATCTTTGCAAGAAATTAATTTCATCATTCAGTATTCCAGGTATTCCTCAATTAACTTGTTTTTGATCATCACAAATCCTTATTTTTATTTTTCCTTTCTTACTTTTTGAATAAAAATAGTTTTTGTATAGCAACCCCTCTAATGCGCAACATGGGTCTAAAAAGACCCGTATTCATTTCCTATGGTATTTCAGTGATGGCTGAGTGTTTTCTTTGCTGAATCTTTAAAATATATGTATTTTATCATTTGTTATTCCAGGTATTCATTAAATATCTTGTTTTTGATTTCCACAAATCGTTGGGTTTATGTTTCCTTTCTTACTTTATAAACAAACACAGTTTTTGTATTTCTACATCAATTTTACATACATGGGTCTAAAAAGACCCGTGTTCATTTCCTATGGTATTTCAGTGATGGCTGAGTGTTTCTTTGCTGAATCTTTAAAATATATGTTTTTTTTTTATCATTTCTTATTCCAGGGATTCATTAAATATCTTGTTTTTGATTTCCACAACTCATTATGTTTATGTTTCCTTTCTTACTTTATAAACAAACACAGTTTTTGTATTTCTACATCAATTTTACATACATGGGTCTAAAATGACCCATATTCATTTGCTATGTTATTTCAGTGATGTCTGAGTGTTTCTTTGCTGAATCTTTAATTTAAATATGTTTTTTAATCATTTCTTGCAGGTATTCATTAAATATTTTGTTTTTAATTTCCACAAATCATTTTGTTAGGGTTTTTTTTTTTATTTCTACATCAATTTTACATACATGGGTCAAAAATTATAATTAATCTTATTTTATTTTAACCACAGACTTTTTTTATATATTGTAAAAGATTACAACATAATATCTCAATATTAGGCTATGGTTACCTTGACCTTGTAAACCTATTGAGAAATTACTTGTGAGAAGGAGAAACATGTCCAATACTATTAGCTAGCTAGCTTTTGACATATTCTAGCTAGCTAATGTTAACTATACACACAAAAAAAAAAATGTTTTTTAAAGCTTATTTACATTTAGTAGGCCTAACAGTTCATAATCATTCATATGCTGAAATGATTCTTATACTGAAATCATTCTATGATTGAAATGATGCCCAGCTTTGCTAAAGACAGAAAAGTCAGCAGCTGGTGTTCCCAGAGCACCAGGCCTGTGTGCAAGGAGCACAAACATGTAGTTGTCATTTGTGAGGCATGTAAGCACTAAGATGGCAATTTGAGATGCCGCTGTACCAGTGTGATTTTATTTTTTCTGTTTTCTTTTCTTTTCTTTGATCACATTCACCACAATTCAATACAGTTACACTACACCACAGTTCAATTTCAGTGTTATCAGTTATCAGTTATCTGTGATATGTGAATGCTATGCGAGACAAAGTGGCAAATAAACATTTCAAGTGTTAAATGTGTTGTCTAAATTACTTCTAAGATGATTAATTTAACAAAATGTTGTCTTTATTCTTTTGTTTTATTATGCTTGATAAGTACATTTGATATAGTAACACAAAACCTAGGAAAAAAATGAAAAAAAATATTTTTGGTAATTGAAAAAAATATTTTTTTAATATTTATAAATCATGAAATTTATAGATAATGGAATATTAAATGCTTAAATAAATTGATCTCAAAAGATAAAAAGAAAAGAAAAGTCCAGCCATGCATTAAATAACATAGCAAATGAATACGGGTCTTTTTAGACCCATGTATGTAAAATTGATGTAGAAATACAAAAACTGTGTTTGTTTATAAAGTAAGAAAGGAAACATAAACCCAATGATTTGTGGAAATCAAAAACAAGATATTTAATGAAAACCTGGAATAACAAATGATAAAATACATATATTTTAAAGATTAGCAAAGAAAACACTCAGCCATCACTGAAATACCATAGGAAATGAATACGGGTCTTTTTAGACCCATGTTGCGCATTAGAAGGGGTATCCATAGCTTGCGCATCAAAGGGTTAAAAGAAACTAAGTGTGTGTAAATGTAAACGCTGCCATCCAAAACCCTGGTATACAAAATACAAGCTGACCGAGACCCCTGAAAAAAGGTCCAAACTGTTGGACCAGTGAGAACTGTTTTCGTTTGGAGTGAATTCATCGCAAATGATTGGATTATTCAACTTTGGACATTATGTTGATGACCTATACCACCAGATAAGACTTACATACATCAATTTACACTTTATTGAATTGTGCAATCTATTGACCAATTCCTGTAAAGTATCTATCCATTACATTATTTTGTTTATTGTAGTTAATTTTCTTTTTCTTGTATTTACTTTTTGGGTGGGAATATAAAAAAAAGAAATAGTGTATTATTAATTTGGGGAGCATCGTACCTTATCGAACAACTATTAGGCAAACTGAATCCCCCATTATTGCATTGTATAACTTTGTATTGCATTAAAAATACCAGATGGTTATACAAATGTGTGTGTAGTATCAGCATCAGTTACGTCACTTTACTGCTATTCACAAACCCTCTCCCGTGGCCGCATGGGATAGTAAATGCATCGTATGCAAACTTCAGAATCTCAGCAGAAGTAGTAGGTCATCCCGGTACTTTTTGCCAACTCTTTTATGTGTACTGTGAATTCGGACATACTTCTTTTGTCACATACTGTTTTTCATCTACTATATAGTAGGGAGGAATGCGATTTTGGATGCAGCCTGCATATTTGTGTGTGTTCTCCCTCAATTTCCTGCGTGACTAATGCACTGCAACCAGAAAGAATTGTCTAATTTCTGCTCGCCTTCATGTTTTTTAGAACATTTGCAGAATGGCAGATAGACACAAGTGCCGTTATGTGCTGACGCTTTGAAACCAAAATATAAAAGTGAGCAACACTATGCATTTTCCTGCCTTCAATCGGACCAGACAACTGAACTAAGACTGAAAGCACTCTTAATCATGTCATATATGTCAGCTTGAATCCATTCTACGTACCAGTACTGATATGATGCCTCTATGTTTCTCCTCCACCAGGTCACAGATGATCTTATTGTTGAAGAATGGCACTGGCTCCCACTAAAATGTCAACATTGGGTAAAAAAGTTTTACATATGTTATGTAAAAGCATTTACATAACATTACTATCTGAAAAGGCCTTGATGTTATATGTACTTCACCTCGATTCCCTCCATCTCGTACTCCTCCTGCTCTGATTTGAGGGTGAGCTGGATAAAAAGCTGCTGAAGCTTTTCATTGCAGAAGTTTATACAGAACTGTTCAAAACTGAGGAACCAGTAATACATGGTAAACAACAATCCATCTAAATTTTTATCTAGTAGTGAACAAGTAGCTATGATCTCATCAGTGCAGTGTGTTTCTACTTTAAAGTAATGACACATTTATTTGTGTCTGTGTCTAGAGGGCTTGTTCTGAAACTATATTGATAAGAAGGTTACTAATTTGTTTGAACAAATTGACCCATTTTAAGAGTTTTCTTGAAGGAAATGTGTATTGCAATGCTTCAGTGTCACCTGTTCACATCAAACACTTCAAATCCATAGATGTCAAGCAGTCCAATCACCGTCTTTCTGCTTGAATCCTGCATTGATTGAATAAATAGATTGAACGCCTAATTATCTATTGTCTAATTCATGTATTATTACATACCACTATATTAAAAGCAGAATTTGTAAACCATGCATACCTTGTTTGCCAAAGATTCATTAATCTTATTAACGAGCCATGAGAATGTGCGGCCATAGATGGCTTTGGCTAGTGCATCCCTGGCATACTTTGCATGTTCAGCGGTAAAAGGGCTTAGAACCTGAAAACGATAGATAGTACATGATTATGCATTTCCGAAGTACAGAAACATACAGTATCATACTATTCCATCTCATAAATCACTTTTCAAAATGATTTTAAAATTATTTAAAAATAAATGTATTTACCATTTAATACTAATTGTCCAAAACACCTTTGAATGGTAATATGAATGTAAAACATACTTTTTTATGGAACAGTTAATGTGTCATACAATATATTTAAAAATTGCACCTATGTTGCTATTAATAATTTTAACAAGTACAAGCAATACTGCAGTAAGCAATAGTTATGTAAACATACAAGAATTTAGGTCACATTAAATGTTGTATTTACTTGGCACAAGAAAACGATCTAAAGTGGATGAGTACTAGAAATAGGCCAATGTTCAGAATCATTTTTTCATCACCTCTTCTGCTTTGGCTTCAATCTTCCTGTGAGTCAAACCCTCCTGTAACATATTTGAGGGGATGCCTAGTAACTGAGAAGAACGTGAAAAAAGAAGAAATGGGTTGCAACAAAGAAACAAAAGTCAGAGGTCAATATTGGCATTACAGTATAAAATATCCCATTTTGAATGCATAAATATTCCAAAAACATGATATAAGTGACAGATGAATATACCTGTGACAGCCAGTGCACTTCTGCATTGCTGTTTAATGTGGCATAACCCAGAGCACTGGCCCCAAAGTGAACATTCCCGAGATGAAGGACACTGGCAATGATCGCAAACAGATGCTAAAAGAAGACCAAGAGTATTAAACAATGACCTCTCTTTCTAAAAATCAGCCTTCTACACTGACCCACCGGACAAAAACTCAAATCACAACGCATTCTCACCCCAAGGCGTCACCTTTTGACCATGCTTCAATTTTTGACGATTTAGATGCACTTTAGCGTCAGTTATATGACGCGATCCTACGGCGTCATCTAACTGACGCTAAAGGAAAAGCGTCAGTTGGATGACGCGGGTAGGTTTAGTAGGGGTAGGGTTACATGCGATCCTAGGGCATCATCTAACTGACGCTAAAGGGCGCCTAAAGCGACAGATATTGAAGCATGGTCAAAATGCTTCCCAAGGCGTCAGTTACTCTGAGAGCATCTTACCTCTATATCTTTTTCACTAAACTCAACGATAGTAAGAGCCTTCTGTACAGTTTTCCAGTCACTCTTGTCATTAATGGAGCTCACTTTGGCACATTCTCCCTGTCCGGAAAATAGATTTTGAACAATAAAATAAATATACTTTGTTTATGGCTCTGATAGACAAAATAAAAGCAAAGTAATATCTGTGTTTCTTACCTGAATAAGATAGCGGTAGTTCTGACAGTTTCGCTCCAAACCAAGCCAGCGAAGAAGCTCATCCTCCCCTCCCTCAACTAACTGATAGAAGATGTGGAAGTTCCTCTCTCCATGATTTTGGTGGACCACCCTTGACTTTTCCAGTAAGTAGCTTAAGATGTGGCCACCGACAGCTGCTCCCTAAAAGAATAAGCAAATATTTACAAATTTGTAAGGAATGCTTTTCTGCTATTCTGCTTCTGTCCGATTCGGAGTTTACCCGATGGTCAAACTGTATGTCCATGTACTTTCCAAATCGACTCGAGTTGTCATTTTTCAGGGTTTTGGCGTTTCCAAAAGCCTGTAGAGATAAAGCCCTCAGCATTAATACTTCACATTGTGCTACCCTTTGAGCATGTACACTGAGAATTTTACAACGTTTTCAACACTGATCATTTTAGACAAAAGTTCTGACCTCCAGCACCGGATTGGAAAGAAGGAGCCGATCTCGTACGTTGTCCAGGAGTCTAGTGCTGGGACAGCTTACTGCATAGAACTGCAGGACTTTCTTGGAGGCCTCTGTCTTACCAGAACCACTCTCACCAGAGATGAGGATGAAGTGGTTGTTGGTTTCACTGACCATTGTCCGGTACACGTTATCAGCAAGAGCAAATCTGAGAGGTCAGAAAAACTACATTTAAAACAATGATCTTCAAAGAAGAAAATAAGTAAAAAAAAAATAAAATAAAAAAAAACCATAAGAAAGTTTAAGAACAAACAGTAACTGTCATTCAAAAGTTTGGGGTCAGTAAGATTTTTGAATATTTTTTAAAAAAAGGTCTCTTATTATCATCAAGGCTGCATTTATTTATTTGAAATTTATTTTTAAATAATTAATAATAATTTTAAATTATAAATACAAAGAATGTTTTTTGTAAAAATGTAAAAATATTTACTGTCACTTTTGACCTATTAATGTAACCCTAAGGAATACAAGTATTAATTTGTTTATAATGTATTTTTCCTGTGTATATATGCAAACTTACATATGAGGAGGCAGCTCAAAAAAGTTGACTCCCATATAAATGTCCATTTGTTTCTTGGTATAGATACCCAAGTCCTTATATGGATTTACTGACACTAGGAGGGTCCCGATGTATGTCTACGTAAGAAAAACAAAGACATTTAAGAAAAAAATGTCCAGTCCTTTGCCTCAAGAGTATTGAGTTATGATCGGAGTTCAATAAAACATTTCAAAAATATGTTGTCAACTTTTAAAAAGTTTGAATGGAACAATCTACCAAAAAATATAAACTCACAGGTTAAAAAAGGATCATAATGAAATATAACTGTCTCAGCAGTTTCGTATAGGAGGTTTATCTTTGTAAAGTGCCCTTGATATCCTTCTCCATGCTGAATCATCAGCAAAGTGAGTTTCCAGTGCTTGTGACAAGGCAAATGAGATGTATAGAGAACATTTTCACTGACTAGGATATCTACTGTGTGCAGTGACCTATGTTCAGCATGAGAGTCCACATTATTCTCTACCCCATCTCAATAATGAAAGTAACAGTGATACTGGATATTGCATTGCCGGCCTTTATCCCAGTCTATTCTCAGAAGTCACATGAGTGGGTGCAGGACTCACATATATAAGGTTTTCATTGAACCGTTTTCTAAGGTTGTCCATAAATGCGGTCTCACTGGTGTAGGCATCCAGGAGAACAAAGTCCTGAATGCCCACCCGGTCCCGAGCCGTCAAACACCCCTCCATCTCCTGTAGGATCCGCTGGCAGCGCTCCTCTAAACTCTGTTAATCACAGACAAGAAAAATAAAGGAACAGGTGTCGATCAGCGATTGTGTTTTTTACTCATATACATTCTTATTTCAAGGAGAAGATTAAACAGCATAAACCGATTTTTAATCTTTACTTTATATTTTTATGATTTTTCAGGCTACAAGTTTGTGCAGCAACAGCAGTAGAAGTTGCTTGAAATAAGTGTTTTGTACTTAAAAATTATCTTTAAAACATTTATTTTACTTATTTAATTTACATTCAAGACCATTACTAAATATAAAGTGATAGAAAAATGACTTTTTCCTTCACTATGACTTTGTTTTATTACTCTGCATAGGCTAATATATCATTTTGGATGTGGCCTTGAACCAATCCTGTCAACAATATGCCATGAACTGTCTGAGCCCAGCCTTACTTATCTAATCTAAAATGTTTTTATGTTTTTTCTGCACAGTCCATCATAAGGAACATTCATCAATCAACACTGCAGGGTCTACCTTGGTCTTTTGACAAACAGGAAGGATATCTTTTAGTGTGTTGATAAAGTCCTTTGTCCTCTAAAAAAAAGTTATTTAAAAAAGAAATCTTAAAAATAAATAAACTTGTTCAAAAAAGTCATATTGACATGCAGATTTGTCAGCTACACATCCATGATGTCAATCTCCTTCTACCACATCTCAAAAGTGCTCTATTGGGTTGAGACTGTGCCAGATCTGGTGCCATTTGAGTGAACTCACTGTCATGTTAAATAAAATATTTTTGAGATGAGTGGAGCTTTGTCATGGCACGTTATCCTGCTGAAAGTTGCCACAGAAGATGGGTACACTGTGGGAGAGATCCCATAAAGGGATGGACATGGACAAAAATACTCAGGTGGGCTGTGGCTTTAAACAATGCTAAATTGGTACCAAGGGACCCAAAATATACAGAGAAAATATCCCCCACACCATTACACCAGCAGCAGCAGCCTGAACAGTTGAAAGGCAGGATGATTCTTTACACCAAATTCTAACCCTATCATCTGAACACTTAACGTCACAGCAAAATCAAACCAGGCAACATTTTTCCAATCTTCTATTATCTCATTTTGTCGAGTCTGTGCAAATTGTATCCCGTTCTTAGCTGACAGGAGTGGTGTGTTCTTCTGCTGCCGTAGACCATCTGCTTCAAGGTTTGGCATTTTGTGTATTCAGAGGTACTCTTCTGCTGACCTTGAATGGTTAATTGAGTTACTGTTCCCTTTCTATCAACTTGAATTAGTCTGGCCATTCTCTGGCATCAAAAAGGCATTTTTTGGACCCAGAACTGCAGTTCATTGAATATTTTCTTCTTCTGACCATTCTCTGTAAACCCTAGAGATGGTTGTGAGTGAAAATCCCAGTAGACCAGCAGTGTCTGAAATACTCAGACCAGCCCGTATGGCCAAAATCACTTGAATCTCCTTTCTTCCCCATTCTGATGCTCAAATTGAACTTCAGCAGAGAGATCATATACATGCCTAAATGTGTACACGTTTACAGTGTACAAAATATAGCAAAAATTCACTATATATTCAAAGGGTAAATAATGTATGTTTTGATAAAGAAAAACACTAGCTGATACAAAATTGTATTTGTTGCAACAGTGTGATTCTTGATATGACATACGTACTATTCTTGAGTCATACTACTCCTAAAAGCTGTTATATAAAAAAAAATATTAAAATAAATGAGTTTATTTTCAGAGAGACATATTCCAGTCAGCTGTATTTTAGTCCAGCTGCACTGACATGCCCTGCTCAGGTTTCACTTCAGGAATACATTTAAATCTACATTTGCGTAATAAATATATACATATATTTTGGTTCTCTCATATTACAGGCCTATCTTAGACCTCAAACAATATTTTGAAAATATATTTAAAGAATGCACATTTAAAAGATAGTTAAAAGTAAAGTCAAAGTGGGATCCCTTACCTTCAGTGCAGTGATTGTTTCTGTGTAATGATGTAGGAACTGTGTGGTCTTATCCAGTTTTGTAAAGAGCATCTGTGATTATTTCAAGTACAACAGGAAACAATGTCATATCACACTCACCACTTCCACCATGGGAAGTCATTAATAAAAAGTTTGCTAAGGAAACGGGTCTGTGTGTATGTGTGTGTCAAGAAACATCTGTCTAAAACAGAAATCGTTATGGATTTATTGTCTTGTATCCTGAAAAGCTCTGCTCTTACAAAAACGGTTTGTCCTATCTTGGTTCCTTTAAACCCGAGGGCAAATCTATTTCTATCAGAGATTACACGGTTCCTCTCCGTTCCTGTCATGGGATGGAATTTAGGCCAAGGTCACAGGCATACGAAAAATAAATGAACCATTCCTGTCCAGTGATGCTTGATTTACCTCTAAGAACAGACGAGACACACACTCTCTCTCTCTCTCTCTCTCACTCTCTAGCATCATATTTAAAGAAGTCCAATTAAAACCACAAGATGTGCACAATAAGTTTCATTTTCCAAACTGTCCAAGCAATATTTAAAACTTTTTGATAACATTAGTATGAAAGGTTACACTTTTTTGATCGTCCACTTAGAAATTCTACAACGTTACTTTGCAAATACATGTCAACTAACTCAGAGTATTAGTAGACTGTTGGGTTAGTATCAATAGACTAAGTTGATGTATGCTTTTATAAGTTGAAAGTTACTTATAGTCAGTAGAATGTCTGTTGGGGGAGCATCAAAATCAAATGTTAGCAGATATTAAGCAGACAGTCTAACTCTAGTGACTGGAAGATAGTTGCCGAATGACTAAAGTTAGTCAAATGTGAAGTGGACTATTAAAATAAAGTGTTATCAAACAAAAATAGCTAAGTAAGCAAGCAGTCAGGCTATTGTACCACCAAAGCAAAAGTGCAGACAGAGATAGGAAATGTTCTGAAAGATAAAACTGGCATCATATTTGAGTTCTGTCTATAAGCTGGCAAAGAGCACTCAAACTAGTGCCAAGAGGGGATGCCAAGATTCTGGCAGTCTATCAGTGTTCCTCTTTCATTACACACATCATGTTATGTATTGCATCTGTTTACAAGACTATCATCATCTTAGCTTTAAACTCAGTGTTTTAAACTTTTCTTTCTTGGTACCAATAACCAACTGAAAGACTTTTTTTGCTTTACTATAAAAAATTACTAGGTTGCAACATGAATATTGAGATATGCATATAAATGATGCACATAAATGGTGCATATAACTGAGGTCTTAGAGTCCCCTTGTGGTGATTTCTAATTTCTTGTGGTTTCTATAGTTTTATATGTAAATGTGGTGTTTTACAAACCATGTGCAAATTCATAAGTCAATAACATTGCTGTGTATTTTCTCCTTAAAACTGCAGTAAAACAAAGACAAATTCTCAAAACAACAAACAAATTCTCAAAAACATGGTTTGAAATCATTGGTGTTTCTGACATCCCAAACTACATTGTAACCAATCACATCAACGAGTGGATCTCTGAGCTTGTATGAATGAGTGGAGGCAGGGCTAATTATCATATTCATGGAACCACGTATTCTAACCGAGGAAAGGATGTAGAGTTACATTCAAGCTATTTTAAGGCATGAAGATTTTTGTTCCAAGGAAAAACATTTAAATATGTCATTTTTGGTTTTAAGGGATACAATTATTGACTACAAGGGGACTTTCCATGAGGACTTAGATTTCCACTTTGGTGTCAATGTTATTAGATACATCTTGTTGTTTTTCCGAGTGAGTCATTGAGAAATTAAAGCTGATTTTGAGGGAGAAGGAAAGTCTATCTGGCTAACTGACCATCATCTGAGAGGCCACGCTATTGTCCCAAAACTTTAGTATGTCACAGGATCCCAGTGCTCAGCTCACAATATGGCTTAAGACTTCGGAAAAAGCTAGAGCTAATCACTGGTCCCACATTCTTCTGTAAAAGTCACTTAGTCTTGACAAATATTTGCAGTTAAATGTCTGATTTTACCTTTTTGAACATATTTACACCATTTACATGGATTTCTTTGTTTCTATTTATATAATAATAATATATTTTATATATAAAGTATGAGAGAGAACTCAATTTTACCCTCAAATGATAACTTTCCCACTGTCGTTTGCAGTCACATTTGCATTAAATATTAAAAGTCTCAATTGTGAAAAACAAAAACTACAAAGAGGAACTTATAGAACAAAAATTTGTGTATTATTAATTTAGCATTCCAAACAAATATGCTTGTAATATGATCTAATTTTCAGTCACAATTTTGAGAAAAACATTTATAAATATACACAATACTAATTAATCTTAGGCCAAATTAAAAAAGAGCAAGTCAATAAGGATCTGAAACATTCCTGTATTACCTCAGTATCCATTGCTTTTTCCAGAATAGATGAATCTCTATTCTCCTGGTGTTAGTCCAGTGTTCAGTAGAATAAAGTGCTTTCAGTGTCCTATTTGCCCTGTCATGATGGAAACTCAGACCAGAAGAAGACACATCTAGAGTGATTCACTTCACATTCAGTCCTGATCAGTTCTGCTTGCTTTTTCTTTCTAAACGTTCTTCTCTTTCCCTATCTCACGTTTCTATCCATGGTGAAGAGCTCTCGTGACATTATTTCACTTTAAGCACCACTACTAAACTCAGCTCTTGGTCTGCTCCAAGATGCTGAATGATTCATGGAGGGGCAGCAAGAGAAGATCTCATTCAGCACCTCTCCTTAGCGGCCGCTGCCCCACCATGTGTAACACAAGGCTGTGGAAACCTGAGCTAGCACCCTACTCCCTCCCATCCTACCTGTCTTCTTCTGCACAAAATTACATCGTTGGAGTCTAGTTACTGATCTTTGATTAGGTGGATCAGTTTTCTGCTAATTACTACCCACTCACCAACACGTGGCCCGTGGCTCATAGCCCATTTGATGTAAAATTGTCTCTGTTTTATTTTGTTTTATTTTTTTACAAACTGATAGATGTGTAATTACTCAGACTGCTGGGAGGGTCATTTGAGGTTCTGTGGGAACCTGAGTAAGCGGATGTTTACCTCATTACTGTAAAAGTAAGTACTAGACTTCCTCAGGTAATGTACAGTTCAGTTGCCCTACTTACTTGATGTATTTTTAGTTTCATGTCTTGAGATATAGATTTTTTAGACAGGGCCACTGCCTCTAAAAATGCACTGCCCTGCTTTTGAACCAATAATTTTCGTTGAAAAGGCTGAAAAAGTGCACCAAATAAGACTGAAATGGAATTTTTAAACATTTCTCAAATGTGAACTCAAAAGGCAGTAATATTGTCTAAACCGAGTCATCATCATGTCTGCTTTTTCTTTGCACCAATAAACCACTCCAACCTGTTAAAGTGCCCCAATTATGCTATTTTAAACAATTATTCTGTTGTCTTATGTAAACAGGTTTAAATCCATCAAAGGTCAAAAAAATGCTTTCATTTTCCTAAGATATACATTGCACATCACCACAGTATACTCCAACAACTCTTAAACAACTTGTCCGAGGACTAAGTCTCTCTAAATCCCTCCTTTTCGAGAGCCTGCTCTGCTCTGAATGGCTGGAGTGCCATCACACTCACCACTTCCACCATGGGAAGTCATTAATAAAAAGTTTGCTAAGGCCCAGTCCTTCTGCTTACAGTTCGGTTACACACGCTTACTTTTCATGCACACTGTAAAGACAGTAACAATGGCATCAATTTTACCACATCAATCCTAGCACGAGTCCGATGATGAAAGATTGGAATAACTAGTTATTTAAACCCAAACCTCCATCGCAAGGGTGACTTGGATGTTTCCAAGAGATACGCTACTCAATTTGACGTAGATTATAAGATGTTGCAACTGTAATTCCTCACCACAAGTATATGTCCATCAACAAACCAATTTTTCTAATTTATTGCAGCACATGTGAACTTTATCATTAACTGTACCAACAGCACATGTTAGCCGAGGACTAACGTGAATGACAGATGTAACATTAATCCATCCTTTATCAATACTCAAAGTAGTAAGAACAGACAATCTGCATTAATGGACACAATGACAGGAACACAAGAAAATATTGGGATTGTAGTTGTAGTTTAGTTTAACCTCTGATTCTTTGCATGCAGCATCATTACTGGAAGTGAAAATAAAACAAATGTACTTTCACTGCATAGGACACAGCGTCTTCTCCACATGATGTTAATCAAATGACTACAGCAGACTACAAAGCTACAGTGTTTGAGGGCGGGTCAAGTTGTTTGCCGGCCGACAACTTAAAATATAGGTGGACATTATGCAAATGTTTTACCTCATGATGTGAAGCTATAATACCGTGGGATTCGAATTTTTTGACAACTCGTTCAGGAGGTTCAGAAGTGATTCTTTCTTTTGGGAGACAATAACTTTATTTATAGTGCACCTTCGACTACTTTGTAGACCTTTTACAGCTATATTACACACTGCAAGGAAGGTAATATTCAGAAAACCATAATAGGAGCACTTTAAAATCAGATCAATTCAATGGGGTGGCAGCAATCTTTTTTAATTTAATTAAAGAGTTGACACTTGACACTATAAATATTTTGTATAATTATAGTATTTTACTGTATTCACACCTTAATGAAGCAAGTCTGCTCCATTATTTTTCCAATAGACATATTACATTGATATGTGAATAATTGTTTTTTTTTAATTAATATTTTATTTAACAAAGATTATATTCCAAATTAAATGTAGCCTGAATCTTGCTATTATCAATCCTTAGCTTGTAAAATTAGTCTGCAAGTTGCAAGCTGGTGACTTGACCAAGCTACTAGATTGGACTAGCTACCAGTTTAAGCTGGTAATAGCGGACTTTTCCAGTCAGGACATGGTGAACCAAGTGCACTGATATGAGAGAATGAGTGTGATTTTGATTTTGATGATTTTGAATTATGCAGTGAACTCAAAGTTTATTTAATAGCAAAAATGTTTGTAATGTTACCAAATACTTAGGCTATGACAGTAAGTTTTTATGAGCTTGTTTATGTCTGCCATAGTTTGTTGTATTATCAGACACGCAGTGATGTACACCACTGTCTATTGGGTGCTACGTGCAAAACTGTATATCAAATATAAAACCTAATTAACATATCAGTCATTCAACCAGCATTAAATCTAACACTAATGACAATAAGCACCCTTATTATCATATCATAATAGCAAAAAAAGTGACTTTTGTGGTTAAATGTGTGAAATTTAACATGTATGGTTGTCATAATTACGTGGTGAACTAGTGATGGAGTAAAAATTGAACCATTTTTTGATCAGACTTCACATCCATGATGTGTACCACACATGAGTTAAATCAAATTTACTTACAAAGCACTATATGTCATCCAAATGTTGCCTTTCTGTGGGAATTCCAAACCAACAGGATTTCCAGGGAAGTATAGCCTATTCCTGAAGCCTGACTCTGCTTTTATCAGTTTGGCATTTATCTCCTCCGCCCACATCATCTCCTACTCCTACTATTAAAAAAATATAAATAATGATAATAATAAAAATAAAATCTGAAGTTTGTTTATTGCCAAACACAACTGTAAAGTCCCTGCTTGTTTCCAAACATGTTTCTTGATCATCTAATTGGTCAGGCCAACAGATAGGACCGCCCCCGAACTAATGCCATTGGCTGGGGTAATGTTGCTACCAAGGGGATAATCCATCAGCCAGAAGTTGAAGCCTCGTGGGAGCCACCATTGTAGCAGAACTTCACCTGCTCTTAATATTCCATTGACTTCCATTCATTTTGGCATCACTTTGACAGCAAATAACTTTAATTCTGAGGCGTCTAAATACTCCATTTGTCAATTATTTATTTCTAAAGGAACACAACAATGTATAAAAGGCTCCATTACCTTAATCTTAGCCTGTTAAAAGCTGATAGCAAAAAAATGAAGCCTGTTAAAAGCTGATAGCCAGGTTACTGCACAGGCTCGAACTGAGCCTGTCACGTGAGCAACCTGTATGTCTTCCAAAAAAAAAAGATGGCTTCACCATCTTGCTTGGAGTGCTCACATAGTAACGGTTGCTATGATGTGTAATTATACAATGGCCGTTTTTGGGGAGGGGCTGGCGAAAGATCAATTCCGATCGGATTTTCTCCAATAACTTCGCTATAGACAAGATTCCAAAGGTAAACTAACTTTCCACAAAATCGTATTACTAATTTACCTTTTGATAACACATGGCTTCAAAACATTTCATTTTTAAATTAATAAAATAATACATCAAAGCAAAAACTAAATGCAGTGAACGTCAATTAGCAAATCAATACATCATGGTGTAAAATGATGCGTGGAATCACAGCCTAGCCCTAAAGATCTGATATTCCACACAAAGTGGCCATGTTAAAGTTCCTAGTCCTAATTAATGTACCTGACTACACCTTTGACCTAATTTATACGTTAGTGGTGCAAGCTGATACAATGGTAAAACAGATCCCCTCTTGTAACTAAACACAACACACTTCAGATAAATAGGCACTAAACTGACTGTGATAGTATAGATCCTCAAACATAACATGGTGTTATAAGGTTTATAATGTAAACACTGGAGGAAATTAATAGCTATATATATATATATATATATATATATATATATATATATATATCCACACACACAGGACACGCTCAGGTTTCTAGTATCAAGAAATAAGCTTGAGCAGTTAGTTGATCTTACCTTAGAGTTCAGGCAGTACATGTTTTAACGAAGACAAAATTCACGTCCTGCTTGGTTTGTTTCAATTGGGAGTCCCGGGAGAGAATGGGACAGTGCCAGTGGTGCAGAGAGGTGTACAGTAGAGTCTGTGCGTTCGTTTGTGTCCAGAGTAAACGACACGGTCCAACTGCATCACCTGAATTTATGGACATCTCACTATGAAACATGCTCTACATGGGCTGTCGTAGTGTCCTATTTTTCTTTTCTTTTCTTTTTTTTTAGTTTGCGACTGGCCTCATTCCCAAATGCTCAAGGCAGATGTAACCCGGGTAATCCAGGCTACTAAAAAAATAATATGGAAGCAGAAAATAAGTAAGAAAGAAACAAAGAAATCACATATCAAATGAGGTGATGGGCTCTTTAAGAGCTAGCAGCAGAGGAAGTGCGGGAGTGCGCTAAGCCCCGCCCATCTGTACTAGCGGGCGAGTGAGATGAGGCAGCTACACGGAGCGATCTTCAAGACCCCTTCATGAGCTGATGCCAGAGTAAGACGCGGATGAGACGGAGGCTAGTGAAACAGATCGATGCAGATGGATGGAACATCAATGTGCCACAAATTAACTTCCTTGTAGGAAATATATAAAAATTCATCGCCTTGGTGAGTTAAAACCCAAGCATTAACTTGACATTTATATAAAAATGTGCTGCGGATCTGATAGAGATTCAAAACAGTGTCATATAGACTGTGCGAGCCGAAGTGGATAGCACATGGGCTAAAGCTGACGCACGTGTGAGAATGCTAATGAGCTAATGAAGTACGTGTTATGTTTAATGTGTTGATTGAAGTGCATACATGTGTTTTGACGATGATATTGTTTAACTGTGGATTAATTATTGTTCTGCCTTGTGTTTTACAAGGCTGGGTTTTTTGTGAGATTCAAGTTCTCCTGTGATGATTCCCTGATTCGTGCTGGACGCACGAGGTGCAGATTGTAAATGGCGAGCCACCGGAACCATATTTTCTGTTGAACTGTGTTTTTTGAGCCATCAAGCTGGTAGGAGAATTCTTTCTTTTACTATTGGACAAACGGGACTTGGACTCATTGAGATCATCTTGCTTTCTATTTTTCCTTTTGATTTTCCAACAAAAGACATTGATTGTGATTCTGATTCATTCTAAAAGAATCAACAGTTCTCTGAACCCATCGACCGAGTTACGAACTCTGGTTAACCGAATCTAATTGTCAAATCTTGAGTCTCTGATTCACATTGGACAGACTATTAAGTTTAAAGAGAAAGTAATTTGTTTGTAACTGAAAGTGAAATTTCTGAATTTCATTCTGTGAACTGAATCAAACTGATTGTTCATTTGATTTGATTTTGAAGTATTTGAACTACTGATTGCAATACTTTGTGTGGAAGCATTATCCATTGTTATTTACTTGTATTGTATTACAAGGAATTTGACACAGAGGTTTATTTTATTTCTTTTATTGTTTTTCATCAATATGTGAGAGTCTGGTTCAATACTGTCCAAAACTGAGTCCACGTATCTGGAAAAAAACAAGAGTGTGAATATTTTCATTTACCATATTTGATTTGTTATCTTTGTAATCCACATATTTTATGTAAAAGTATATTTCCTCTTAATACAAAACCCAAACTGAATCATAAAGAAGTCTTTGTATTGATTGTTCACTCACCTGTTGTGCTGTCTTCCTCTCTCCAGTAGTCGCACTTTTCTTCTGATCATTTGGCCTATTGAATGTTACGCTAGTAAGACGCGCTAACCACGTGTCACACGCTACAGTTTGGCGAGCCAGCCAGGAGAGAGGACGCAGTTTCTGCTGAGGTGAATAATCAATTTAAATAGCGCATACAGTGAATCAGACAAAATGGATGTTGTAGAACGAGAAAATGTCAATGTGCAAAATGCAGTAATTGTCAGTGGCATAACACTAACTGAACTAGATGAGGCTCTTGAGGCTTATTTGCAGAAGTTTGGCTCTATTCGACAAAACGTACTAATTGATGACGCATGCTCTGAGTTTCATCATAATGCAGTAATAGAGTTCTCATCCAATTCCGCCATGTCCAACCTCAAGCCTCAGCTACCCGCAACCATCGTAAGTCCCACTGATGCGGACACAGTGTTTCATGTGCGCGCCTTGAGTAGCGTATACACCCCTACCGCTACTAGTGCCACCGCAGGATATTTGGCGAAGTTACAGGCAATAGCGAATGCCAGTGGAGAATCCCTTCAGGACGTGCTCCAACGAGAATTGAATAAGATAAGTGAGATTAGAACTCCAGTTGACGCGTCGTCCAGAACAGAGCCTGAAATAGAGCACCATCCTGGTAAATCGAGTTTTCCGACACATGCCACCAGCACTCCTCAGCATCCAGTGTGTGAATCGCTACCTCTACGGAGAATGGAATTCGCTGCAGAGACATTGACTTGCCCTTTGAAGACCGATGAACTCAAAAACCCAGTCAAGGAAGCCATGAGCGCTACATCACCGCATTGCTCAAGAGATCTCGACGACAGCACTACTGAGACGGTATCACTGAAACTCCCTATGACTGCTGTACACCCTCCAGGTATCCAGAAAGTGGTGATGGAACACATTGTAAGAACGAGTGACTCCTTGTCCCCACACAATACTCCGTTTCGCCTAAGAGCTTTCTCTGGGAGGAGCCCCCGCCCAAGCAATGAGCCTGATTTTGACACCTGGCGAGCAAGTGTTGACTACCTGTTGAACGATCCATCCCTTCCAGAGTCACACAAGACACGGAGAATTCTAGATAGCCTGTTACCACCAGCTTCCGACATCATTAAACATGTGAATCCAACAGCTCCATCGTCAGAGTGCCTTAAGCTGCTAGAGTCCGTCTATGGTTCGGTGGAGGATGGAGACGAATTATTGGCCAAGTTCATCAGCACCCTGCAAAATCCAGGTGAGAAATCATCTGCCTACCTCCACAGATTGCATGTGATCCTGAGTGCTACCATCAGACGTGAAGGTGTTGCGGAAGGTGAACGAGACCGATGTTTGTTGAAGCAGTTCTGTCGTGGCTGTTGGGACAACACCCTTATAGCTGACCTGCAGCTTGAAAAGAGGAAGGTAGACCCACCTCCTTTTGCTGAATTAGCGACACTCATTCGCACAGCTGAGGACAAACAGGCCTCTAAGGAGGAGAGAATGAGGAAGCACTTGGGTGTGAGCAAGTATCCATCAGCTCCCCTCAAACTGAGAACGGCTTCGCACCAACAGTCTGTTTACCCATTCAGCACATTTTTAGAGGATGTTGCAGAGACCTCAGATCCTAAAAATGCAGAGCAGAAGGCACCTAAGCAGAAAGGCAAAGTCCAGTGTCCTGACGTGTCGGAAGTGAGTATCTTAAGGAAAGAAATTGCCGGCCTTCAAAGGCAAATCGCCGCCATGAAAGCAGACACTAAGAAGAAAGAAGGGGCGTGTACTGAGACAAATGAGTTTGAAGAGTTGAAAAGCCAGATAAATGAGCTTAAAGTTCAGGTTGCTGCCTCTAGTACACAGACGAACCAACCTGTAAGATTCCCTCACCTCGGAAGTAGTCTCAGCAGATCGAAGTCCAGTGAAGTCAGCAGAAAGGAGAATGAAGGACCGAAGTACACTGAGATGAGATCCAATCGTCCTCGACCATGGTACTGTTTTTGCTGTGGAGATGATGGTCACAGAGCTGCTGATTGTGAGAACGCACCCAACCCACCTAGAGTTGAGGAGAAGAGGCGGAAGCTGAAGGAGAGACAAGCTGAGTGGGACTTTCAAAATGGAACCGTGACGGCGCCTTTAAACTAAAATCAGTCTCTGTCGCAGGGCGGATGGGGACTAGAAGTCAGAAACAAAGCCCTAAGCAGCAACCAGTGACTAATGTCGACAACGGAAATTCTTTGAAGCTACCAGATGGATTAATAGGAATGAGGTGCACAGCGCAAATCCGAGTCGAAGGGAAGGAAGTAAACTGCCTGTTAGATACAGGGTCTCAGGTCACGACAATCCCTCTGTCCTTCTACAACAGTTACTTGTCGCACCACCCCCTGCAGCCATTGAATCGCCTGTTGGAAGTCGAAGGGGCAAACGGCCAGGCTGTTCCTTACCTGGGATACGTTGAATTAGCTCTGAAGTTTCCTCAAGAGTTCTTAGGAGCAGAAGCTGAAGTTCCAACATTGGCCTTAGTAGTTCCAGACCTGACACATGTGCCCCAGATCCTCATTGGCACTAACACTCTGGATGTCTTATATGCTGATTACCTGCAAGAAACTACACACAAAGCCAAGTCATGCTACCATGGATATCGAGCTGTTATAAGAATCCTAGAAGCAAGACGGCAACAAGCTAGTGTGAGTGTCTTAGGCCAAGTGAAAGTGAAAGGAGAAATGCCTGAAGTGGTTGCTGCTGGAAGCACAGTGGTTCTAAACGGCTGTGTCAATATCGTCGGGCCAGTGTCAGAGACTTGGGTAACCGTAGAGCCATCAGCATCATCGTCTTTGCCTGGCGGACTGTTAGTGGCTAGTTGTTTGCATTCCCTACCTCCAAAGCGCAACATCCAGGTTCCAGTAGTGTTGAAAAACGAGACTCAGGTTGACTTAACAATTCCTCCTAGAGCAGTATTGGCTGAAGTGCACACTGTCCGAAGTGTGATTGAGGGAAGAAACCCTGTGAGTTCTCCTGTGTGTAAAGTTGTGAGACCTGCACAAGCAAAGATTGTCCCTGACTTTGGTGACTCTCCTTTATCAAGTGAATGGAGGGAGAGAATAACTGATCTAGTGAGCTCCATGTCAGATGTATTCGCACTGCACGATTTGGATTACGGTCGGACCGATAAGGTGAAACACCACATCAATCTCAGTGACAACACACCCTTTAAGCAAAGGTCTAGGCCTATCCATCCTCAAGATGTCGATGCAGTGAGAAGGCATCTCAAAGAACTCCTCGATGCAGGTGTCATTAGAGAATCGGAATCACCTTTTGCCTCTCCGATAGTAGTGGTAAAGAAGAAGAACAATGATGTACGTCTCTGCATTGACTTTAGGAAATTGAATTCACAGACCATAAAGGACGCGTACGCTCTGCCAAATTTGGAAGAAGCCTTCTCAGCTCTAACTGGCTCCAAATGGTTTTCAGTTCTCGACTTGAAATCAGGCTTCTATCAGATTGAGATGGAAGAGGCGGATAAACACAAAACGGCATTCGTCTGTCCTTTAGGCTTCTATGAATTCAACCGAATGCCACAAGGGGTCACGAATGCGCCGAGCTCATTTCAAAGACTAATGGAGCGGTGCATGGGCGATCTTAACAGGAGGGAAGTGTTGGTCTTCGTTGACGACCTCATAGTTTTTTCTAAAACTTTAGAGGAGCACGAAACCAGACTCTTGCAAGTATTGAAGCGGTTGAGAGAGTATGGACTGAAACTTTCGCCCACGAAATGCAAGTTCTTTCAGACGTCAGTCCGATATCTAGGCCATATAGTATCTCAGAACGGAGTCGAGACGGATCCGGCCAAGACTGAGGCTCTCAAGACCTGGCCAAGGCCCAGAAATCTCAAAGAACTCAAATGTTTTCTTGGGTTTGCGGGATATTACCGAAGGTTCGTTAAAGACTTCTCTAAGATCATAAGACCTCTTAATGACCTTACCATTGGATATCCCCCTCTGCAGAAAAACCAAAGGCAAGACCCAAAGAAAAGTGTGCAGTACCGGAATCCCAAGGAGCAGTTTGGGGACCGGTGGACCCATGCATGCCAGCAGGCGTTTGATAGCATCATAGAGAACCTGACTTCAGCGCCAGTCCTTGGATTTGCTGATCCCAGACTTCCGTACGTGTTGACCACTGATGCAAGTATAACAGGACTTGGGGCTGCCCTATATCAAGAGCAGGAGGGTCAAATGAGAGTTATTGCTTTTGCGAGCAGGGGCCTAACCAAAAGTGAGACAAAGTACCCTGCGCACAAATTGGAGTTCCTCGCGCTCAAGTGGGCGGTCACTCAAAAATTCAGTGACTATCTGTATGGAGGAGAGTTTGTTGTAGTAACAGACAGCAACCCGCTCACCTACATCCTAACATCTGCCAAACTTGACGCGACCAGTTATAGGTGGTTGTCCGCCCTGTCTACCTTCAATTTCAAGATCCAATATCGTGCAGGCAAACAAAACTTGGACGCTGATGGACTCTCCAGACGTCCTCATGGAAGGCCCGTGGATGACCTTACCTCCCAAAAAGAGCGTGAAAGAATTAAACAATTCACTCTTCACCATTTAGCGGAATCGGAGCAGCCAACAATTCTCCCAGCAGCAGTGAAAGCCCTCTGTGAGAGACACCAAATCTATCAGAACTGTGATGATCCTGACTTGTCATGTTTCCAACCCACTGTGTTTGAGTCACTGTGTATTAATACTAATGCAGTACCACTGGAGTTCCAGCAAGAAGATACCCACGGCCTTCCGATCCTTTCCCAAATGTCTGAAGAAGAGTTGAGAGAACGTCAAAGGGCTGATCCAGAACTCAAAGAAGTCATTAAGTACCTTGAATGCGGGCAAAAATCTGAAGGAAAGCTTGTACCTGTAAAGATAGCCTTATGGCTGAGAGAGTGGAACAGATTGGAGTTCAGGAATGGTGTGTTATTTAGAAGGAGACAAGATCGAGGAGATGTGCTGTATCAGTTGGCGTTACCTGTGGATCTGCGGGAGACGGTCTTGACAAGCCTGCACAACGACATGGGCCATCTCGGAATTGAAAGGACTCTGGATCTGGCTAGGTCCCGTTTTTACTGGCCAAGGATGGCAATGACTGTGGAGGAGAAGATAAAGGCCTGTGAGCGTTGTGTGAGACGGAAGACCCTTCCCGAGCGTGCCGCACCCTTGGTGAACATAGCAACCAGCAGACCTCTCGAGCTAGTCTGCATAGACTACTTGTCGCTGGAGCCTGATCGCAGCAATATTAAGGATATTTTAGTGATAACTGATCACTTCACCAAGTATTCCGTGGCAATGCCCACTAGGAACCAGAAGGCTCAAACTGTGGCCAAATGCCTGTGGGATAACTTCTTCATCCACTACGGGTTTCCAGAGAAAATCCTCAGTGACCAGGGACCCGACTTTGAGTCAAAGTTGATAAAGGAACTATGTGGAATAGCAGGAATCCGTAAAGTAAGGACAACACCTTACCATCCCCGGGGCAACCCAGTTGAGCGCTTTAACAGGACGCTGCTCCAGATGCTAGGAACCCTGGATGAGAAGGGGAAGACCTGTTGGAAAGACCATGTGAAACCGTTAGTCCATGCATACAATTGCACTCGTAACGACTCGACGGGATTCTCACCTTATGAGTTAATGTTCGGGAGGCAGCCTCGGCTACCGGTTGATCTGGCCTTCGGTTTACCTGCCAAGTCGTTCCCATCTCATTCAAGTTATGTCAAAAATTTGAAAGATCGCTTGCAGGAGAGCTACAGAGTAGCAAGTGAGAACGCCTCAAAAGTGGCAAGACGCAATAAGAGGAGATTCGACGAGCGAGTGGTCGCCTCATCCCTTGAAATTGGAGATCGGGTCCTGGTAAGAAACGTCAAGTTGAGGGGAAAGCATAAGTTGGCAGATAAGTGGGAGAAAGAGGTATACATTGTGATCGAGAAAGCCGTTGACTTGCCAGTCTATACCGTTCAATCAGAGGGCAAAGATGGGCCGCTTCGCACATTGCACCGAGATTTGCTATTACCCTGTGGATACTTGCGAGAAAACACACCTGAGGAACCAGTAAGACCAAAGATACCCCGGAAGCCTAGAACTCGAGCAAACCCTGGTACAGAAGATCCCGAAAGTGTGACTGAGGACTCTGAATCAGAAAATGATTGTATGGATTATTATGCACCCAGGCACTTGCAAAGTGTTGGAAACAGAATTCTCTCCAATTCCAGACCTCAAAAGCAGTCAATTGGTGGAGAGACGGCAGAAGCTTCTCCTGAAATGAGAACTGTGATTAATACAGACCCTGAGCAACCTACTCCAGTGAAATTGCAAGTAAGCTTGCCTAACCTACATGATGCTGGGGAGGGAATTCCACTGGATGAACCTGAGAGAGAGGATGTGCGGGTGATGGATCCCGTAACAGCAGATATGTTGAGTGACTTACCTGTTAGAGATGACCCAGCAGATATGTTGAGTGACTTACCTGTTCGAGATGACCCAGGACTGGTAGAGCAGAGAAAGGAGTCAGATGAGTCGGCACCTAAGATCTCCACGGAGGATAATAGGACTGATGTCCTGCCGCAAGACATTGTAGACGATCGGGCAAACCCTCAGAGTGATCAGGCAGTAGTTGACCAGGCTGGAGAAAGTATCCTAAGGCGTTCGCAGAGACTCCATGAGCCACCAAAAAGGCTACAGTACCCTCAATTAGGAAATCCCCTTTCCTTGGTCATGCAATCTTTACTGCGGGGACTCAGTACAGCGTTCACAGCATCACTGGAGGAGTCTGACTGTCTTTGGGAAACCCCTCAAGGAATAAAAGCTGGATCTCCCTCTGCTGTAATTGCACAGCCCGGACGATGCAGTGGGACCTGCATATCTTCAAGGCGGGGAGAGTGTAACCCGGGTAATCCAGGCTACTAAAAAAATAATATGGAAGCAGAAAATAAGTAAGAAAGAAACAAAGAAATCACATATCAAATGAGGTGATGGGCTCTTTAAGAGCTAGCAGCAGAGGAAGTGCGGGAGTGCGCTAAGCCCCGCCCATCTGTACTAGCGGGCGAGTGAGATGAGGCAGCTACACGGAGCGATCTTCAAGACCCCTTCATGAGCTGATGCCAGAGTAAGACGCGGATGAGACGGAGGCTAGTGAAACAGATCGATGCAGATGGATGGAACATCAATGTGCCACAAATTAACTTCCTTGTAGGAAATATATAAAAATTCATCGCCTTGGTGAGTTAAAACCCAAGCATTAACTTGACATTTATATAAAAATGTGCTGCGGATCTGATAGAGATTCAAAACAGTGTCATATAGACTGTGCGAGCCGAAGTGGATAGCACATGGGCTAAAGCTGACGCACGTGTGAGAATGCTAATGAGCTAATGAAGTACGTGTTATGTTTAATGTGTTGATTGAAGTGCATACATGTGTTTTGACGATGATATTGTTTAACTGTGGATTAATTATTGTTCTGCCTTGTGTTTTACAAGGCTGGGTTTTTTTGTGAGATTCAAGTTCTCCTGTGATGATTCCCTGATTCGTGCTGGACGCACGAGGTGCAGATTGTAAATGGCGAGCCACCGGAACCATATTTTCTGTTGAACTGTGTTTTTTGAGCCATCAAGCTGGTAGGAGAATTCTTTCTTTTACTATTGGACAAACGGGACTTGGACTCATTGAGATCATCTTGCTTTCTATTTTTCCTTTTGATTTTCCAACAAAAGACATTGATTGTGATTCTGATTCATTCTAAAAGAATCAACAGTTCTCTGAACCCATCGACCGAGTTACGAACTCTGGTTAACCGAATCTAATTGTCAAATCTTGAGTCTCTGATTCACATTGGACAGACTATTAAGTTTAAAGAGAAAGTAATTTGTTTGTAACTGAAAGTGAAATTTCTGAATTTCATTCTGTGAACTGAATCAAACTGATTGTTCATTTGATTTGATTTTGAAGTATTTGAACTACTGATTGCAATACTTTGTGTGGAAGCATTATCCATTGTTATTTACTTGTATTGTATTACAAGGAATTTGACACAGAGGTTTATTTTATTTCTTTTATTGTTTTTCATCAATATGTGAGAGTCTGGTTCAATACTGTCCAAAACTGAGTCCACGTATCTGGAAAAAAACAAGAGTGTGAATATTTTCATTTACCATATTTGATTTGTTATCTTTGTAATCCACATATTTTATGTAAAAGTATATTTCCTCTTAATACAAAACCCAAACTGAATCATAAAGAAGTCTTTGTATTGATTGTTCACTCACCTGTTGTGCTGTCTTCCTCTCTCCAGTAGTCGCACTTTTCTTCTGATCATTTGGCCTATTGAATGTTACGCTAGTAAGACGCGCTAACCACGTGTCACACGCTACACAGACTACACGGTGTGATCTATATACAATACATTGTGATTTTTTTTTTTGTACAATTCAAAAGAAGCTATTAAAATCAGCATTGCGTTGTCTAAAAATCACTAACTTTTTGGGCAATACATTAGTTTTTCAAAAGGATTGTGTTTAATGCTATTACATGTTTCTTTCTGCTACTTCTATCTATCCAAAATTATATCTTAAAATCACATTTCATCCTGAGCATTTTGATTTAATATTTTTCATCTTAGTTTAAATATCTGTCTAGGCCATCTAACAGGTTTTTTTTTTTTACTTTTTAATATGAAGCTGAAATATGTGTTCAGTCCATTAAAAATAACACTCCTTTTGGCTAATATGACTATGTAATGAATGACTACATTCATTATTAATTTATTGTCCAAATTATTTTTTATTTGCTTTATAACAACTGGCATGATGATTACAAGGTCAACTTCACTACAGGGAGTTGTGACCCATTTGCAACAAAACTGCAGCATAAAATGCAACACATTTAACTGTAATGTAGAATAGTAAATGTCCATAGCCCCTCTGTTATACAAAAAAAAGTTTTAAAGAATAAATAGCGCAATATTATTTTAGAGAGCTGTCCAATCAATCGGACTCTTTCCTGTTGCTTTAAGTAGCAAGTTAGTTTTAGAAAAGTGCCTACATCCAAAGAAGCCGAAATGTGCCGAGTATGGTGATGGATGTGAAGTCTCAAGGACATGATGGCTTTTCTGTGGGGGGAAAAACAGCCAGTCAGATATTCCTTTAAACTACTGCCTCGTAATTTTTAAAGGTCCAGTTTTCAGTGACCAGTGCCACTGTATACCTGCAAATTTAACTTTTGAACGATTCCGGGAAAAACGAAAAGTTAGCCCCGGTTCCAAACGATACTCGATTCTCGATACCCAAGCCTAACCACAACTGCACCATGGCAAGTATAACAGTAAAGGGACACTCCACCCATTTGCATTAAGCTTTCCATTGTTAGAAACACAGTTATACTATTGAATGGTCGTGCACCACTCTCTCATTTTCCCCTGAGACGAGAGAAATCTGCTACTTACCTTTTCAACTTCCTCCTACAATGATGCAAAAATCGTCATTTTACGTCATTGTGTGTAAGAGGGGGGGATTTCTGTAAAGACTACAAGCACTAGATCCCACCCTTTCAAACCCACCCATAGGGGGTTGGGCCTAACACGCTAACAGACCAATCACAGATCAGTGCCAGTGCGTTGATTTCACTGGCAGAAACTTTCTGAAAATATGGAGGAAGGTACTGAATACCCAGATGGATGCATTATGGAGGATTGGGATTATACATATTGTCAGCCATCTTTTTTGGAAGCTTCATTGTTTACATGCACAGCTTTTGTTTCAATCTAACTGAATTCATTCTGATTGGTGAATCTGAATGTAGTGTTTACATGTACGCTAAAAAAGTGATCGGTTGATGTGCGTTTTAACATTGCTAAGAAAATTTCCGCTCCTCCATGTGAGATACGAGACCGATAACTTACGTCTCACAGGTGTCGCTCATCGTAAATCACGCCATCGGCCTCGCGTCGTTCTCCACATGGCCCTAGCCTCGTCCTGCTCGCCACAGTAAACATGATGGATGACGACTATAGAACGCAAAAGCTGAATCCCGGACATTTTGGGTGATCTCGAAACACATTTTCGGGCAGACTCATCACGGAGAATCATTAGTTGCTTAGACTGTTGTTTACCTACTGCCTTGTCATGCATGGCCTTCTAGGGCAGAGAAGCAAGTGCATTGTGGGAATTGTTATCTTTCATCCACATAAGTCAAAAATACTCTCAGTCTTTCTCAGTCTAGAGCTCCAAATTCAAAAATAATTTCACATTTCTTCTACATAAATAACTCATTTTAAATACACATTCATCTTTCCAGGGGTGGAGTGACCCTTAAGCATTCAGCGTCTTTAAGAAGTAAAAAAAAAAACTTTTTTCCTGGTTTATTTACATTTCATAATTGTGTCTCCAAGAACTTACTCTGTCAATCACTCTGCCTTTTCTTTGAGCATGCAAGCCCCAAAGCAGAAAGACCAGGCCATTGAGGTTCCTGCTGAGCCAAAGGACCACAGCATCTGTGAAGAGCTCCCAGCCTTGACCCTCATGAGAGCAGGGTTGTTGAGCCCTCACTGTCAACACTGAATTCAGCAGCAGAACACCTGACAATGGATTTACAATGAATTTAACAAATCAGTTAGGTCTAGCATTCTTTACAAATGATGCTATAACTTGTAACATGCTCATTCACAACTGTTCAAAAGTTTGAGATCAGTAAGAATTTTAAATGTTGTTGAAAGAAGGCTGTTATACTCACCCAGGCTGCATTTATAAAATCAAAAATACGAAAAAAAATAAAATAAATAAAAATAAAATAATATATTTTAAAATGAGATGGCAAGACTTACTTTTTAAGAAGCCACTACTCCAGTCTTCAGTGGCATGTGATGCTTCAAAAATTATTCTAATATGCTGATTTGGTGCTCAAGAAATATTTCTTCTTAATATCGATGTTAAAAACAGTTGTAACTGTTCTAAATTCCCTCTATAAGAGTATACAAGAAGTCCTTTTATTATTCCTGCGTTTACTTTCACTTTCAGCAGCCGTTTTCTCGGGTATTTCCTCAGGTGTGTGTGATTGAATGTAAGTTTATTTATTCATACCCAGTTGGAATTGTGCACAGCATCATAATGTGAGAGTTATATACAGTGATTCACATGTGGTTGCAGCTGTAATCCTATGTGACTTTGGTTTATATATATATATATATATATATATACAGTATACATATAAATAACGTGTCAATAGTGAGTTCTGTTTATGTTTGTGTAACTTAAAGTTATTAGACATACACTGATGTCTTTGTATTCTGTTTATTCTAGAAAAAACACATTCAATACCTTGTGTCATTGCGTGTGAACATTAAAACCTAAAGAGTTCCCTATTTCTTGTCACGCTTCTTACCGGAGCCCCCTAGTGGATGAGCATTCACCTACCTAAATTCAAACCTTACATTCCCCAACATTAATTTTTTAAACATTATAACATTATGTAAAATGTTATGCCATTGATGTACATTTTTGATCAATTTAAAGTTGCAGGTCATAACTTTTTTTATTAAGAATTTATGAGCGAGTACATCATGAATCCATTTTTTTTGCGGAGTAATACTTGCATGACTTGTCATAAACATAAACAGATAGAAGTAACTCCGACAACTACAATGTTCTTCTGCAAGACACGCAGTTCTGTTTATTAACCACTAGAGCACCAAAAGGTACGGACTGCAGCTTTAATGCATCTCTGCTGAATAAAAGTATCAAGACTTTAAAAAAATTTTTTTTTTTTCTCCCAAAAATCTCCCAAACTTTTGAACAGGAGGAGTGTATGTTGATCACCTACCCTGTTTAGCCCATTCTGTGAGATCTCCATGACCTGGGTGCTGGAAACCAATAATATCTTCTGTCAGCTCCTTAAATATGTTTTCTAAACTGCAATAAGTGAAGCAAGTCAACATATTTGAAAATACAGAATTTTTGTAAAACATATTTTGAAAATACATATTTGAAAATACAGAAAAAATACAGCAAGAGGCTGTCCTCGCAGAACACATTATTCCATTCCACTGTGCTACTTTTCTATTGTTTGTTTTTAATATAAAGACAGACGTGTTTGATATTTGCATGTCTTGCCTCTTTTTCAGCATATCACTCATGAAACACAATACAAAAACACATTCTGTATGAATTGCCTAAGATTTAATTTTGGGTATTTTCACAGTTCAGTACAATGTTGTACCTTGGAGGAGGAGGTTTAGGCCTGAGCACACTGAAGCCCAAACCATGAGCTTGACCTGGATGGTGATAGGGATCTTGCCCAAGAATTACCACTTTTACCTGTCAACACAAACACAACCATATTGAAATTTCACTATAAAGCACTTATCTTTTATACCTCTCCCTTTCCATATATTAAGGAACTTACATCTTCAATTGCAGACAAAGTTGTCCAGTAAAACACCTGCTCAGGGCTGGGATAGACAGTAAAGCATTTCCTCTCCATTGTAACAAAAGACATTAGCTGGAAAAAAGAACAAAACAGGAACAAGTCTTTTTTTTACTTTCTCTTCTTACTGTAATTTTGACAATGTCTCACACCGCGGATCGGATCACTTACTTTCGTAAAATAAGGTTTTGCAAATTCAGTCCCAATTTGTCTTCGCCAGCTTTCACCAACAGGTACAGGTACATTTCGTCTGGCCAGTCGTTCCAGTGCGGCGCGTCTGTTTTGCTCTATCTGATGCAGCTGCTCCTCACTCAGCTGCATGTTCTCGCCACTAACTTGCTTTCTGCAGGATGCTGTATCATTCACAGGGGAAAACACAACAGGAGTAGCACATACTCAGTATAGCAGTCTTTATGAAAGGACTGTAGATATGGTCTGCCAAAATAAAGACCTAGGAAATCCATAAAAGTAATACATAATTTTTTTACACTAATTAGGCCTACCTGACTCAGTAATTTAAATACAGAGCTTGTTGGACTTTCTCAGAAACATAACCTACCTTTTGACATGCCCAAAGTAAGATGTATGCAGTGCACTGTTGGCGTTTTTTAAATACTGCTGCATCACTGTTATGCTGCCATTTCATGCAAATTCATGTTCTCTCTGCCATTTGCAAAACTGAAAGCGAAACTTCAAACCTAAACCGTGTTTCCTAAACCATGACAGTTAGCTACTGTTAGCTGAAAATAGACATGACAGGTCACATGATCTTGGACATGTTGTGTTTAAATGTGACTAAAATGACATACCTAGTGATATTAGGCTACCGTTTGATTTATTCAAAAAAATTAACATTTTTAACCAAAAGTGAGATCTCTCTTGGTAGCCTACTCTTATTTCTTTTTTTTTCTTTTTTTTTACTTTACCACAGACTCTTCAACCTTTTTGACTTGAAGGTCTCCCATTGTACAAGACATTATGCTCCCATATGCTAAATATTTTGAGTATCTCTACTTTAATTATGTCAAGGCTGCCTGTTTTTAATTTATATATTGAATTAACTAATGTAGGGTCATTACAGGAATATACACTCACCTAAAGGATTATTAGGAACACCATACTAATACTGTGTAACAGTCTGTGATCCTGGTTAACGTCAGGGTCTCGGAAGGCACCACGTAAATTTTTTCGTATTTGAGGCGTGCTTTACGAATGCCCAGAGCCAGAGCCATGGAGAGAGAGAGTTTCGACACTCCCATAGACCGCCATAGGAACTGCGGAAGTAACCCCATTCATTTTCAGTGCTTCCGAAGTACGTTCGCTGGTAAATTAATTAAATTAATCAATTTTTTTCACTTTTAACACATTAGCCAACCTCTCGTGAATCTAGTCTGTAGTTATATGTTATGTAGCCACTATGTTCTAGTAAATGTTTATTGGAAGATAGGTTAATTGCAGCGTTAGCTTACGTGACCAAGACCACCACGTTGTTAGCTAACTTATGGTAAACTGATGTAAGTAATATTATATATCTCTGTTGATCTAGAATAATTGTTGTGTTGTTTTTCTGTACATTTTTAAAATAAAATTCTTCAAAAATTCTTCAAAAGTCTTTTTTTTTTATTTGATCAAAAAATACAGTAAAAAGGAGTAATATTGAAATATACAATTTATTCCTGTAAAGGCAAAACTGAATTTTCAGCAGCCATTGTTTTCAATCTTAATATTGTAATCTTCAAATCGTAATATGCTGATTTGTTGCTCGAGAAACATTTCATTATTATCAATGTTGAAAACAGTTGTGCTGCTTAATATTTTTGGGGAAGCCTTGATACATTTTTTCAGAATTTGTTGATGAATAGAAGGTTTGAAAATCATTTACATAATAGAAAACATTGTTTAAACTTTAAACCCTTTCCACAGAAGATAAAGCTTTTTTGGAGTTTACATAATTGTCTTTAAAATAGCCTAAAGGGACAATTCTTTTTTGCCAGGTTTTACGTTTTTAATAATACTTCATGTCCTAAGGGATGTCCATAATCCTTTTAGGGGTAATTAAGACCACTGTTTATTCAGCTATTGCATTTTTAGTATGAAATTATTGTAAATTTAACTGCTCTCAGTTAGATGCGGTTAATGTTGTAACTGATTGAGGTGATGTTTTGTAGGTTATTATTAAATATACAGTAACATTTTTTTCTCTCATAATGAGAATTACCAAAGTATGTTCTTATGATGATCTTGATAATTAAAAACATGAATTAATCTGCTTTCATGATAGGTGTTTGAAGTGTTATTGGCTATGATGTTCATGCCCACATTGGCTGCTAGCTTTCTCCACTTTTCCTCTTGTTATCTTTGCTGCCTCCTGCTGTGTATGTATGGCTGTAACAATGTTTTAAACTGTTACTTGACACAAGGCTCATGTACAGGTGCCTGAAATTCTATAATGTATTAATTCTACACTTTGAATGCTGATTGTGTGCATATGCACATTTAATTATGTGTGTATTGTGAATGTCAGTAAAAGTCACTGCTCTATCTTTACTACTTTTCTTTACTACTCACATTTAATTATGTGTGTATTGTGAATGTCAGTAAAACTGTGTCTAATTCCAGTCACTGACAACTCAAGTATGGGACCTCAGTGCAATTTGGAGTACAAATATCTTTTCATGACTTTTCATGATTATAAGGACCTTCTGTGGACCACCTTTGCAGAATTCCCAGGTGACGTGGCACCACATGCATTCTTCCCTCTCAAGTGTTGTTTTTTAGTTAATCAACCTAAATGCAAACATTGTTATACAAGCCACATACAACTAATAGAAAACTGTGTGATTTATGTCTTGATGTTAGAATATGTATTCTGATCTCCATGTGGATGATTGATCGAATAGGCTGGGCACTTTTCTTTTTAGCATTCTCTCTGTGTATCTTGCCACTGTATGCCTACAAAGGTACATTCGTCAAATCATCAAAAAAGCTGTACAGACACCGAAAAGCATCGCAAATAATCTTTGTATTTAAAATAAAAATAAAAAACTGCCTAAATATTTTTCAGCACTGTAAATGACATGTTTTTCCTGTACTATTTCCAGGACACTTCTCACAGTCTTTATTTTCATTGCTCGAGCCTGAATAACAGCTGGCAGGTTGCGTGTGTTTATACACCTGAGGTAAAGCTTAATTGCAAAGCGGCTTATTGTGCTTAGTCAATCCCAGTAGAATTTTCATTCAGCCATTTCAGGTTTTCCCCACCGCAACCAGGGCTGGTATCGGTACAAGCAGTGGGATGGCTCGTATTGGAGCTCTCGTCACTCCATTTATTGCTCAGGTCATTCATACAAAATTCCTAGAAGAATAAAAGTTTATTGAACATGTATTGATGCATGTTTGTTTCTGTTCCCCCCTTTGGTACTTCTGAAAACATCAGTTTACCTGACTCTCTCTGCGTATTTAATATGTTGCTTGCTGGGCACAGTAGCATCCTGGAAACAATGGAAACAACCCGGGTGGAGTACAGGAGTCAATTCAAAACACCATGGAAGAAAAACTCATAAGGCCACATTGTTCTGAGACAGCCAAGACTTTCAGCAACACGTCTCCAGCTCATGGAAAGCTGAAACCGTTTGACGTCAGGAAAAGTAGTAAAGAAAAACATGTATAATCAGGCCATGCTGGTATACTGAATCTATATGCACTGAAAAATTCATCAGAGAACCTGTGTTTCTCAGCTTTTTTCTTTTGGTACATGTTTTTGATGCCAATACTTGTGTAACTAAAAGATCCAATGAAATGGTGTGATAAGTGTAGATTTCTGTGCTTTGATATTTTTCCAATAGACTCTAATGCACACCTACTGTCTACTTTTAGCATAAAGGTGGATCGTATTAATATTGGTTTGTCATGTCTTTGACATTTCCGCAATATTTATTTATTTATTTTTAGTTTCTATACACAAATAGACTTCAATTGTGACAGCCATTAACCAGGGGGGAGGGATATTCTTGTTCTAAAGAGAATTTGATTGAACAAATGAGTCATCAATATTTTTTGGTGATTTTCTAGGATTAGAAAACTAGCTGGAGTTGCTAGAATAAGCCCGCCCCAAATTAATTGAAAATAAATTTAAATGTGTATAGCCTATCTGCTTAAACATCATGACAACATTTCAGTGGAGAGCTTTTATTTTTTTTAATTTTCCATCATAACCAGATGTTGAATGTGCATTAAAAAACACACAGCTTCAGTTTTGGTTGCTGAACCATACACCTTTCTCTTCGTCATAGGGAGGAAGGAAAAATCTAGCGACCAAGCATTACGTTAGCTTTGAGATAGTCTACATCATGAGGGTTCTGGTAGTATGTGGATGATTGGGTGATGAGTCTGCATAGGATGCACTGTTGTCAGGGAGAAGTGCAAGTCACCTTCACGCGGTTGGCCCAGAAGCCCATATCTAACACAGACGATCACAGAACTACACCAACCACGGACGGCGGTACCGAAACAAGGTCCATTATGTCTTGTCACTAAATCAACGGTCCAGCCGCGAAGATAGAGCACAGACCGTTGTTTATTAGCATCGTTGGCGTGAATGAGAATTTGCAGAATCGTCGAGGTGGATGACAAAGCCGATGATGATGGGTGTATCGCTCCGCTAAATAGATTTAATGAGCCTCTGAATGCATTAACCCCGTCACTGGCGGGCGCACAATCAGAGCAGGACATCTCGGCGTGTCCTCTTCGGAGTCGGACCGGAGCGCCTGTGAGGTTTCGCTGAAGGCTTTGCAGCTCAGCCATGGCTCTGGTGACTCTGCAGCGCTCCCCTACACCCAGCGCGGCATCCTCAGCCAGCACCAACGCGGGGGAGGTGAGTGAGTGGAGGCTGACCGGCGGACGAAATACCGGGGATGCATGTGTAAATAGCGCCTAACAGCTAATGTTCGCCTGGCATTTTTGCTCTGGGATCAGTTTTCCTTTCTAACGATGTGTAAATTTGATACTACAAGAAGTCACCGAGTTCAACCTGCTGTGTAGGTGATAAGCGCATGGTGAAGTTTTGACATAGCGTGGAGGAGGTGTTCTCAGGCAGTGTATCAGAGCGCGGGCGCGTGGCGTGATGATGGGGATTAACTTGACTTGCCCAAACAAAATAAAGCATGTCAATGCTGATTTTGTTTATATATTGTTGAAATGGTCAAAACAAAACAAACAAAAACGGTGCAGTTGGTTCATATTTCTGGTAGTCTAATTATTTTCCTTTAGTGGCCGTAGGCGGCTTGGTGTATACCATTACATTCAATAATGTAGCCTAATCTAATTTGTGTTGCGGATTACAGTAATAAACTTACGTTGTTTAACGTAATAGGTCGATTCAGCCATACCACAAATATGCTTTAGAACACTTTCTTATTATTTGATCGCCTACTGGACTACCAATTGAGCGTTTGCCTTGTTTGTGAACAAATTGTTCATTGAGTCGACTCCTTTCCTGCCTGAACGATTCATTCACGAATCAGACTGAACAAATTCGAAACGGACTGAATCGGTCTGAATTGTTCGAGTCAACCGACGGCTCATTGAATTTATTTTAGATCTCTATTCGGGCATATGCGATTCGTGAATAGTAATCTAATAGATACTGCATTTTGACTTTGAATAATATAGCGCAAAATTATATTACTTTATTTACCGAATAGTAGAAATCTTAGAAATAAAACATACTAGAATGTTAACGACTTTGTGTGGGTTTTATTATCAGCACATATGGAGTGGCCTTTAATAGATAATAATTCCTTCAAACGCATTTTCAGCCAAGAAATTTCAATGTGAATGCAAAATATATTCGGTTCTAAATGACTCTGTTGGCTAAATAATGGTTCCCACTTCCCTGAACTATTGCATAAAAACGTAATAATTAACGCAATTACACTATGACTTAATAGAATAGCTGAATCGTTTTTTGAATTGGTTATTTGAAACGAACTGTTTGAAAGAACCGAGTCTTCCTCTCACTACTCCCAGTACACTCACTGCAATGATGTCATTGAATAGATACTCTGCCTGGTGACCAATCATGAGTCCCAGTCTCCCCCCAGATTTTGCTATGCAGCTTCTTAGAGACAGCCCACTAATGAACTAGCTTACTATAGCAAAACAGTAATGCTCATCATCATCATTAGGCTTGCAGTTTTGATTGTGTCTATCACAAGTGTTTGTGTTTTTCTTTACTTGTGTTTTACTTGATCGTAAAACGTTTCTGCAAACTATTTTGAAAGTCTTAAGTTCAGGGCTTGCATTTCTGTATCCATCCTATCAGTCAGGCTTTTAATAGCTTTGTATGGGCCTGCAAACCATGATGTGAGTGTGAGACATTCTTCATAATTGGCTGATAATAAATGCAAAGTAATTTCATATGGTATGTTTTCTATCAGGGCCCTTTGTAATTACCCTTTTGCTGTTTTATTTGTCAGGATTTAGGCAGTGATGATGACCGAAAAGCAAACCTAAGGTCAGTGCTATTTTATTTAGAGTAATCATTTTTTAACTATGATAATAAATCTTAATTTTGGATGTATGTGTGGCCTATTTCAGCCTCAGTGAAAGTTTCTTCATGGTAAAAGGGGCAGCTCTCTTTTTACAACAAGGGAACAGTGCACAAGGGCCCAGAACACCCACCCATCATAAAAATGCAGGTAAACCACAATAAGGTTGTAAGCAACAGAACAATGTCTTGAACTTTTAAAACGTTTTTTTCATTGTAACAAGAAACAGAGTAGTGCATAATGTAGTGCATGGAAAAATATTGGCCAATTTAGGGGGGGCTTGCCTCCCTCAATGCCTATGATGGTTATAGCCCTGAACCACAACAGTAAAAGTGGATGTGTGACACATTTCCCTTGATGAAACAACTTGATGAAAATAATGGTTTATTTCCCATAAGATTATTACTTATCTGAGTTTTTTTCTTTTTATTGATCGTTTTGTTGTTGTTGTTTAAGGTGATCTACCACAGCACCTACAAGTAATGATAAACACCCTCCGTTCTGAGGATAGAATTAAATTAGTAAGTGGCATACACTATATCTAGAGCAATGTAGGAATGGCTTCTGCTCTTAACGTGTGTACACCAATGTACACTGTCTCTATCAACAGGTTGTAAGGTTAGAAAGTGGATGGACAGACCATGTGCGCTACATGGTGGTTGTCTACACAAACGGGTGTCAAGACACGGAAGAAAACATGCTGCTTGGGATGGATTTCACAGATAAGGACAGGTAAGAACCGGGTTGTGCTAACTGATAGCCTTTATGCATTCACTGCATTATTATTCATAACCACACCGATTGGTTTGTTTGTTGCAGTAAAAGTTGCTCTATTGGGATGACTCTTCCGCTTTGGAGTGATACCAAGATTCACTTGGATGGAGATGGGTAAGTATCCCAGTTCACTAAAGGTTAAAATGCATGTTATTGATTTTATTGTGAATGAATCATTCATGCATGCTTCATTTTTTGTAATCTTTTTTTAAGCTAGTCATTTTTAATCAAAATGTATCTCTGGTGACAAATGCTGGACTTCTTCTATAATTTTGTCCTCATAAAACCTCATCAAGCTCGCATTCAGATCTGCCTTCATCCAGATCCAAGTCCCCCTAACCCCCTAAGTTGCAGGAGTATGGAAGAATTTTTTTTGTTTAATTGATTGCTCACACATACCATACACATTAAAATAATATGAATTTGCCATTAGTCAGCCTGTTTATGTTTGGCCAAATTAAAATCACCCTATATGTTATGTGTACAAAGAATGACCTCTACAGGTTCAGTATGAAATAACATGTTTATGGTCTTGGTGCATGTGATATTTAGAGTTTGTACAAGGGGTGGGAAAAATAACATGCTTCTGCTTCATACCGCTCCTTTTCGGACATATTGCAATTATTGTTTATAACACTATGGATTTTATAACATTACATATTCGGTATGTTGCAACACACATATATTTTATTTTATTTTTTGTTCAAAATAAATAAAGAAAGACCTGGGGATATTGGCAGAGGCACTTTGCAGAGACAATCTTTCACTGATTTGTGGTGTAAAATTGTTCCACTGACCAACCTGGGAAAGCAAAATCCTCTTGCTGCCTGCTTATGGATTCTATATAATCACAAATGATGCCATTGCTCATAATTTGCATGCCTGAACTCCTCTCTTCTCTTCTCCCAGAGGTTTCAGTGTAAGCACAGCAGGAAGACTGCATGTTTTTAAGCCAGTGTCAGTCCAGGCCATGTGGTACGTTGGCTTGTTTTTTATTTGTTGTTTTATGCTGGAAAGAGATTTCAAAGTTAAATATACAAACTATTACATAACCTCTTGTAGTGTGTTTATAACATGTTTTTTGTATTATTCTTACACACTTTGTGAATTTATTATATTTGACTTATTGTATATTGCAGGTCTGCCCTCCAGATGTTGCACAAAGCATGTGAGGTGTCCCGTAGATACAACTATTTCCCTGGAGGGATGGCCCTTACATGGGTTGGCTATTATGAGAGCTGCATCTCTTCAGAGCAAAGCTGTATCAATGAGTGGAATGCCATGACAGATCTAGAGACCACCCGGCCTGACTCCCCAGTCATGTTTTCTGATCAGTGAGTAATATGACATTGGATAAAATAAAAATTCTATGATGAATCTTCAAAGCTACATAAATGCAACAACAGATTGATAAACTGATTATAAGATTGGATACTCTTATATGGGACTAAAATCTTTATTAATTCACATATATTGACATTGCTTGTCATATTATAAACAGGCCAACAGAGAGAGAGAGAACAGAATGTATGATCAAAGCCAAACTCCGAAACATAATGATGTTTCAGGACCTGGAAAATATTACTTCTAAGGAGGTATATGTAATTAGGGTTTTATGCCATGCTTTACATAAATGATTCAGCCATAGAAGGAGCATTAAATTGAATCCTTTCACTTCCGTAGATCCGAAATGAGCTGGAACAACATATGAGTTGCAACCTGAGGGAGTATAAAGAGTTTATTGACAATGAGATGCTGCTTATCCTCGGCCAGATGGACAAGGCTACGCTCATATTTGACCATCTGTACCTGGTAAAGCTTCCTCCAAGATTTCCCTGCCATGCTTGATTCTTGTTTGGTTAAGATTTTTGCTTACCTAAAAAGCAGCGCTAGCACATACTGCTAGTTTACTGATGGGACAACCTGCATTCACTGATGCATTGCAACTTTTTATTTTATTTTTACTTAGTTTTTAAACAATCATTTAGAAATGAATTCATTTAATTGCCATGTATTAACACTCAACTTGATCAGTCTTTGTCACATTCACTGAAAACAAGAACCCCTTAAGTGCACAACAAAATGATGGTTATCGACAGGAGCTTTAAGACTCTAGTAGCTAATAAAGCTATTGTTGTTGTGCATGTCATTAATTTCAGGGCTCAGAATGGAACGCATCCAACTTGGAGGAGCTTCAAGACTCTGGGTTAGTGCTGATATATATCGACCTACTGTGTGTCGTTAAAGATTACAGTATGCGTGTATTTAACACAAATCTGCAGTATACAGTCTAACTTTGTTTTATTTTTATGCAGGGTGGGGTATATCCTCAATGTCACAAGAGAGATTGACAACTTTTTCCCAGGTACCTTTTGTTATTGTAACATCCGTGTTTATGATGATGAGACTACAGATCTGCTGGCGCACTGGAACGAAACCTACAACTTCATAGTTAGAGCCAAGTGAGTTACTTTTAATGGTTAAAAAGATATTGGAAAAGTGTGTTATTGTTCCTGTCGTGATGTTTCACTCAATAAAGGTCCCTTTTATGACTTGGATGCCTGTGCGTCTTTCATATAGGAAAAACAACTCTAAATGCCTAGTACATTGCAAGATGGGAGTGAGTCGCTCTGCATCCACTGTCATTGCTTATGCTATGAAGGAGTATGGATGGTCACTTGAAAAGGCACACAGTTTTGTTAAACAGAAAAGGAATATAGCACAACCCAATCCAGCTTTTATGAAACAACTGGCTGAGTACGAGGGGATTTTAGATGCCAGGTAGGAAAAGCCAAGATAATGAGAAACATGTTCTTTTTAACATCATAATTTTTTGCATTTATATTTATTAATTTAGCATACACATTTTATTCAGAGCATCTTACTTTTTAGTATGTATGTTTGTTGATTATTGAATAATGTGAAAAAGACCAACTTTAGAACAGCCTGAATTTCCATGCTGGTGAAGCCAGTCAACCAGCTTGGTCTTTCTGGTCAAAGCTGATTGAACAACAAAGACTTGTTTAAGTAGCCTGGTGGGGACACAAACATCCTACACAGTTACTGGTGACCATGAAATAAAAGGACCAAAACCTTTAGCTTTTTTGTTTTGTGAGATTTCTTTGGTTGTGTTTTCTCTTTTCACACTGTCAAGAGGTGACTGCTACCTTTGTTTTCTGTCATTGTAGCAAGCAGAGACACAACAAACTCTGGCAACCAGATGGTGATGAGTATTCGCTGGAGGGCCTTCAGGCTTCAGCTGCCAGTGATGACCAGACTCCACAAATTTCGTCACTACACCCTGATCAGGTGGAGATGGCTTGGGGCCACGGAGGAGCAAGTGCTTCCTCCTGCTGCGGAGAAGAGCCAACAGACCATCTGAATTACAACTACTACTTCCGGCGACTCTCGGACACTGCTCTGGACAGCGAACCCTCCACGCCAGTTCGAGGTCCTCCGCTTTTAGGCATGGAACGTGTCTTTATTGAGATTGAGGACGTGGAGAGGGATGCGTTGTTGGACGATGAGGGTTTCCCCATGGCTCACTTGGCCCTTCCTGGGGAGGGGACAGCAGCCCAGACCTGCGGCCGACTGGAGCCCTTGGAGGACATGCGCATGCGGCTGGAGTTCAGCACGGTGGAGGAGGAGGATGAGGAGGAAGCACAAAAGGAGGAGGCAGAGATGGCTGCCTTAGCTCGTGGTGAGGAGACGCAGAGGGAAGACGGGAGCCTGGCTAGCTCGAACCGCTTTAACAACGAGAACGCCAACAACAGCAACAGGCTGGCCGGGAAACGCAGCTGCCCTTCTGGCTTTGACGTGAGTATGACGTCTTAGCTGTAGCGGCAGCTCTCCTGGCTTGTATGCAAGCTTATAGCTCAAAGAGCTATTTTCTGTGAATCCATCCTAAACGCTTTACTTTCTCTAAAGCATCCCGTACTCTTACACCTTTAAAAAACCTAACCATGCATTCTCCCTGCCTGTGTGTATTCATCGGTTTAGGACAGTGCTAGCATTGGAAACCCCTACAAAGTGAAGCCCTCATATCAGTCGTGCCGAGACTGCCTGCGCCTGCCCAGCAGCCGCCGCTGCGAACGTCGCACCCATCGCCTTAACCTGCCACGTCATGCTGGCCTTCCCAGTCTCTCCATCAAGGCCCCCGGAGGACACAAATTCAGTCCCGCCTCCGACAAAAAGGTGCCTCCTCCTGCCTCTCGGCATCACTTGAGCAGCGGGCACTGCCATTGCTCCAGTCGGTCCAACTCGGACACTTACCTCAAGCAACCAAGGTGCGAAGACCTTCCTCAGGATTTGCGTTTTTCCTTGGAGACTGAGGACAAAATGGAGGGGGAGGACGAGGGGAGCTTCAGCAGTACTGTGACCGAGCTCACTCTCCTGAGGCTGAGTCTGGGTGGTGAGAGGCCTATGGCGGAGCTCAGTCAGGGGGCCCAGCCGGAGACACAGCTGGTGCACCATAGACTGGCGCAACTGTCCGGTCCTCAGTCAGAACAGATGGACTTGAGTGTAGAGGACACTGCCATGGAGGACATGGAAGTGGATGAGGGGAGCTTTCACAACTTGCCCCCTGGCTCCAGTGAATTCCAGAGAACACTTGCACCGGGCTCATCCCTGATGCGCAGCTCCAGCAGCGACAGTCTTCAGAGAATTCGGAGAGGCCAGCCGGGCTTGGTACGCCAGAGAGCCCAAGAGATTGAGACCCGTGTTCGGCTCGCCGGACTGACCGTGTCCTCCCAACTTAAAAGGTCTAATTCGCTGGCAAAGCTAGGTGACTTGGCCATTTCCACAGAGGACCTCACGCTTTCTGCCACAGTCTCAATTGACTATGAGGAGCAAGAGCCTTCACTTTGCTGGGAAACCTCTTGCTCTCCCAAGCTCTCTTTAACTCCAACTCTGTTGCAGAGTTTGAAAAGCTGACTCAGCGATGTCAGAACTGCTTTCTCAGTGAATGGGACTGCTCCAGTCCCACAGCCATTGAAAGCAACCGTGGAGGCTGAAGCTGCAAGACTCCTCATGAGAACAATCAGGCCAGGCTTGGACATCCTTCCAGCAGCCCTTTACATAACTGCACTGCATTCTTCATGTGTCTGTCTGCTTTAACTAAGATATATATTAAAGCATGCTCTGGCTTGGACATTCATTAACGGCTTTGTTGATATTGCATTTCTTTGTCTTGCTAAAGGAAGCCCAACCTATTATAGGTCTACAGGTGGCATAATAAAGACCTGGTTAAATAAAAAATAATAATTTAAGCCCATTTTAATGCCAACTAGTAGGTATTATTTCCAACAACAATATTGATGAAATTTTGCCTCCCAGTTTGACCACCAGCAAATGTATGGGCTATTGCAGATAAGCCAATTGAGATGATTATTTACGAGTAAGAAATTTTCAGATGTAGATACTGATGCATGACCATGATAACATTTTAGCAATGGCTTTATTAAAACAAGATACAAAATTTTGCCCAACGTAATGAATATTTTAAACTTTGTTGTTCACTTGAGCTTTTGTCTTTAAAAGCAGCACAAACCTTTGTGAAAAAATTGTCGTCAAAATGGAAAGTTTAGTCTGAAATTTGTGAATGTCACTGTGTCATTCCAACCTGATCCTTAAATGTTGCCGTTTGCAAAAATGACATCAACAAAGCCATATAATTATTGTCTATTTCCAGAGAAGAATGCAACATGAATGTCGTTGGCTATTCGTCTTACAATTCTCTAATTTGCTTCTCAGCTGGTGTTTATCAGATCAACTACATCTGAAATATGCTACAAGGGCATAGCTCCTGTTATGTAATTTAGCTTAAGCTGTTTATTGTACAAATTGTAGCCTGTGATGTGCAAAAAGGCTTTAGCAGCAACACATTAGTACAATACAGTTTGATACAAGTTGATCGGAGGATGTTCAAATGTGTCACTATCGTCCTTTAAAAGGTCCTTTTAAAGTGTCTCCTATACAAAATGACATCATGGCATCTGAAAATAACAGTAAAGTGCGTTAAGTATTCACAGGTACGAACAGTGCATTATCTTATGATATTGTGGCCATAGGGACTTTACTACCATGATGGTGTCTGATATGTGTAACACAAAGTTTGATAAATTCACTGGCATAACTAGTAGGTTTGTATTGGTTAAACTTGACCTTATTTTTTTTTCATATATATGTAATTTAATAATTGTCATTTAAACTGTTATTTATCTTTGTTGTCTATTAAGCTTTTTTCTCACTTTTTTGTGGAAAAAAATTTAAATATGCAAAGTGGCCTGTGCAATAAGTGTAAGCAAGAATTTAATGAGAATAATTTTTATTTAGTAACTAGTTTTCATTTAGAAGAACGGAAATCAGATGCGAGAGAAAAGCACCTTAAGTGAGTTTTGAGTGAAAGCTTTTTTTCCCATATGGTCCACATTTCACCCGTATTTTAATGAGGACATTCCAATTTCAAACTGTATAGGTTTCGGGAGGCATTACTGCAAATCAAAATTATTACGATTGCCAAAAAGGATGGCCTCCCATAAAAGACTAAAGTTGTAGTTTTGTTTTCCGCTCATGGCTCATACCTCCTCCCAGCTGCTGCTGATCTGAGTACAAGACATTTCATTTCTTCAGACATGCAAGTGCCTTACCTGTTGCCATTTGCAATCAAACAGTTCTTCGGTACAAACCGCTTGTTTCACAGAGGTTTTGTCTTCACCTGGTTGCGGTCTTTATAGTGCAACGTTTATTTGTGGCTTATTTTTGGGCTTGTTTGTCTTTTCATTTTGATACTACATTTCATATTTGAATAGAAGAGACCAAAGTCATTTATTTATTGTCATGTTTTGACATGTTTGAACACACTAAGCTAATAATAAAATCAACTGGACAAACTGTAAGATTGCCTTTAGCCCTAACTTAACGGCTCTTAAAAGAGACTGGGAACATACATCAGATATTGTACTTAATTTTGACCATTTTAAGTTGTGTTGCACTATGTTTTAAAATGTAATGTTCAGTTAATAAATTGTTTATTGTCTGCATCAGAAATGGACCAGTATTGCATTTATTTACAGCCTTGAGTTCCTCATAAGGAGAGAGAGACATGTTGATAATTATTTTTTTTTAAAAATGTATAATAATAATGAACTTCTTAGTATGAGGGCATTTTCTAAAAAATGACAGTAAATTAAATTACACATTAATGTAGAAAAAGTGCTGCTTTGTCTGACCTTTGAGTGCCTCACAGAGGGAAATCTTATTTAATTAGGCAAATGTGATTTTGACATCACAAGACCAGCCTAGAGCAGTCTAGATCCAAAGACGTATCTGCATCATTGGTGAGGATTTTTCTCCTTAGGAATACATGAACACGGTGAGGTTGTCAGCTGTATTTCTTTTGCTTATGTTAAGTCATGTTACATTTGCATTTGCCAGTCATGTGATTTCTGCTGTATTGTAATCAATCTGGGCAGACATACATAAATGTAAACGTATTTGTGAATTACTTGTCTGGGGAAGAACTGTCATCTTGGGGAAAAAAACTATTTATAAAGATAAATTTAAATGTGAAACTGACTTTTTATGATTTAAAAATAGGCCTACAATTAGTCTCTGTATTCATTGAACCTTGTCACCTTGTTCATTGTTTTGCATAGATAATAAAGACAGTTATTGAATAAGGAAAGTTACTGATAGTTGTCATTTGAATAGCGGGTGAGCAATTCCAATAAGTGTCTTAAAAGCTCAAAGACAACCAGTCTTTCATCACCAAAATTACATATTTAAGCATTTTTTCTTGAAGGTATACTCCACAGTTTTTTTTATAATAAACGATGTTATTCCCTTAAAGTCCCTGTAAAGGCACAATATAAATGTTAGAAATGTATTACAACATATTACAAAGACTGTGAACTGTGAAGTACTGTATTGTGGAGTTAGACCGTTTTTCACAGTTTTAGCATTGCTAAGTTCAGGATTTTATGGGCGGGGCTATAGCGGAGGCTCCATGATGCACTGGAGTCCCTGAGCTCCTGGACACGGCCCTACTTGATGACGCACTGGGCCCACTGAGTTACTGTCAGTTCTATTATTTACTACAGTTGTATGGCGAAATACCATAGCAAGTGGTTGGGAGCACTTCGACTCGGCGCAGTAATATCATCACTCCTAAAAAATCCTTTTCCCCCTCTCCCTCTCTGGAGTGAAGATATCATATTTCTGCGCCGAATCCATAGATATACAAGTACTCCCAAGCACTTGCTATGGTATTACGCCGTACATTATAGTTACACACTTAGAAAAGCGCAATGTTTTATTTTGTCACCATTCTTGATAGAGTTACACTACTCATGTAACTGCATTTAAATAGGGAAAACGTGGAGGTTTTTGGTCGCTTCGATCCTAATAAATGAACTGGGCTAAGCTAAGTGCTATCAAAGTTTCGCCACAAGACAGAGCGATTTAGTGCACGCACTGAGACAAGAGAGTTACAGTATGTATCAACTCGTCTTAGTTAAGGGAATAATAGTTTAATATGAAAAAACGGTGGAGTATCCATTTAATAAAATTTCTTCATGTCTTTAAATAGCTTGATTGTAACTCTACACCAAACAAGGCTGTGCGTGTGGGGTGTCCTCGTGTCGTGTGTGTTCCATTGGATAATATATTAATATTATCCTAATATATAGTTTTTTTTCAGAATTAGTTACAGATTTCAATGAAGGATTACAGAATTACAGATTTCAATGAAGGAATGTCTGTTTATGTGTGTGCGTTGTGGAGTGAGTGATCTCTTTGAGGCTTGAACTCCTGGCTGTGTGTGTGTGTGTGTGTGTGTGTGTGTGTGTGTGTGTGTGGTGTACACAACGTTCCTTCTTGCCGGAAAGGGAGAAGGTTTTGCTATGATACCGTCTGTGAAGCTGGCTCATCGTTGGTTTTATGTGTGTTTTTGCTTTAACTCACATTCGCTATGAAAGTGTCAATGAATTTCATTAGGAAAAGACTTCCTGGCGCTCGCTGATGTAGTGTTTGTGGGCACTGGGTTGTGGGCACATTCACTACATTTAATGCACAATCGACATGGGTCGATTTTATTTGTGCGAGCCCTGTATTGTAGCGGGTTGTGAAGGGGATTATAAATCAAACACACTGCCCAGATAGCAAACTGACATTGAATCAACGTGGAAACGACGTCTCTCATGACATTGAAACAACGTTGATTTTGCTTATCGAATTAACGTTGAACCAACGTCAGACGCGGCATTCTTCAAAGCTAAATGAAAATTGAAAATTAGTTTGCTTTCATAACGTTGAAACAACGCGTTGATTTCAAGTTGATTTTCCGTTAGTTTTGAAAGAATGACGCGTCTGACGTTGGTTCAACGTTAATTCAATGAGCAAAACAATGTCAGATCAACGTTGTTTCGATGTCATATTTCCACGTTGATTCAATGTCAGTTTGCTATCTGGGTGGGAAACTAGGTCAAACATAAAAAACAGAACCAAAACACAATGAAACATATAGCCAAAACAGAACACCTAAGTAAATATAACTGTTACAACATGAAACATGAAACAAGTTTTATCCAACACAACTAAAAAATATTTTTTTTTCTCTTGCATTTTTTATTGCATGTGTGTGTTGACATTACTTGAGCATTAAACATTGTGCTCAACCTGTAAATTCATTCACATACTGTTTTGGGTAGGGCAATGAAGCTAAACGAAAAGAGTCTTGTTTTATGGATGGCCCTTCCCATCTGCTTGGGCTATTGCAAGCTGAGGCCATCAACCTCAAAATAACCCGCGCAGTGCCTGAGCAATGACACAACCATAATATAAGTTTGCCATTCATTCAGCAGCACAGCCAGTTGAGCATTTACCTCTACAGCTGACATTCTCAGACAGAGTCAACACAGAGCGCTGGACCCTTAAAATATCCCATCATGCTGAGAGACAAAAATGAGATGACATTTCCTGATAATGTAGAGCCATATTTATTCATGTTTATATAGACAAATCCACATACATAAGCTGTGTTGTGCACCGCAAAATATGCTAATGACAAATATACTTATTTATGCTGTAGCATGACATCATTTTTAAGTAAAACATTGTGCTTTCTTGAAGTCTGAGGGCATAGGACAAACCATATATATTTGAAAGTCTTTAGACTATTCTTCCTATGAGACACATTGTGACCCTACAGTAAGCTGAGCAGTATGGGTTACTTCTTACACTCAAACCACTCAAGAAGGGCAATAAAAGTTTCAGAAGGTCATTTTGAGAAAGCAATCATTAATTTCACTATATATACACACACACACACACACACACACACATTTACTCGTAATTAATTTTAATTGTTATGCATTCAAATAAATAAACTAAACTCACAACTTAAATGGAAACAGTAGTTTTGTTGTCAAGAGCCATGGGATATGTTTGGAGTACATGGGTTTTCCCCTTTCATGTCTAATGTGACCTTCGCACCTGGTAACTAATCTACTCTGCCAGTTGCCATTTTGGTTCTCTGACTCAGTGGCCCCATTGAGAGTCATTTAATTTTAGGCATTGCAACATTCCTGAAAGAAGTGATGTGAGAGGAACAAGAGAGAGCTTGAGATGGGAGGGGGCTCATTATAGATAAAGATATACGGTCTGTTCATAAACTCATGGGTGGTGATATGTGTTCTTCACAGGGGTGATGGGACAGAAACCGGTCAAGGAGCTAGGAAGAGAAGACGTCCTGACCAATGCCGTTAGTGACTATGAGATCCTAAACCACAGTGAGGAGGAAGCACATTCCAACAACCCAGAAGAAACAGACCAGAATTTTTTTGACTTGGACACCTCCATAGTAGAGCCCTGTCCTCAGGAACCAACAAGACCTGATGACAACAACACTGTGCCCTCTTTCGACCAGGGAGGAAAAAAGATCAGTCAGAGTTATGACACGGATCTTTCACAGAATGCCAGGACACCAAATCCTCAACTGAGCCTGGCAGGAGGTCCATGTGCCTCAGAATTCAAAACAGTCACGAGCAACGCAACCGCCACAGATATATCTACTGCTGTGGACCAGCAACAACCTGACAAAACAGAAGGAATGACTAACAAAACTCACCTCACGGATACTCCAAACATGTTTGAAAGTTCTTGTCAGGTGGACTCAACAGATGATGCCGTGAGCATAGAGAAGAATGAGACACAAACGTTGGTGGACAGACACAATGCGACGTTAGACACAAAGGCAATGACAAAGATGGGTGGTAACGTTGAAATAAAGAAGAAATTCTCTTTGGAATCAGAAAATGCTAATTTACTTGAAAGACAGCCATTCCAGGAGTTTCGAGTTTCAAAGGGTAAAGATGAAGAAAAAGTTCAGACACTAAGTAGTGCTAAAATTAGTAAAGGTTGTGAAAAAGTTTGCAAAGAAAGTGCTGGAAATGTTCAACACAAAGAAAGTCCTGATCCAGACAGATTTGAGGATTTGGACAAAGCTGATTCTTTATGTCTGGAGACATATGTGACTATGTGTCCGCCAATCCGCCAATCACATTCAAGTCGCCCGTGGCTCCAGAATGCAAATAAGCAGGATAATTTACAGGAGGACAAAAATATCAGTCCAGATATGTCAACATGTATTTTAAAAGGAATACCTTATGATGCCTCACAGGCACATTTTGCAGTAACACCCAAAGAAAACTTCAGAAAAGACAAAAGAAATGCATCTTTCCATACACCATTTTGGGGGAAAGAAGAGACTGTAGATCCTGCATGGGGTGAAAATGAAGGTAAGGACAAAATCTTGCATACTCCCTTCGATTAACTTTGTTTATTAAAATCTAGAATGAAAAAAATCAACTCTAACTCTAAGATTGTTACTGAACCCACAAATGCAAACTCAGTTCTAGTTCCATTAAGGATTGAGGAGGACTCTGAACAAAAGTCATTAAGTACAATTCTATTCTGATTTGAGCCAAAGCAATACTTTGTTTCACACTCAGAAGAGAAATGATGACAAAGGGGCATTCACTGTCATGGAAAAGCACTCAGCAGTCGTGTCATCTGAGAGTTTAACTGAATCCAGTGCTAAAAAAGTCCTTGTTAGCAATGCGCCTCACCCAGCCAAAAAGGGAGTGTGAGGAGCAGATGCACCATGTGTGAAAAGAGACAGTAAATCTGATCATCAAAAAGCTGTTCAGTCGAAATCCATAGAAAGCAGGAAAGATTGTGATAGTCATCGTAATGGAAGGCACAATACTTCACCTTTATTTGTTTAATTATCAGGAGAAAAAGGTAAAATTCAAGAAGTGCATCTGAGCAAAAGATTCTGCGATCCAAAGATCTATAGGCTGGATGCTTCAGAAACAGGGGTCAACAAGAAGTTTTCCAGCAGTAAATGTTTAGATCAAATTTTTGTTGACATTTTAAACTCTTTTTCTCACTCAGATTTTGATGGTGGTGACGCCGCAAGAGTCACACAGATGGCTTCTTTGAAACGGGAAAAAGAGCCTCTCTATTTCACGGCTGTGATCACACCACCACTTCAGATTCATACATTTCCTGATCAGGAGGCGAGGAAGTCATCTGACATCTCTCATATGTATGTTCCCAACACTGAAATACAGAGCATGATCCCTGATGTCTTACCCACAGACGCTCAGACAGAGAATAAGCCCAAAATCAAAGGACCACCACCACCTGTTCCAAAGAAACCAAAGAATCCCTTTAAAAAAGCTGTTGGCCGCAAGGAATCTGCTTCTCATTCAATAGACGAGCCGAGCAAATATTTGCACCTGCTGCTGAAAAATATCAAAATGGGCAGAAGGCAGGAGGCACTGCAGGATTTTAATGCACATGCATCATGTCTTGATATGCTGCCTTATTATGTTGAGCCCCCATCCTACATGTGCATGTCCATAGAGCCTGAGGCTGCTGATATTCCAAGATATTATTTAGCCCCACACGTTGAAATTGTTGCACCTGACTGCGATAACTTGATAGAAACTGTCGATGATAGAGAACTAAATGAAATGGATATGTCTCAGCTGAGACCCTTATTAAAAAAAAGAGCAAAAATAAAGGGCCCACCGCCACCTGTACCAAAGAAGCCTCAAAATCCATTTGCTAAAACAGACACGAAAAAGATACAAGCAAGCAAAGACTCAGTTTTGGAAAATATGGAACATCCTTTAAAATATGATAGACGTGACTCTGAAAACATGATGGACATTGAGAATGAAGAAGACTCTAAACCCACTGCAATCCCAATCAAATATCCTAACGCCGCCTGTAGAATTCCAAGCAGTGATTCTTCTGCTTCAGAAGAAAACGAAGTGTCCAGATACAGACCTGTCTCTGAACTCATCAGGGACAACAACACAATCCAGAAGAAAGATGTACATCACAGCAGGACAAACATAATGGAAGCCAGGTCAGAAATGGGTATGGGAAGCAAGACTCAAAAAGTATTGCAAATGAAGACAGCCTTTCATGTACAAACATCTCCACATAAAATGGAAAGAAGATCCTCACCAAAGAAAGGTAAGACAGGTTTTCAAGCTGACTGCATTCCCAGTTTTAATACAGCTAACAGGGCAATAAAGAGTCTTATCAAATTTCAGTTTTAGGCAAGACATGCAGTTATGTCTGTCAGATGAGCTTTATTATAGCATATATATTATATATAAACACAACAGTAGATGAACATACAAATGATACCATTTATTAAAGTACCTGTAGCAATTGTTACACCAATTGTATGATCTAACATAAGACTAACAACAACCCATTAAATGCACTTCTACAAAAAGGTGAGACCATAACAATGATTCTTTCCAACAACATAACCAGCCAATGAGAAAACTACACAGTTACACTGACGTTGTTTAGAATTTTCTTTTCAGTTTTTAAATTAATATTATTAATAATAATATGTTTCATCATATTATCAATAGCTCTTACAGCTGGTGACCATCAATCTTCCTCTTGATCACATTCCAGAGGTTTTCAATGGGGGTCTGGAGATTAGGCTGACCATAAGAGGGACTTGAGTGGTCCTCCATCCACACCTTGATTCACCAGGCTGTGCGTATTGGACCATTGTCCTGTAAGATAAACCAATCCTTTGAGTTGGGGACATTTTTAGAGCTGAAGGAAGCATGTTTTCTTCCAGGATAACCGTCTACATGGTTTTTTACCTTAAAAAAACCCCAGATCTGCCAGATTCTGATCTTCTCTGATAAGTCCAGTTTTCAGCTGGTCCTCTAATGGTTAGAGGCCCAGGACATGCCTACAACTCATAGTCTCTCTCACACCCACTGTGTAATTTGGTGGAGGACTGGTGATGATCTGGTGGTTGTTCAGTAAGGCTATTGGGGAGATACGTCTTTCCGAAGGACGCATAGTATGTGGGACAATAGTACGTGGCTGGAGTTGCTTTGTTCTGCTCTGACATTGTTCTACAATGCTCCAATCCACACAGCCAAGTGTGGTCAAGGTGTACAAAGGACCACCAGATCAAGACCCTATCTTGGCCAGCCCAATTTCCAGACCTGAACCCCATTGAAAACTTTGGGATGTGATCAAAGAGGAAGATGGAAGGTCACCAGCCATTAAGTCAAGCTGCTTGGATTTTTTTCGCCAGGAGTGGCATAAAGCCGCCAAACAGTAATGGTGACAGAAGGGAGCATGCCAAGACTGTGATTGGAAATCAGGGTTATTCCACCAAATACTGATTTCTGAACTCTTTCTAAGTTAAAACATTAGTATTGTGTTGTTTAAAAATGAATATAAACTTATTCAAGGTCTGAAAACATGGCATCTTTTTTTGTTATTTTGACCAGTTGTCATTTTCTGGAAATAAATGCTCAAATGACAAATGCTCAAATTATCACAAAGTTTGACAAGCTCTACACTGAAACAGAAAAATAAGATTCCAAATTAGATTTTAGGGCACACTGCACTTTGTAATCTAATCCAACATGAGTATGACTTCATCCTTTTTCACTCCTAACATAATTACCTCTCATGTATTATTAGCTCCGTTTAAGGCGAAGCACAACGTGTTTAAATACACAAGATGGTAAAGCTTGGAATCAATGAATGTAGTGTTTGCAAAGGAGAGATGCTCAAATATTTTTCCACATATAAGTCCTTAAACCGCAGTGACCTGTCGGCCAGTAGCCTACGGTACAATTTGTACACCTCTCATTCACACACATAGAATTGATGTTCATGTAGGAGGACATGAGGAGGAGGGGAGGGGAGAGGAGAACAAGGGCGTTTTCTCCCGTTCATTCAGAATAAAGGAGAGGAGGGAAGCTATTGTGGCTAGCCGCAATTCACTGAGACAGTCACCAGCACAAACAGAATCTGTGAGAAAATAAATTAATGTTTTGAATTTGACGCCCTGAGAGACCTAGTACTGATAAAGGTAAGCGTTTTGCGTTTGGTCATATAAATGCAAGGCAGGTCAGTGTTGCACTAGCCTCTACTGGAATGCTAGCTCGATTTTAGCAAGCATCACTGATTTAAAACAAGCTCTGGAAACAGCTCGTACCTTACCAGAAAAAAAAACTTGCGCTCCTGCATGTGCATTTGCTGCATTTAGCGGCAACGTGAGACTACATCCAGCCTTTGATGATCATGCATATGGCTAGATAAGCAGAAATAGGGAGATATTAATTGAAAGTTGACCATCATGACCTGTGCCGGGTTGATAGCACGCCTCCACTCCAAAGCGGCACGTCGCATTTCGCCAGCGCATGTAAAATAAAACATGCTCGGCTCAAAACAAGCTGCAGTATTGGTGCTTGTTTGGCTTTTTTCATTCATTTGTTCGGTTAGCGATTAGGTTTCATTTTCTCACACCAGCAGAAGCCTGTCCATCTATGATCTATCCATTTTTTTCCATTCTCACTCTTGCACTACACGCGAATATCTTCTTTTTCGTATCTAAATGATTTATCTCACACTCTTTTTCTTAATTGATCATTTAGTTGACATTTTATGTGGGGTTTTTTTCGCCGGTATGCTCATCATCATCATCAGCAGCAGCAGCAGCAGCATCATCATCACCATCATCATCAATAACGCAGCTCGGCCATTAGAAAGCAAACACTCACACCGCCATACATCTGACCTATTTCCAAAAGCATATCCATGGCTTTATTGTGATGACCACATTTTATTCTCTTCTTTATTCACAGCTGTTTGGAGTCATCTTAATTTATTAACATTGTTATTAATGATAGTTGCTATTATTTAGAAAGGCATCGTCACAAATCAGGCTCATCCCAGCAAGTGCTTCAGATAATGCACATAATTCATTAATAAAAACGACTCATATAACTATTGATTGTTAATGTTTAATTATGAATATCAATTAGTAGGCCTGGCTATATTTGTTATACTCTTTATAACAGGAATAAACTCTCAAAATCTGCAACTAGACATATTTTGAGAATCATTGATGTGTGCATTAATTTTTAGTATCTTTGGTGTGTGTAGCATCATTAGAATGATGGGATTGGGATTGGGATTTTATTAGGTTTTATTAGATTATGTTGAATTGCATATTTTATCCGGCATGATAAATAAACTACAAATTTATATTTGTTCAAGAAAGTTTTTTTTTACTTTTCTAGTTTGATGCGTGCACTTTCAGACACTATAAAACAATTTTGTCAAGTAAGCTAAATATGTGCTTCATTGGATTACATGTAAATTAAAGGAAGGAAATAAATTATTTTGTTTGAGAAAAAATGAAATAGATAATTGTGCTAACAACCCATTATATTTACCAATTTACTCCAACTTGAATGTTTGAAGTGTCAAAGTTATTTTGAACAATACCCATTTTTGACTTAGAACATATATATATATATATAGATTCAATAATTTAAACAAACTGTCATCAGAGCATGGGATTCTCAAAACAAGTATCTACACAGAGACTCAATGAAATTCACACACACAAAACTGCATTTTGAATAGCTTATACAGAGTGAAATGGAAAACCATTTCCCAGTGCTCTCTAGCTGACTGCTCATCTTACTCTAATATGATACACTGTCAGTATTATATCTGAAAAACAACATTGAACATTTATGTCATTAGGACTGTACTGCAAAATATAAACTGTCAGGTTTGTCAGGTAAATATTGAATTACTAGAAGTGTTATTTTAAATCTAAAAAAATCATTATGACAAGTAATAACAAAACATTTGTCTTGTATTTTCAGAAATGATCAGACGAGTGGTACGACAGAGTAAATTCCGTCATGTGTTTGGTCAGGCGGTGAAGAATGACCAGTGCTATGATGACATTAGGGTTTCGCGGGTTACCTGGGACAGTGCCTTCTGTGCAGTAAACCCCAAATTTGTTGCTATTATTGTAGAGGCTAGTGGGGGTGGAGCTTTCCTTGTTCTACCTCTGCAAAAGGTAAGCCATACCTGCATATGAATTAAATGTCATCATTTTTCCAACCATAGTTGTTCAGAATTATCCAAGATGAGACATAAATTCATGCTCTCTGCCCCGGCTTTGTGTTTTGCAGACAGGTCGTATTGACAAGGCCTACCCCACTGTTTGTGGTCACACGGGCCCTGTGCTGGACATCGACTGGTGCCCGAACAATGATCACGTCATTGCCAGCGGCTCTGAAGATTGTACAGTAATGGTACTCCCAGCTCCTTCGCTACATCCTCTCATAGAAACCATGCTCAGAATCCAAAATAAAAAAGTTAAAAAAAGAGTAATTATTATTATTATTCAAATATTCCCATTTTTGTTACATAGGTGTGGCAAATCCCTGAGAACGGCCTCACCTCACCTCTTTCTGAGCCAGCCGTGGTGTTGGAGGGTCACTCCAAAAGGGTGGGCATTGTGACGTGGCATCCAACAGCTCGCAATGTTCTGCTAAGTGCGGGTAAGAAATTTGGAAAGCAAGTGCGCTACATAAAAACCTTTGGGTTTATCATCTTGAGGATCAAAAATCTGTGACTGAATGATAAAAAACAAACATTTGTGCCTTCTCTCCTCTTTCAGGATGCGATAATCTCATCATCGTTTGGAACGTGGGCACAGGAGAAGCTCTGATCAACCTGGAGGACATGCATCCTGACGTGATCTTCAGTGTGTGCTGGAGTCGCAACGGCAGCCTCATTTGTACCGCATGCAAGGATAAGAAAGTGCGCGTTATCGATCCACGCAAGGGCAAGATCACTGCAGTAAGTGAAAACATCACAAAAGGACTCTTTATTTTCACAGTTCTGAGTGTCTCACTGGCATTGTTGATCACAGGAGAAGGATAAGGCCCATGAGGGTGCCCGGCCCATGAGGGCCATCTTCCTGGCTGATGGAAACATCTTCACCACCGGCTTCAGTCGTATGAGTGAGCGGCAGCTGGCCTTATGGAATCCAGTAAGCCCAAACTAATGGATTTTCTCTGTTTTAGAAAAAGCTAGATTTTTTTTTATTATTTATTTATTTTATGCACTATAATGAAATATTTTGATATGCTTTTTAAGAAAAACATGGAAGAGCCAATATCAGTGCACGAAATGGACACCAGCAATGGGGTGTTGCTTCCCTTTTATGACCCTGACACTAATGTGGTCTACCTGTGTGGAAAGGTGAGCACGTTTTTATGTAACCCAAGAAGCGCAAGTTCAGCCATATTGTATTAACTATACAACATATTGATTGAAATAAATTATACACATCTTTGCACAGTTTTTCCTCAACCTATTTGACACTAAGGCCCTTTTTTGTCCGAAACAATAAGTCACAGTCTCTCCTATTTGAGCTGATATGTACCTCTGACAGTTTTTTGTATGTAATACCATTATGTCAGTTTAATCTTAGACATTTTTATTTTGAATTTTAATTAAGATTATGTTAACTAAATTTAAATAATTTGGGGCCCCTCTAGAAGTTAGCAGAGGCCCCCTAGTTGTGAATCACTAGCTTAACATCAATACTGGGATGTCATAATAATTTTATTAGTGTGTGTGTGTATAATATATATTTTTAATAAGATAAAAATTGTGAAAAGGACATTGTGGAGAAATCTGCAAAACTGTAAGCTTGTTTTCTGGTCCAGGGTGACAGCAGTATCCGTTATTTTGAGATCACAGACGAGGCACCGTATGTGCACTACCTCAACACGTTTTCCAGCAAGGAACCTCAGAGAGGCATGGGATACATGCCTAAAAGAGGCCTAGACGTCAACAAGTGCGAGATAGCCAGGTATGCGCTGTTTTTACTGGACAGGTATTTTAAGTTTTTTTTTTTTTTTTTTTTTTTTTTTTAAAAAGCAGGCTGAATTGTTTGAGGTGCTGATGGCCAACTTCAGAACCTGGACATTTTAGAGAAACTAAAAAGACCTTCAGCATTGTTGTGATTATGTTTCTCAGTGGTGTGACTTGATTGATGCTAGTTTCATTTTTTTTTGCTGCTAGTTTCATTTTTCTTCTCCAGTAGGGGGAGGCATTAGCCTGTCATTGACTGTAAAATCTAATGGGATGGCAGTGTGGCACTGATCATGCTGTGGCTCATAAAGGTCATTGAAATGTTATTTGACAACTGATTATCACTGTATGGAGCATTAGTTTTAGTGTGTGTGTGTGTGTGTGTGTGTATCGATTTTTTTTTTTTAAATATGTAATTTATTCCTGTGATGGCAAAGCTGAATTTTCAGCATCATTACTCCAGTGTCATATGACCCTTCAGAAATCATTATAATATACTGTTTTGCTTCTCAAGAAACATTTCTTATTATCAATGTTGAAAATTGTTGTGCTGCTTAATATTTTTGTAGAAACATGTTTTCTCAGGATTTTTTGATTACAAGAAAGTTCAAAAGAACAATATTTATTTAAAAAAATAAATAATAAATAATAAAAAAAATAAATTGAAAAAATCTTTTGTAACATAAATAAAACACCAATAATAACACAATGGCGCCAATAACATGTCTGTTGTTTCTCACAGGTTTTATAAACTTCATGAGAGAAAGTGTGAGCCAATTATCATGACCGTCCCTAGAAAGGTACTTTTTACTGTATTATGTTTGATGTTTATGTAGTTATTCTGTATGATATTGTTATTCCTCATTTTAATCCTAAAATCTCCATTATTAAAATAATTTTAATGATGTTCAGTTGATTTAGTTTTAAGTTAAGTGTTACTGGCAAAGCTTATTAAAAAGTGTGATTTAATGGTCATTAATTGATGAAGAAAAGGGAGGCACATGATTTCATTTAACATTAAAGCAGCAAATGTTTTCAGAGAAAACAAACAGCTTGATTACACGATTCTAAAATACTCATTATGGTATTTCCTGTCTCTTCTGTTCTTGGCAGTCAGACCTCTTCCAGGACGACCTCTATCCGGACACAGCAGGTCCAGACCCGGCGCTAGAGGCTGAGGAGTGGTTCGAAGGCAAGAATGGCGAACCAATCCTGATCTCGCTCAAACATGGTTATGTCCCGGGCAAGAACCGTGACCTCAAAGTAGTCAAGAAAAATCTGCTGGATAACAAGGCAACCAAGAAGGTGGAGGAGCCAGCAACTCCTCAGAAACCTGCCTCTCCTCAGCTAACCAGAGTAAGAGTAATGCTTCATTGGCTTGTTTGTATTTCCCCTCTAAAAACTGCTGCTAAAACACTGTTTCTTTTATTCTGCTCCGCAGAAGAATGAAGTGAAGTTAGAGGAGCTGTTGCGAGAAGTCAAGTCCCTTAGAGATCTGGTCACGCTGCAGGACAGGAGAATCGCCAAACTGGAAGAGCAGGTGGCTAAAGTGGCAATCTAAGACACTGGTGGTGGTCTGAGCCATAGCGTCAGTAAGGAGAGAAAGAGAGAGATTCAGGTGGGCAGGGGAGGTCAGTCACTGCCAAAATTTCTCAATTTGACTCGATCATTCCGCTTGGTGTTTCTCACATGGACAACTTCAAGCAACATTCCAAGATGGACTTTTACTTTTTGTCAAGTCTCCCCCAAGCATTCGCATAACAGAAGCATAATTGTGGCAAAGAGCGCTCACTGGTTTTAACTGATGTTTTACATTTTGTTAAAAATGTTCTTACTTTTTTAGTTATTGTAACATTGTTTCCATGAGTATTCTGATATTTACCAGTATGTTACAGAGTGTCATTGTATATACAAATCAGTATTTCTCTTTCCTTTTTTGTTGTGCTGCCAAATTTGAGGTGATGATGGTCGCCTCTCCTTTTATTTCTACTTTTATATGTTTTTCCCAGTTGTAGATAGTGGCTTATTGAAAAACATGAATTTACATGTCATACTATTCAAAGTGGGACATAAGAAGAAAAGGCAGTAACGTGTGATTGTAAAGGCCATTGGTACTTCATAAACGAATCATTGGTGATGATACGGATATGATTTAAGGCTGGCCCACATGATCATAAACATGATGATAAAAAACATAATTTCAACCGATTCCATTCACAAAAACCAAAAAAAAACAAAAAACTGATCCCAACCGAGAACACTGGAAATCTCGCAAAATCTTAAAATGTGCTTTGAACCAATCGGATTGCTTAGGTCCTAAGGTGGGACTCATCTCTTCACCACACCGGCAGCTCGATTTCTGATTTTGTATCATTTCGTTCCAAGTTACAATCTACAGAGTGCATGCGTGTGTGTCTTTGGGATTCCCCTCACACAACAGAACTTCTGATCGTATTGGATACTTCTTGGATATTTACGATTTGAGATCAGTGTGGTCCCGAGCAGATTCAATCACCCTTAACGCACCTCACACCACAAGAAAATCTGATAAGATAATCTGTCAATAATCTGTCGGATAATCAGGACTTTACCGGGGATTGTCGGAAGAGGAGAATTGGGCCCAAAATCGGCCCAATTATCTTGTAGTGTTTGGGTTTTCTAGTGAAACCTAAGAAATGCCCATAACCATTAAAGTTCAATATTTCGGATTTTAAAATCGGTCCATATACTGTTCATTGCGATGATCATGACCACTGAAGTATTAAGCACATTGTCTTCTCCTCCATTGCCTGGCTGTGAGATCATCATAATTGATTATAAAGCATCCACCAACAGGGTTTTTCAAAATATAACACAATCAGTTACAGTTTATCCAGAAGCAATAACGGTAACGTTGCAGAATGAATGTGAACTTAAACCTGTACTTGTTCAAAATATATTAATCATGCATAGGCATCATAAATCAAAAACCTACCGCTGTAACTTTATAGTAATTATGAAATTACTGTTGCACCTCAGGAAATCAAACACTTTTAAGTCAGAAACATTGGATGCTCAATACTTGCCATTTGCATGACTTTATTTGTCCACAGAAATAGTATCAAATGGCTTTTTTTTTTTTGTTGCTATCATTATCTATGTTTGCCCCCACTTTTGAATTATTCATCATGTTTCAGAATATTGGACTGACACATGCTCTGATACATGAACTTGGCTTTACGAGGCAGTGGCTACCTGCGAGCTCTTCTGATGTATATGTACTGTAAATGTATTGGTGCCTCTATGTGTGTTTCTGGTTTTAGACAGACCTCCTCAGTTGACCACTGCTGGAGGACATCATCCATGGATCTGAGCACTTATCTGTGTCCTAAACAGTCTTGTGCATGCATTCCAAACTTCACCTACAATAAAAAAGGTTGACACTACAATAAATCCTTTCATTAATATTTCTTCATGAAGTTTGTGGTCATTTTCTTGGTGTTTGTAGGACTGTTTACTGTGATGTTAAACAAGAATCCTGGGTCACACTTGTTGTTACACATCTGTAGGAATAACTATAAATTATGAATAATTACATGCAACCCTGTAGTAAGTACATGTAGTTAACTATTATTACACTGTCCTTAAATGCATAATTACACTACAGTGAACTGATTTTGTGGTGAAGTAAATACTACAGAAAAAAATATATAATTTACATGGAAAAGTAAGTTCAGGCAATAATTTAAAAAACAAAGTAAATTCTATATTAGAGTACTCAATTCAAATGTGTAAAAATGCGTAAATATCAAGGTTATAAAATTAAGTGAAATTATAACAACAACAAAAAAAAAACAACAACAAGCAAGAGTGGAAAATGCTAAGCAAAAAATAATTTAATGTCATTTTTAATAATCTGGACTTAAACAAGTCACGTTGTCCGATTAGGATATAAAAAAGGACGAAGTCATTAATCTGTTAACTACTGCCACTGCAAGTTTAAAACAATTATCCCATACCTCACCTGATGATCTAATGTTGACAAATGATAGCCTACGAAACTTACGAACTTAAAGGTTAGTTCACCCAAAAATGAAAATTCTGTCAGCATTTACTCATCCTCATGTTGTTCCAAACAGCTATGTGTTTATTTGTTCTGCTGAACACAGAGGAAGATATTTGGAAGAATGTTTCAATCAAATCTCATTCCCCATTGACATAGTATGTATTTTTTCCTACTATGGTAGTCAATGGGGAATGAGATCTGTTTGATTAAAACATTCTTCCAAATATCTTCCTTTGTGTTCAGCAGAACAAATAAACACATAGAGGTTTGGAACAACATGAGGGTGAGTAAATACTGACAGAATTTTCATTTTTGGGTGAACTAACCCTTTAAGATTCAGCCTGTGAAACCCGTTTTGAAATTAGATGTTGGTTAGAAATAGTACTCTAAATTCTTTAATCGGCTTCCTCCCCCTTTGGCATCGATATATTTCATAATTTATTATCAACCCAGCAAACAAATTTAGGTTCTGGGAACGTTAGTTTTTGATTCCTAGAACGTTCCTAGAACTTTCCCTTACGGTTAAGGGAACGTTCCCGGAACATTCTCCTAAAATAACCTACATGCAATGTTCCTATAACGTTCCTATTTGGTTCCCCCCCCCAAAAAAAAAAATAACCTCATGGGACCATTCGGGAACATTCTGTGCTTGCTGGCCCTGGGAAAACCTTTTCTAATCTTGACAAAACACATAGCCTATTGTCAGAAAATCTGTGTCTCAATGTTCCATATTTTGTGACAGAAGTGATATTTGGACAGAAATGTATTAATTTGTTATGGCAGAATGCGTGCAATTATTCAATGGAATGTAAGTCACCCGGTGGCTATTTTGGGTATTATGCCTAAATTTCATGGGAACTTAAATCTTTATGATATCAACTTCAAATTTGGAACACAACTTGGTTAGAAATATGTCTTTGATTTTATAGTCATTATAGTAATAAATAAATAAATAAATAAATAAGTACAGTAGGCTATATTTGATATAAGTTTAAACTTCCATAACTTTTTCATACTTTCAAGAGGTCTATATTCAAAAGGATTCTTGAATTACATTAAACAGTGTTTGAATAGTGCAGTGTATTTTAAATAGAGCTAGTATACTGATATCCCTTGTTTATACCCAAAACAGGCAACGTGACTCAGAAGACATACATTTCAAAACGTGCTAAATAACAACATGAGCAACATGTTACTTAATTTCCTCCTTTAGCACCTTAAGAGTCAATTTTCACAAATAATGTTAGCAGTATTCTTCTTTTTTCAGAAGAAATGTAAGTTTAATAGCCTATATATTTACTTATCTCAAAATCTGAATGTTCTGCACCACTGGTTTGATCTATTGTCCCATTAATCAAACAGATGTTTCCTAATATTCCTAATAATGAAAAAAAGTGAAAATGACCTCAAAGAACTTTATGCATTATTTTCAATGTTCTTGTTGTTTTTAGGCTAATAGTTTACATTGACTTTTTTATTAGTATATTTAAGATAATATACGCCACAGGTACAATTATTCAATAATTCATTCCCAAATTTGTAATTTTTTTTAAAATCATTATTGCAAAATAAACCTCTTTGGGGTAATTCAAGACCCCTATTATCCCAAGATTCCTAGAAAAGGACATTATCTCTCACTTATTGTTAATGCACGTAAAGACTATTTTCTAAGTCTGTTCTCAGCAAAGTTTATTGAAATAAAGAAAGAATGACAAGAAAAAGACACACTACATCCTTCATCCTCAACTCTCTCAAGATTATAGGTGCTCTTAAAGCAGATGTTTTCATGATCTTGTAGGTCTTGACAAGTCATTAAAAGTCCTATGCCTCAAAGGGCTGCCATATTGAAAACTAAGTCTAAGGGACCATAAGATAGCAGACAAATATTCCTATAATTGTTTTGGGATTTTTTTTAAATACTGAGACAGTACCCTTTAGCCTTTATATCATTATATTGCTATTCTTTGGTTTTAGGGCAAACTGCAGCCCTATATATTTCTGATCTCAACACCCTGTCCATTGTTCCAGCAGTGGCTCACGGCACGTGTGCCCTCTACCCCCTGGTCCCGTGAGCACAGGAAACATAAACCTCTTCCTCAGGGATCTGATAGCTTCTGTTTGAAGACCAAACACAAACCCAAAGTATTTTACAAGAGACTCTCAATGTCTGTATTTCACCCTCAAACAGATTTGATGATTTAATGATTCGTAGAATGGGTTTAATCAGGGTTTTTAGATTCAAGATAATGGATGGATGAAAGTAAAAATCTGGAGAATATTCTTTAGAAACAAACTGTTACATCTGGTGGCTTGAAGTTCTCCAGTGCACAGGCAGGAGGAAAAAACCCCAGCTCTCCCCCCAACCAGCCTTTAACGAGAACAGTGTGTCTGGAACTGCAGTCAGTCTTTCTGGGACAGAGTAGAAGCAGAAGAAAAAAAGAGGAGGAGGGGAGAACTAGAGTTTCTTCCCCCCCTCACCAATCCAACTGTTCTTCATCGTGCAGTCTGTAACAACAGACATTCAGCTTGAGAGGAGGAAACAGCAGAAGCGTCCTTCTCCATGTTAGATCATCTCCAGTCACATGTTTTAGAACTTCAGCACTTGAAAGTAAGTATGAATTCAGATTTCAACACTTTACTCTGTTTTATATTTTTAGTAATGCCATTCCTGTCCATGTAACGATAGATAGACAGATGACTTGCCTTACAGGAATGCACAGCTTTAAAAGGTCCATGTCCAGATGTGGCAAACCAAGTTTAAAACTGTTCTCTAACCGTTTGAAAGGTTCTGTGACATAGAATCGTTTCTGAATGCACTTTTGCTGTTGACTTTTGCAAGTTGACCCTAAAAGATAGAGATTTACATAAAAGGAAGTTAATGAGATGTGGGCAGAACTTTGAAGCTAGCATTAAAGCACTGATAGACTAATATTAATGCTGTGTGTGTGTGTGTGTGTGTGTGTGTGTGTGTGTGTGTGTGTGTGTGTGTGTGTGTGTGTGTGTGTGTGTGTTGGAAAATGAGGCACCACATGAGCTTGATACTATTTCCATTGTGCAAATGCCCAGTGATGATTATGGTCGCCAGCTTGAGAACAGATGGTACAGAGCAGAGAGACCTCTGATGAAAGATCTTTGTTTAAAGAAATGAATCGTCATCATTTATTTTGTTGGTTGACCAGCTGTTTTGAGAAACTATATTAGTTATACACTATACCTAAATAACTGTAAAAAGAGATCAGTTGACTTAACTTAAAAAAGTGAGGAAACCCATTGTCTTAAAATTATTAAGTAAAATAAATCAGGCATAATTTAAAAAAAAAAATTAAGCTATGTATTCACATTACTTCTTTTTTTCCCCAATTTTGCATGCAGTTTATTAACTTAATTTTAAGGCAACAGGTTTCCTCCTTTTTAAGTGAAGTCAACTGATCACTTTTACAGTGTATAGATATAATTGTGTTAAGTTGTAGAATTTAACATTATTTATCCTAATCAATACACATAATTATGAAGAAACACAAATTAACAATTGACTAGTACTTTTTATAAATGAACATTTAAGATTAATAAATCATTTCAAATTATTGTTTCTTGATCTGTGCATTACTAGCCAACTGTTAATAAAGCTTAAATGAAAGTATAAGTACTTATAGAAATATTCACTCAAAGTAAAAGTAATAATCTTAATAGTTATTTGAGTAAGAGTTAAATGTATGCAATTAAAAAACTACTCAAGTCGCGTTAGCTTCGCATACGATTTTCGCATTTCGCCCCCTAGTGTCAGTAGCACGGAACTTTGAAAATGTTATTTCTGAATCTTTACAGTCTTTAATGTTCTTTTTTTTTTTTTGTATGAAAGGCATTTTCTCTCGGTTTACAAATGTCAGTAAAAACGTGAAAGGAAAATTAGAAGTTATTATTTTGCCAATGTTACTTAAAAATCTATATAGCATTCATAACTCAAGAACCTTGTAAACAAAAAAACAAATGTTAGCCAAAGTTCTGAGAAGATTCTCGGCTAGCTGGGATGTTTAAAAAAACAAACGTGGTTTAAAAATGTAAAATGGAGTAATTAAAATGCCTTTTTAACCATCTCAGGTATTCAGTCACAGGATGGACCACTCAGCTCTCCGATGCCTCATCGGCCTGTCCGTCACTCTGCTAACCAGGCACTCTGCGAATGGCACTCCAGTCATTTTAAATGACTCTATGGAGGGCAGTGGGCAGTCGGAATCTGAGAGCACAGACCTGATCCCCACACCTAGCATTTCCTCCTTCCTCAATGAATCGGTGAAGACCACCTCCATATATGGAGAAAAACATACCAAATCGTTCTTGAATCAGATGGTAGACTTCTTAAAAGAGAACCACCTTCCCATAATTGTCATTACCACTTTACTTTTGCTCATCCTCACCATCCTCTGCTCGGCTGCCATCTTGAGTCACCGACGTAAAGTCAGCACCTACTACCCTTGCGCTTTCCCCTCCATGATGTATGTGGACGAGCGAGACAAGACTGGAGGAGTGCGCATCTTTAACGAAGTCCCGGAGAAAGCCAACACCAGATCCACTGAGGAGCCGGTGAATTCAGCCAGGCAGCTCCAGGAGGACATCATGCTGGCTACCAAGAACCTCCGAACTCCAGCCAAGAGTCCATGGAAAGGGAAGAATGAAACGGCAGAAGATCAAAAATCTGCCGATGACAAGGAACGTCCTCAGTGCGACAAGAGTCAAGAGAATGGCTGTGGCCTGCTTGAGGACAAGACCACAAATCAGTCTGCCATTGAGGATTCTGTGGAAAAGAGCAGCCCCAGCAGGTCCCAGGACAGCGTCCCTGCTTGTGACATGGAAAAGACTGACCCCTCGGACTCTGGGCCCCCTGAAGAGAGCAAACATCCATCTGGGCCAGAGAATTCAGAGATACAAGAGAACACGAACAAACAGGAAGTTGCTACTTCAGACTCACCATTTATCAGTGAAGAGAAAACAGCATTTTAGTTTGGAAACACTTACATAAATACTGACAAAAGAGTACTTATCGAACACATTGTAAAACTAAAGAATGCAGTATGAAAGTTTATTGATATAATCGGTAGCACTTTATTTCACAGTCCTGTTCCTATGTACATACTATGTACTTATTATAGTAATTGCAATAACTGGGTAATAACTAGGTACTAACTCTGAATCTACCCCCAACCTTAACTCATTTAATTAGCTTATATTACCCAATACTTTTTTAGGCAAGTACACATGAGCGCATGTACTGTAAAATAAAGTGCAACCAAATTATCTGATTTTCTTCAGGAAAATGTATGACTTTAACATTTTGTCTGTGAGTGTTTACTTTGATGTACCAAATATAAATGTACTCTGCTTAAAATTAGTATTTCAATTTACTTAAATGTAAATGATATGAACAGATGCCATTTGGGCAAGACTTTAACATAAAAATTGCATTTTAAGCATTAGTTCTTGTGAATCTCTTTTCATTTGACGTGTTGATGACTATTCTTGTTTTCCTTACTCTTTTTTTTATTAGTGATGATGACATTCATAAAGACGGGAAGGCTTATACATGAAGAATGCTATTTTATGTCATTTAATGTTGTCTTTTCTAATGTCTCACAACTTTGTAATGTGCCGCAAACACACACACACACACCCAAAAAATAAACCAAGCACATTTGCTACTCCAATTAAGGAGAGGAGCCTCAGTATAGAAAAGATTTGCTGTGAGCCAGGTTATTGTTTACATACTCTGGCTCTAAATATTTCCTTTCAAGGTCGAGCGGTATTGAGCCACAGCTGCTGAATGCCACAAAGTCCCAGTTTAGTCTAAAGATCAGTTAGTCTCAACATGTACTTTATGAAGAGCACAATATCCTCAATAAATCAATAAACTTGACTTGATCTTTATGGGACTTGAGCAGTTGAGTCAAACTTCTTAATTTTAATGTTCAAGGTAAAAAAAAAAAAAAAAACCTATGTCTAGATCTTGTTTGAATGAAGTCAATAAATGCCATTACTTCACTCACTACAACCACTGTTTTTTAGATCTACACCTTACAGTTCATGAAACAAATATGACATGAGTTTTACTCAAACTGAAATTACATTAATCCACAAGTTTCCTACGCCCCATGAGGCCTTGCGTCAAAAGTGGGCGCGACTTCCGGTTGGAAGTAAACAAAGCGCAACTTGACATGCTTGACACTCGTTCATTCAACAGTTGACAGTCATTCAAGTTATAGCGATCCAATCTAGATAACGATGTGGGAACACAACCTCAACGAAATTCAAAAGGGTGAAATAACAGTACCTTTCCCCTCCGCAGTAGTTGATTGGGAGTATTATAATAACATTATTAATAATCAATACTCATCAAGGCATGGTGACAGACAGATGTGCGAGCTGACAAACAATTAAAATAAAAAAAAATACACACTTAGTCATTGTGCTTTGGAGTTTATTCAAAATTATAAATGAATGTGCTACTTGAATACATTACATCATTGGCACATTTGGTATTCTGTCACCTCAGGCTTTGATCCTGAGTTTAGCTGTAACATCAATAGCGAACAGCTGATCACATGCTGATAGAATTTATAGAATATAAAGAATTAAAAAAAAATGTACACAGGAAGATTCGTCGTCTTTTGGGAGGTGATGGAAACTAACGTTACAGTCGTTGGCAGGATCAGAGACGGGCTCTGGCAGGATCACTCGTTTTCAGCTTATGTTCAAAACAATCACGTTTAAGCCACTGAATTAGTTTAGTCCGGTTATACATACAACCACGAACAGCAAATGTTGTCCCTGAGCTCCGTAACGACATCTCCCATAAAGATTTGCGTCTTTAAATAGTAAAATAATTCTCCGAAAAACAGCTAGCCTCTTTGCTAACTAACACACAAAATACCATTGGAATGCTACTTCCGCCGCGTCACCGGAAGTTTCACCCACTTTATTTTTTACAGGAGCGCCCCTCGGAAACTTGTGGATAAAAGTTATTACAAAATTCTTTTCTTATTTTAGACCTGATTCAATGGTGGCAAAACAGCACCACCTATGGTGATATTGTTTTTCCACACAGAAAAGAAGAAGAGTTCTTCTGGAACTTATGAATATTTCTATTTTTTAAGGCAGAATGGATGACAGTTTCAAGTGGACAGGCCATATAATAGCTATGCCGAAACCAAGAGCAAAATCACTTCATCACATTAAATGTGCTTCATATTTATTGATCCCATTGGTAAGCAGCATTAAATCCAGTGATGTTTACAGATGCTTTATTCATTTAACAAATGAATGTTTGAAAGACCATTGAATAAAAGACCAGCAGGATAAGTCACCATCAGAATCACATTTCCATTCCTTCAAACTAAAAGAGAACAAGATTTGTGCGCATTCAGCTAGCAAGTGAAACCACTAATACATATCAAACAACATATCTAAACAAATATGGCTTGGACATAGTAACAGTCTATAGGTCAGTACTTTTATATTGTGCGTTTAAAAGACTTGAAACAGTGCAAGAGTTGGAGAGCTTTGGTCTAAACTCATAAGGAGGATTTAAAGCAGTGGTTCTCAACTGGTATTTTTTTAAGACCTAGAGTTTACATTGGGCATCAATTAGTGACCCAAAGCCAAACCCTGAGATTAACTAAAATTATCATAATCTGTGCAGACCAAACAATATGTAAAATCAATTTATTTGCATAATGGAAGAAATTAAATCCATTATTCTCTTCCATGTCAATATTTAACTGTGGAACGCATTTTAACACTAGCATTTGGTTTTATTTTCCTGCTGCACAGACAGAACAGAACTGAAACAACATTTGGTTGTGAAGAACCAGTTGAGAACCACTGATTTAGAGGATCAAGTGCAGCTCCTAGTTGCAGGACACGGCGATCTTCTCACCCGGTTCACCTTCCTGTTTCAGACAATAGTCTGCCAAAGCTGCTTTAATGGCATCCTCTGCCAGCACTGCAAAACACAGAGAACCAGGTCAGTAATAGAACAAAATCCGCTTGAACATACAATTAATATGCAATTAATTTGCATTGTACATATAAATGTTAACAGTTAATGTCAACCTGAACACCAAAAACAAAGCTAGAAAATATTGTACAAGCACAGATGAATCAGAAATCTTACTTGAGCAGTGCAGTTTGACTGGTGGAAGGCGAAGCTCCTTAGCAATCTGAGTGTTTTTTATCTGGAGGGCCTCATCAACCTGTACAAATGAAGATCGTTTTTTTGGTTTGATACTGCTATTTAGGACAAAAATGTTCAGTTACAATCAATCAAGCTTTGTTACAATACAGATTGGAAAAAAGGATAATCCAGAGCAAGAAGAACTGTAACTAGCAAATGTGACAATTTTTGCTTACAGATTTGCCTTTCACCCACTCAGTTGCCAAGGAACTGGAAGCAATAGCAGAGCCACAGCCAAAGGTTTTGAACTTGGCATCCACAATCTTCCCAGCCTCATTCACCTCAATCTAGGTGAGAGAGAAACAGTACACTTAAAAATAAATAACCACTGTGTGCCTGCAGGGTGGCATGAAATGAGTTTCCATCATCAGTATTTGGGAATGAACCACTGACTCTCTCTGTAATGAATAGTTATAGAAATAATTCTTTAGTGCAGATTCATCCTGTTTAAATCCTCAATCCAACCCGAGGCTTCAGACATGTCATGTGATGAAGAATCCTGCAAGATTCACCTATTTAAATAATGATAAATGACAGCCAATAACCCTACAGTAGTAAACATACCCAGTCACTGAATAAATGTATTATTTAGGATGAACAAAGCAGTCATTCATTAGTTAGTCGAAGCTAGAGAGGATTACCTGCAGTTTCATCACATCTCCACATGCAGGGGCACCAACCAACCCTGTGCCCACATTTTTGGCATTTTTATCCAAAGATCCAACATTTCTTGGGTTCTCATAGTGGTCCAAAACCTTTAAAACAAAAATACATTTTAGGGGAGGGGACAATTGAGTTATTTGGTTCAAAGTCAGTATCATGTGTCGGTGCGTACAAGACAAATAAACGACCATACTGATCTCCAAGGGCACCCAAATTTTTTAACTAGTTAGTTTAGTACTAAGTTTCCCGTTAAATTAAAAAGTTGTCATTTGCATTTTGCATAAATGTGATATGACACAAAGACTGACTTAAAGCATTAAAACGAAACCATGCGAAACATGCGACGTCCTATTTTAGTGTTGATAATACAGTGCCAATTACTGTCATTATGTATCAAGCTCACAGGAAGCCACTTGAATTAACAGTTACAACAAAGCAGAAAACGTTAGTAACTTAGTCGATTGGCATGAATCATATAGCTTACCTTTATGTGATACCCAGATTGCATCGTCATACATGGAGCTGAAAGCGTTTTGAGAAATAGCGGAGACGCACATTTCTTCGCCAGCAAAGCCGCCATTATATCTATTATTAATGACGCACTTGAAAACTGATATTATTGGATTTATACGCCGTTGAATCTCGTAGGCTACTTTTCAACCATCGCGAGACATGAGACAAGTAGAGCCCGAATTTAAATGAACGCCTAAACCTCATAGACAGTAAAAGAAAGCTATACCTTTATTATTATCATTGCATACTTGTTCTTATTCAACTTGAACAGTTTATACGTTTTAAATAGGCTATAAATATGTAGGCGTTCATTTAAAAAGTTTACCCCCATATAGGGAATTAACGACCATAATAAGAATTTTTATTTTATAAACTCAAAATTGCAGTTTTGTAGAGAAAGTCAGTGTTTTTTTTGTGTGTTTTTTTTACTTTTATGCAATGCCTTTGTTGAAACTTTGCAGCTTCCGTGGTGCATTTATTGTGTATGCGGTTCTCAAACTGGGGGCCGTGGCCCCCTGGGGGGCCAATAGATGGCGCTAGGGGGGCCGCAAAGAAATTCTAGAATATGAAATTATTAAAAAAAAATTATTTTACCTGTATGTAAGTTTGGATTGTCCTATGTGAAATCTGCATTGCATGATTTCTTTTATATTGTAAAACTTGTATAAAATTGTATGTCTTCTATATTGAAAAAGTATTTCTTTAAGTAGGCCTAGAGTAAATTTTTTTTGTTTGTTTCTTGCTGAAAAAACAGATTGCTGTTCAAATTTGCAAACCAAACTTGAGCCACTGTCATTTACTACCTTAAAATGTAAGAAGTTTAATGCACTTTTTTTACAATCAGCAAATTAATTTTTCAGTGTTTATCTTTTACTATGAACATCACAAATGTTCAGTATTCAATAGCCTACTTTTGTTGCACTCTTCAGACAATATTAAAAACCATTTTTTATAAAAAAAAATGTTATATTTAATGAAATGTACAATTTAACTAATTTTGTATATTCAAAGACATAAAGCTAAAAACAGAACTGTTGTTCCAGCATTGTACAAATTCATTTGTTTTTGGTAAATCTAAAATTTGTAAGTAAAATTGTACGTTTGAGGATGTTTTCGTTATGAGTTTTCTTTTGGGGGGGCCACAAAAGGATTCACCCTACACAAGGGGGCCTCCTCCTGAAAAAGTTTGAGAACCACTCTCTGCACCAATGACTTCAGTGCAACACTTGTGACTGACAGCGCTGCCAGCCAATCATTGAAAAGGGAGGCGGCGAGGATTTTTCAAACCTCAGGAAATGGGAAAGGCAATGCAACATCCATTAAAAAAAAAAAAAAAAAAAAAACTACCGGTAATTCGAGAGCCGTCTAGCCTCCCAGCTGACAGACAGTCACCTGTATCTTCTTTCCAGTATACAACAGCACAACACTTTTTATTCCCTTTGAATGTCTTTTTTGTTTGAGCTCTCTCAGATTCACTTGGAAGTCTGGATATGGTTCCTGTCATTCAATCAGGCACCGCGTGAGCCAGAGCCAGCCGAGAGCTCGAGCGAAGAGTCGGTTAGTCCGAGCAGCATCAGTGTCTGTCTGCGTGTGTCGGACTCTCTTTCACAATGTCGGGCGTGACGCTACAGGTAAGAAACAAATTAGATAGTCTTATTGATTAGACAGCCTTATTGATACGGCTACGTTTGAAAAACGGAGAAGTAACTTAACTGTTAACGTTACTGTTTGAAGATCAAATAAGCCTAAATAAAGCGGTCAGATCGTTAAAGTTCGTTTAGCGTCATACGCTCATGTTTACATTAACTTATGGTGAGTCCCAATGTTTTTGATCGAGTAATGCAACCCAAGTCACCCACAAGTATTTTTTTAATAGCGAAACTAGTCTAAAATAAAAATTTAGAAAACAATTAGATCTGTCTCATTCTATTATTTTGCTTTATATGTAGTATTGGATAAGGTAATGTCCAAACAATTAAATACACTAAAGATTTTCAGGTTGAACAAGTTTGACAGGACTTGGCTTCCTCTTGTGTCCTTCACCTGAGGCTTAAATGTAACTTAAGTTATGTGTGAATGAAAAAAAACTAACCTTAGTCACATTTAAGTCTTTAGTGATTTAAAGTAGCTGAAAAGGTTATAGTTGACAGTGTCTCTTTATTTTTAAGTGCTTTGCCTGTTTTTCCAGTTTTACTGCTGTTAAGAAAGTCCTGTCCTGGCTGCTAGACCAACTCTACTGTACAATTTGTTGAATACTTCTATTATTAAATTAATTATGGGACGTCATAATCTTTACTCTATGTAAATTGATTCAATTTTTGTTGCGGGGACAGTCAGAATGTGTGAAACACTGCCCTCTATGTGTTTCAAAGTGAGATGCCGTATCAATGGCTTGTTCAGAAAATAGGCATTATGTAGAAAAATGTTGGTTTCTTCCTTTTATTTAGCTCTTTCCAACCACTGCAGTTTGAAAATATGTAAGTGTCTGTGAGTATTTGAGATATATGTGTGTTTGCCAACTTTGCCTTTATGGTGTAACAGCTTATATCAGTAAGTGACCTTATTTTCACCCAATCCAACTTTGCTCATAGTAAGTCTACTTTATCGATATATCAATAATATCACCTTCACACATAATGGATTGTTTGGTTAGTTTAGTAAAATTCTATGTTTACTTAACCTTTTTAACAGCATCTCATATGCTTGCCTTACTGTTTTTATCAAAAAGGCTGACATAAACAAGCAAGCATATTGACTTTTTTTTTATACTGCTTTTCTCTCAATGTCACTTGAACACCACAGGGCAGCTGTCTGCGGGGTCTGGCTGAAGGTGACCTCATGGACCCTGAGTTCCAGCAGCGTGTAGAGGATGCCATTGCCCTTCTCCGGCAGGAGATCCAGAGGGAACTGAAGATCAAAGAGGCGGCTGAGCGACTGCGACGGGCGGTGACCAACCGCAAGAATGCTGCCGATGTGGACGGTCAGCTTAGAGCCTCTAGCCGCAAACTCGAGCAGCTCCACTGGGAGCTGCAGGAGCTGAATGCACGTGCTATGGCCACACAGAAAGAGACTGTGTCAGGTGAGACAAGAGGGTTATGTTTGGCCTTTGATCTATTGATATATTGAGTTTTAATAATTTTTATTTGTATATATTTTAAATGTTGTAGATTAAAATGATTGAACTGATCAGGTTTCCACCCTATTTTTCCCCCTATTCAGTCTTGTGAAATATTATTAAAGCATGAAATAACTTTTAAAATGTAATTTATTCCTGCAATAGCAAAGCTGAATTTATAGCAGCCATTACTCTTGCTCATACATTCTCTTCAGTATCACAATTTGCTGAACATTATTATCAATGTTGAAAACAATTATGCTGCTTAATATTTTTGTAGAAACCTCAATACATTTTTTTTTGCAAGGTTCTTGGATAAATAAACTTTTTTAAAAGTAGAAATTTTTTGTAACATTATAAATATCTTTACTGTCATGATCAATGCTCTTTTGATCAATTTAATGTGTCCTTGCCGAATAAAAGTATTAATTTCTTATTTAAAAAAAATGACTGACCCCAAACTTTCCAATTTTTTATTTTATATTATTTTTTATAAAAGTTGTGGCCTTTTAGTTTTTACGCATTGCATTTATGTTTTTTTTTTAAATCTTTTTCTCATTTGCTTTTCATAATAGAATAAATCTCTGAAAACCCTTGTTTTCTCAGACGATGCCACCTCTCCAGACCCTTGCCATTGGGAAGAGGTCACGTCACCCTTGGGCAGCCGTGTCCGTACTTTGAAAAAACAGCTTACCATGGAGCTCAAAGTAAAACAAGGAGCTGAGAACATCATCCAGACCTACGCCAACAGCTCTGTCAAGGTGAGGATTTCCCCTCATGGTCTCTTTTTATCTCCTGTGCATCTTGGAGATGATTAACTCGCATTCCACTGCTCTGTGTATTTAAATCAGTTTGGGTCACTGCCAAAATGCTATGAAACATGATAATATGCACACAAAGGAGGTCCCAAGTCCCCCCCACCCCCCATTCTTTATTACCCTTTTAGAGTGATAGTCTCATGAACTCTAGCTAGCCGTGAGTGTATTTGCCACTTATTCTTTGAGTCTGTGCATTTCTATCAGACAGGGCTTCAATAATGCTGCGGCGTCTGGCTGAGAACACTGTGTGCTGGCAGCTCTGTGATTTATGTTTGTGCTGGATTCAGACAGCTTGAGTACCGGGCCTTGATCTCACACACACACACACACGCTCAGAACGCTCATTCGCGCACTAAAACATCCTCTCTTTGAGTCTGAAATGGAAGAGCTTGCTGGTACTGAATCGGTTTCTCCGGTCCTAGGCCTGGCGACAGCAGCAGCCCATGTGACTTTGTGCCGACCAATGCCGAAGCATTCGGGTTTGGGCCAGCCAGGCAGGGCACGGCAGCAGCAGTTAGAGGTGGCTAACTCCTCTGGAAGGAGATTTGTAAACGGAGTGAGGGAGAGAGAGGCTGAAAGAAAAAATGTAAAAAGGGGAGGGAGGAGGAGGAGTGGTGAGTGAGCGAGCGAGATACAAGGACAGTAGAACAATAAGAAGAAAGAATGGTGGCTTCCCGGATACTGATCCTTGATCTGCTATGTCTGAGGCTCAGTGTCTGCTATACAGGATAAACTGACATGAGCAGTTTTGAGGATGGAGAGAAAAACACATCAGGAGGGAACGTCTGATGGGGGTCAAAGAAGAGCAAGGGGATGTCAACCAGCCATCTGAAAGTTCACAAAACATGACAGATGACCTCTTGAGCTGCATTGAGAGGGGGAGAGCGCTATGGACGGTATGGTTTCGTTCTTCCTTTACCTCTTGAATGGGTCTTTTCTGCAGGTTTCAGAGAAGGTTTCATGTTGCAACATTGTTTACATTGGGGCTGTATGAGGCTGTTTTGGGTATCGCAATCAGTCAGTGTGTCTCTTTCATTTGCATAATGTAGATGCTGCATTTCAGGATATATATATATATCTGTTGTGCGCTCCTAAAGCTCTGGGGCGAAAATTGCACAGTCAGTGTTTGATATTTGAGTATGTTTGGGTGTGGAGTACACCTGGCTGCTTCTCATGATCATTAAGAGAAGAGTTTAATGAAGACTACTGGACTTTTGGCCTGCTGGTCTTCATGGTAATTTCTTATATTGGGGAAGCTCAGCTCTAGTGTGTTTTTTTTTTTTTTTTTTTTTTGTGTGTGTGCCTGCTAATAAAGTAATAATCATCAAATGGAATGGCAAGAATATGTCTGCTTTCTCAAACACTCCCCTTTTGTTTCTGTGTCAGGCTGGTTGGGATGTTCGAACAAAATTGTTTGATTGCTCCACAGTGTCTACATACAGTGTTTTGGGACATATGAATGCTGTTGTGGCTGGATATTATTAAAGGGTTTCCATAGTTATGGAAAACACATTCCCTGGAAAAATCCCTGTAAAAGTCATATCAATTTCTGTAGTGAATACAAATTTTACATTTATATTCTGCTATAAAGTATTTCGTTGGCTAGAAAGGGATTCATTGGCTATACATTGGTGTCGTAATAATAAATAATTGATCTAAATCTGTTAATTTTTTTTTAAATGATCATCATAATGATAATGAACTGGAAATTATTGGAACAAATTATGAAATTTAATTGGTTAAAATATGTGGGAAACATGATGGATCTTGGATTTCTTCATATTTCTTTCTTTGTGGTCCCTGACTATTTATGTTGTTGTTGTTGTGTCTTTACCATTTGTTATAATGCAGTTGCAAGGTTTACTTATTGATCTATTGTTTCTCTTGTCACTCTCCAGGATCGGAAGATGTTGTCCACTGCCCAGCAGATGCTGCAGGATAGCAAGACGAAAATCGAGCTGCTTCGCATGCAGATTGTCAAAGTCACCCAGGCCAGAGAAGGAGAGCGGGAGACCACACAGCCAGAGGGTAAGCAAACATTTTCAATCAGTAAAAAATACATGTAGGAAATTATGATTTTTATGGATTTTTCAAGCTAAATATGTCCTCACAGGACATTGTCCCTTATACAGCCAAGATACAGCACTAAAACAGTTTTCAGGATAAACAAAATCATAGTCTATGGCAGAGTTTCCCAAAGTGTGTTTGAAGGAGAGTCGCAACTTTCTTGAAAAACGTTATTCTTACAATGACATTGATCTTTAAACTTGCAATGCAAACCAAATTCTCAAAATAATAATCAAAAAGGGAACAGGTTGCCAAGGGTACAGTGTGTGTGTGTTGAGCCAAATCTCCTCAAGCATTCAGACATAAATCACAGCCTTGACATCAGCAATACAGCAGATGAGTTTAGATGAGTTGCTTTGAAAGAATTGGATCTATTATTATATATTTTGAACTTAAGCTTAAATGTCAATTTTGTATTAGGGTAACCTTTTAGTATTGACTTTGGGTGTGGTTTTCATGGGGTGTGGTTTACCAGATGCATTGGAAGGAAGCTAGTGGCATGGCATGACACGACTGAATTCAATGTTTCCCTTTTTAATAGATGCTGTCTACACTGTTGATTATAAAGTGGGTGATATACTTTTGTCATGTTGTGATACTTCTAGTGTTGATTTGGTGTTACTTGGTGCATAAAACAGACCTAATTAGAATGCATTAACAATATTTGTTTTTTGCTCATGTTTTATATAGAAATACTTGTTTTTTTGTGATTAAATACACATTTATTATATCTATTAAACAATAAACATTTATTATTTTGTGAAATGTTTGAAATTAATTTTTTCAGTGAAATTGTAAAACAGTAATGCAATTTGCTGAATGATTATTCACTATTTTTTATGTTTGTGTGTGTGTTTTTGTGCAGGTCGCCCTTCTGAAACCATTAGTCCGCTTGATTTGCGGGTGGAGGAGCTCAGGCACCATCTGAAGATTGAGGCAGCTGTGGCAGAAGGTGCCAAAAACGTGGTCAAGCAGCTAGGAGTACGCAAAGTGCAGGACCGACGTGCTCTAGCAGAGGTAATTTTATATATTGGACTTGACGAACAGGCTTTTCAGTAACCAACACGCATACGTGACTCATTCTGAATGCACTTACTGTCAGGGAACAACACTGTTGTCGATTCTTTCTTAATGATACCGTTGATAATGCTGTTGATAATGAATGGTAACGATGGCGTCAGGTTTTATCGTATCAACTTGAGCCTGAATCCTCATCCTTTGGAAATGCATGTAATGTGTATTTGCTTTCGCACGCAGCGCAGAAAACCGTGTGTTTTTAACATGTTGATCCAAAAAAGTATAACAGCTGGACTTTAAATAAAGAGATGAATTGGCTAACATCTATGCATGTGAATTAGTAACAGTGATAAACTTTTAAGTGGTTTTTGGAAGTATTTTGATTAATTCCTGAGAATTGAGTGTGTACCTGCAGTGTTGCTCAGCTGTGCATGTTTAACCTTGAAGCAGCACACCCAGCACATTATTTGTCACTAAGACAGACAAGACAGAGTCTACTGTGAGTGATAAAATGAGAAATTTGCGCTCTAACATTGCTCAGATAACCTGCTGCTGAAATGGCCTCACTACTCTTTTTTTTTTTTTTTTTCGATTTACACTTTGCATTTTGAAGACCAGACGCATTTACAATCACTTAGTTTGTATTAAAACAGGTTACAATCCTTCCCTGTCCAGTCATCATAACTAAAGATGCCCTGATATGAAAATACGATACAATAACCGATAATTCATATAACGCACATACATCTAAATCCAAATTTTGATGTATTCTGAGAGCTTGATTACAAAAACAAATGTCTCATGATTAAAAGAAATGTCCTAAGAACTTTAACATAAATCAAACATATACAGTACAGTAGCCTAGTCTGAAACAGTTTTAATTTTACACTCCTATGGCCAACTTTGTTTATCAAAAAAGTATTGCCTCACAAAGAAATAAAATCATGCCAAAAGAATGCAAACATGTATATTACTTGCGTATAAAGAATCCAAATGCACGTGCCATGGTTAAATACTGTAAAATGGAATAGCTTGTGCACAAAAAATAATTAAATAATTTTAATTAAACCATTTTGTTGAGCCAAATTCTCCGGGCGGGCAAAGCAGAGAAAGTGGAGGTAACCTTTCCTCGTTATGACATAATAACGAGGATATTCAAGATCAGCGCGTCTGAGCTGCAGAGAAGAGAAAAATAGCCAAAGCTCGGTTTACACTGATTGAAAATTCTAGACACGAGGGGACCAAATAGAGGCTAGGGGAACTAATATTAATGTTAAAAAACCTCAGAAAGGGAAAATTTCATGTCAGGGGACCTTTAATATATCTTCCTGAAATTCCCTGAATTTATTATTGGGACAATAACAATTACAGAAATTTGTATCACTTGTCATACCTTCAAAAAGCCAATTTTAGAGTTCCTGATACAGGAAATATAATATATAAACTCTATATAGTTACTGTCAGTGGCCTTGTTTCACTCTACTGTCATTCATAAATGTAGCTCACATCTGTCAGCTCTGAGCCTCTTTTGTATTTTTGAGCATGTCTTTCTGTGTCCAGGCTCAGGCCCGTTTGCAGGAGTCCTCTCAGAAACTGGACCTTTTGCGCTTGTCTCTAGAGCAGCGGCTTGGAGAGCTTCCACATGATCATCCCAAACGAGCTGCCATTAAAGAGGAGCTAACAGTGGGGTCCTCACCTGTCGTTGGGTTGCATAGAGATCGCCTTCGTTCTTCTTCTTCAGCATCCTCTTCACTCTTCAAACCATCCAGCCTGACAGGTATTGACACAGTTGAAAGTTAGCAGGAAGGTTATGGTGTTAAGATGTCAAGATAAATGTAGTTGTGATGCCACAATATGTAAATTTAAATTAGTGAAAAGTGTCTTTACTTTTAGAGACTGAAGGCCCTGTTGTACTACTTTCTGTACCATCAAGAGCATATTAAAGGGTTAGTTCTCCTAAAAATATAACTTCTGTCATTAAGTACTCCTATAAAGCTGGGCCGGATTAAGAGTTCAGAGGACCCTGGGCACAATGTCTTGTAGGCCCCCTCTTAATCAGGCCAAATTTTGACATTTTAATATGGCATATGGCAATATGGTTTTACTGACTTAAAATGAACTTTGTTGTACTGCTGGAGTAAAGTTCATAAATGGTTGTTCTTTCCCATAGGAATTTGTAAAACTATCTTGGTTTTTTTTTTTTTTTTTTTTTTAATTTTGTACATTTTAAGGTTAAATGCATCAATATCGTGCTCTTTGAGATATCAAAATTAAGAGCTTCAACTCATGAACTGCTCATTGAACAAAGAAAAGCATTGATTTGTACCAGGACAATAAAGAGGGCTCAAACATCTTTTTAGTTATGAGAGTCTCAGTCTACATTACATTTATCAATGGTGTTTTAGGATGTAATGTATTCCTCTAATGACAGCTGTTTAGTAGAAAACAGTCATTCAAAATTATAACATTTCACAATATTGCAGTTACTGTATTATTAATAAAAATAAATGGAGCCTTGGTGTGCATAATAGACTTGTTTAACTGTACTGGCCACTTTGCTCGGTCTGAAATGGCTCTTATCAGACCTATTATTACCCACTTATGCATAATTATATTTGCCATTGAGCTTGTATAAAAACTTTGTTCATATTTGCACTTCTGATTGTTATAATTGTACAAGCATAGAGGCAATAGAAGTGGAATGTATGCTAATCTTTGTTTTTGTGCAGTTTTTTTTTATGTGTCGGTATACATATGTGTGCTTTATTGTGTAAAACCTGCATGCATGTGTTTTCAGGGCGACTGGAAGTCAGGTTGATGGGTTGTCAGGACCTGCTGGAGTCAGTTCCAGGTCGTTGTCGGGTAAGCAACATGTCCTCTGCCCCTGGAAGTCCCTCTGAGTCCAAATCACTAAGGATGAGAACTGGTCTCTCCACCCGCAGCGCCAACGGCAAGACCACCAAGACGGACGAGCTCTCATGTGAGTCTCTCGGGAAGCAGAGTGAAATATAATGGATTTCAAATATAATTTAAACTCTGTCTCGCTGTTGAGAGTAATAGGAGGAATCTGTATTTTCCTACCTTGTCTAATGACATTATTAGAATGTCAGACATTATTAGTCATTAGAATTCAAGTTACCCCCCCCCCCCCAGTAAGATGTTTCTTGAATTGTTTTCTTTCTTTTTATGTGTTTTCTCTCAGCTGAGATCAGTGCTGTATTGAAGGTGGATAACAAGATAGTTGGTCGCACACATTGGCGGCCGCTGAGTAAGGAGGCTTGGAATCAGAGCTTTAGCATTGAACTCGAGCGGGTCAGTGCCAACAAATTCTACTGCATATTTCATAGACATATCTAGTAAGTAAATAAGCGTTTTGAATTCAGATAAGGAGCTCACCCTTAATGGATATCACAAACTCATGGTCTGAGTGCTTTTACAGCTTGCCGTTTATAACTGTCAGTCATCCCAGGCAACACTTACCATGTCTGGTTTATGGAAAGTCCCCGTCAGGGCATTGGCTGAAATCTTTTCCTCACCTTCATTAAAGCAGCTTTTCTCCCAGAGTGCAATCAACCGCCTCCAGAGTAATCCAAACTAATCCCGCAACATTACTGTAATCTTTTGCTCACCCCTTGGACACAAACACTCAGCCTGAATACTGGCCAAGTGAGCCTGCAGCTCTCTCCATGCTGATTCAGCGTTTCCGGTGGAAAATGAGAATTTATTTCATTATTTTTGGATTACTGTTGCAGTTTTTCTTTCAAAGGCTGTGATTCACATCTCTTTGATTGTTTTAGAAAAACATTACTTGGTGTCTGACTTCTCATCATTCACATTTAGATGAATCTCTGTTGAGGGGAAAAATAGCTCAAACTGCTTTTTTAAATCATACAATACTTAAAGGGATAGTTCACCCAAGAATGAAAATTATGTCATCATTTACTCAGACTCAAGTTGTTCCAAACCTGTATGAATTTCTTTCTTCTGCCGAACATAAAATGACATATTTTGAAGAATATGGGTAACCAAACCGTTGATGGGCCTCATTGACTTCCAGAGTCCATCAACTGTTTGGTTACTGACATTTTTCAAAATATCTTCGTTTGTGCTCAGTAGAAGAAATAGATTTATATAGGTTTGAAACAACTTCAGGGTGAGTAAATGACATCATTTGTGGGGGTAAACTATCCCTTTAAAAGGCATGTTTCAGTTTTAATCACTGTAATTGCCATAACTTTTATTTTGCCATGTCAGTGGGTCTGTGAGAATTTATTTATTTATTTATTTTTATTTATTTTATTCAGCAAGTATTTATTGAATTGATCAAAAGTGACATTAGACATTTATACTGTTACAATTCCCATCTCAGATGAATTCTGTTCTTTGAAACTTTCTAATTATCAACAAATCCAAAAAATGTATCACGATTCCCACAAAAATCGTAAGCAGCACAAACTATTTTCAGCATTGATAATATAATGAAAAGAAATGTTTCCTGGCCACTAGAATGGTTTCTGAAGGATCATGTGACACTAAATACTGGAGTAATGATGCTAAAAATTCAGCTTTGCCATCACAGGAATAAATTACATTTTAAAACATATTAAAATAGAAAAGTTGTTTTAAATTGTAATATTTCCCAAATTTACTTTTTACTAAACTACAACTACAGCTGGTGTGTGTATGTGTGAGTATGTTATATTTTTTCTGCGTCTCATGTGACCTTTGACCCCTTGTAGTCTCGGGAGCTGGAGATTGCAGTGTACTGGCGAGACTGGAGGTCCCTGTGTGCCGTAAAGTTCCTGCGTTTAGAAGACTTCCTAGACAACCAGCGACACAGCATGTGTCTTTATCTAGAGCCACAGGGCACACTGTTCACAGAGGTAAGAGAACCTCGCAATACCTTCATCCTAGTGCCAAATCATGCTAATAAACGAAGCCAAGTCTGGTACAGCTAATGCATATAGTCAGCTGTTTATTGTGCGGTTTGGTTTCAGGTGAGATTCATTAACCCTGTCATTGAGCGGCATCCTAAACTACAACGACAGAAACGGATTTTCCCAAAAGAAAAAGGTGTGCTTGCTTGACACATTTTCTCCAGTATTGTCCTCATAGTGGGTCTGTATAAGGGATTGTCATAATCTCTCTCATAAGCACTTGAATGCTTTCAAAACTTTAAAGAGTGACATTATGGAGCTATTAACATGACATGTAGAGGCAGTGCTGTGAAGTTCAGCGATTAAGATTGATGTTTCAGAGTAATGCGTCATTATTTGTATATTAGAGAGCTGATTTAATGCTTTTCTCAGGGAAAAATTTCCTGCGGGCAGCGCAAATGAATATGAACTTTGCCACTTGGGGGCGTCTAATGATGAGCGTGCTGCCCCCCTGCAACAGCACCATCACCGCCCTGAGCCCTCCGCTGCCCGGCTCTGAACCCATGTCCCCCCCATCCGTATTCACGCCCCCTTCCTCTGGGTGAGACTTGCTCAGGTGTCCCTGGGGTTTTGGTCGAGTCAGATTTGTTTGAGGAAAATATGTCCATTAATCAGTGTAGAAAGTGATTCTCTTTCTGCGTTGTGGCTGTTTATCACAGAGAGTCTGCAGTTGTTAAACTGAATTTCAGTGAGGAGCGTCCTGCCAAGCCCCCGCGCCTCCTCTTGGCAAAGAACCCTACAACTGACGAATCGCTTTCTGGGGTACGTCTTGTGGACAAAGATGTGCTTTTAATTTGAAGCTTCATTTATTGCTCTGGTCAAGTTAAAGTTGTAATCGTTGTGATTTGGGACGCGTTTCCCAGACTTGTACCAGAGTGAATCCCTGTGAGGATCGACAAGTTCTCAAAGGCAGACCTGCATCCCAGCCTACACCTCAGTAAGTCAATATTTTATTTATTAATGCTATTATTATTGCTCACTTCTTGGATTAAGGAATATTTTGGGAGATCCCTAACCTTAAGTCTTAAATTTCAACATGTATGCCCTCTCACATTGTGTCTTTCTCTTTCACTGTATGTTTTATATATCCCGTTTCACAGGAGGAAAGAGGGGATGCAGATGGAGGACTTCAGCTGCATTTCTGTTTTAGGAAGAGGGCACTTTGGAAAGGTAAAACTGCAGATGTCCTTCTGTACTGTAATCAGATGATTCTGGGGGGTGGTGTTGATGCAATATCTTTTTGTCTTTCATTGAAGGTCCTGCTGGCTGAGTTCAAGAGAACTGGGAAACTATATGCCATCAAAGCTCTGAAGAAAGGGGACGTTGTGACCCGGGATGAAGTGGACAGGTGAGGTTCTGTATCCCTGTGTCGGGAATGTCGTCCTGTGCAAATAGCACCATGAATTGGATATGGTAATTTATAGTTTTTTGAGATTTATTTTTCAAACATTTAGTATTTATTTCCGTATTACAATGGCAATAATTCTGGAAACTTCTTTGAGGGAACACGTTTTTTTTACACTGTATATAGTAAATGGGTTTATATACATGAAAATATAGATCTGCCTCTTATATTTTTAGGAAGGGGATGCTTGTAAGGGTATCATTATTTTAGTTGACAGTTTTAGTGGACACATTAACTGTGTTCGGCTTGTATTATATTGTGAATTCATTTTATTCTTTTTATAGTTTAATGTGTGAAAAGAGGATTTTTGAGACCATCAATGTGTCCCGTCATCCTTTCTTGGTGAACCTATATGGGTGTTTCCAGACACCTGACCATGTGTGCTTTGTGATGGAATATTCACCTGGAGGAGACCTGATGACACACATCCACAATAACATCTTCTCTGAAAGGCAGGCTAGGTAAACACACATACATACGCTGGGTTTTCCACTTCATGATTTTTATGCTGCACCAACTGTATATTCAAACCCTAATCTCACCCCAACATTTTTACATTTTCATAAAAAAAATAATTTAGTATGTTTAGCTTCTGCTATCTTGCAAATTTAGTATGTTTAGTACTGCTATCAATATCTTTTTGGAGACATTTGGTTACCAGGTTCCCCCCAAACACACACACACACACACACAGTGTGTTTTATTACAGAGCATTTACATAAGTGCCACACTTGTTCACGTAGTGATGTTCTCAGAGTCAGACGCACACACTGAATATTTTTAGCATTGTTATTTTTAGCATTGACGTGTTCATCTGTCTGTGACTGTAAACTGAGGGTTTTTCTGGCAGGTTTTATTCTGCATGTGTATTACTGGGCCTGGAGTTTCTGCACCAAAACCGGATTGTCTATAGGTAACTACACTATTACTATTATTGTCTATAGGTAACTACACTATGACTATTATTAGTCGGTCTCTGTGGTCCAAAAGGAATCAACTCACCCCTTTAATAGAACTGAAATTGAAATCCAGTTTATTCAACTATTACTAAATTCCCATATTATATGCATATATGAAATAATAATGCATGTATGGTTTCGCACTGTCCTTTTTGTAGGGACCTAAAGCTGGACAATCTGTTAATGGATTCTGATGGCTTTGTGAGAATTGCAGATTTTGGACTTTGCAAAGAAGGTATATTTAAACGTAATATGATTTGTCCTGTGGAAAATGTTTTTGTTTGTTTGTCTCAAATTACTATTTGAGGAGAGTCACCAAAGCTTTGCCTCCAATTAGGTATGGGACATGGCGATCGCACGTCAACCTTTTGTGGAACCCCAGAGTTCCTGGCCCCGGAGGTTTTGACAGACAGCACTTACACCCGCGCAGTGGACTGGTGGGGGTTGGGTGTGCTCATCTATGAGATGCTAGTGGGAGAGGTCAGTTCTGGTCCTCAGACTCACAATACAGCATCACCCACCCCAAATTACATTGAATTTTTTGTATTTTATTTAAATTGTGATAATATTTCACAATATTACGGTTTTGATTTTTGATCAAATAAATGCAGCCCATAAACTTTGAGTGTATACTTGTATCCTTTCTATTCCAGTCTCCATTTCCCGGTGATGATGAGGAGGAAGTGTTTGACAGCATAGTGAACGATGAAGTGCGCTATCCCAGGTTTTTGTCCCCTGAGTCGGTCTCTTTGGTCCAAAAGGTAACAGCTCATCCCTTTAATAGAAGAACTGAAATTGAAATTCAGTCTCTGACTCTGTATCTTTTCATTGCAGTTGTTGCAGAAGAACCCAGAAAAACGACTAGGAGCAGGAGACCAAGATGCCAATGAAGTGAAGAAACACAGGTTTTTTCAGGTGACAGTCACTAATAGTTTCGACGACCTTAGAGAAGCTTATTTTGAAACGTTCTTTTAAAAAAAGGCTCGTTCCTCTCCACAGGGCATGGACTGGGAAGCCCTGTTGGCCAAAAGAGCCAAACCTCCGTTCCTGCCGTCAATAAAAGCACCAGCAGACGTCAGTAACTTTGACGAGGAGTTCACGCGCCTGAAGCCAGTCCTGACACCTCCGCAGACTCCATTCTTCCTCACCGCCGAGCAGCAGGAGTTCTTTGCAGACTTTGACTTCTCTGCTTTGCACTGACTTCCACTCGATTACACTCCGAAGGGGTTGTGACATATCAAATCTCTGCTTTCTTTTCTCTCTGTCTTGTTTATCCAATTATTCTCTCCCTTGAGTTATGCAGTCGAATCAAGTGAAGCTGGCCCCGTGTCACCCTTTAAAAGCTGCTGTACGATTTTTCCATGAAGCTGGCTGCAGATTTGTGCTTAACCTCCAAAGACTGTCCAGACTGGACTTCAAAACCAAGAGGAAACCATGTGATCGCCCCCGACCAAAACTTTGCAGCTACCACTGTGAGTAAGCTCAGACCTGCTCCGACCATCCCTGATATTTATGCATGCAGTTATAAACGTATATTAATGTTATTTTTGGGATGTTACACTGTTTGTCGTGTGCAGATGCTTATTTTTAGTCAGCTGTTAAAATAAAGAGAAGTCTTCCTGTTACAATGAACTATGATGCCAAAATATACTTGCACTCTTTCTGAACAGATAATGATTTTTCCGAACGCTGTGCCGTTTTGAAAGATTTCTGATGTAGCGCTGATCCGAGCGATACATCTTAAGCTCCTTAAGTTCCAGGCTGTAACTATGGGACTGTGTGCTCGGTGTTAGATCATGCAAATTCTTCCACGCTCAGTCTATGTGATGTATGTTCATGTTAAACCCTCACGTTTTGATCTCTGGTTGTCCCTAATCTGGATTTGATTTAGGATTAAATGTTGCTTGTTGATTTTGGACCAGTTCTCAACTTTCCAAACCCAGTACTTCCAGACGTCTCGTGACTTTTTGGCTTTAAACGGCGACTTGCTCTATCCTGCCTTTCTATTTATAGTCTTCCTCTGGACAAATGTAGGACTGTTGCATTAGACTAGGCATATTCTACTCGATGTCTTGGCATGATACGGTTAGCACTTTCACTCACTACTAAGCTGATATTTAAACAGTCCTACTGTTTTGCTCTCTGTATCACGTATTATAGAAGCTGATTACGTTGTTCCTTATTTAACATGTTTGTCTAAATTTTACTTTTCTACATCAGGCCACCATTGCATCTTTGTCAATGTGGTTTGCTACTGATAGGTTACACTGTGAACAAAATGACACTAAAATATTTAAATGAAATTTGTCATTTCTATGAGCCACATGAAGGATAATAAAATATGTAAGTAAATGTAATTGAATGGGAATGAATGTATTTTCAGAAATAAAATACAATGTGATCATGTTGTTCAGTTTATTGAATATTGACGTTTCAAAATATCACAGAGGAACAAAAATTGCATAAATTTGATCAAAACGGCACAAATCATTCATGAAATCTCAGCATAATGTGTAGTTAAAAACACTCGAATGCAAAAGTAATATTTTAAAGAAACTGAAATCAAGTCAAAGAAAAAACAATTATTGCTTTTTATGCCTCTATATTATGCAGATACATTTCTAACTAATGTTTGTTGAAGAAGACAATTCATTATTACACCAAACATATTACTGGCCCAGAATTTAACAGTCAAAGGAGTATCACGTTCACTTACATATTCCTCTCTTTAAGCTGAAGTGTAATAAGAAATACCCTGTTTATATAAAAATAATGTTTTGCAGGAAAAATGTTGAACAGTACTGCGCTGATTATGTTTGCATTCTAAATTTGTCTTCTAATATGTTAATTTCTCATGTTTAATGTATAGATTGTCAAGATAAACCATAACAATTAATATGATAACATCACATTACAAGCATATTGTAATTTCACCACTGATAAAGTGCTATAGGAAATTTAATATAAACTTATTACCCTGTCTACTCTAAAAATTGATCTTAAATGGGGTCAACCCCCCCCCCTCCAAAAAAACCCATGTAAAAATGTGTATATACAACTGACTGTATTTCACAAGTTCAATAATTGCTCAAAAAATCGTTGCTGATGTAATACAACATTGGCTGCTGCTATAAAATCAGCTGACAGACTGTCTAGTTAAGTTACTTTTGTCCGACAGCTTGTTAGTACCATGAAAGAGATGATTTGAGCAGAGCCGAGATAAAAATAAGCATATAAAATTGTAATTAATCTCATATTGCATTAATGGGAAACCACAATACAGCTCCAGCTGTTGTGATTTTGTGCTTTTTGTTCTGCGTTCGCTAATAAAATGTCCCAAATCAGCACAGACGAATTGTCAAAGTATTACCTGGGCAAAGTATTCACAAAACTATTTAATAGAAATGGTCTTCAATCCAACCTATTTGATAACAAGTTCATGCATTAAAGAAAGAATCACTTTCAAAATGGAATGGGTCATTCACAAGGAAGAAGTAGATAAGATGTAGTAGCAGATGCAGTTTGGAGTGATTTCCACCAAAACATCAACTTCCATTTAATGGGTTATTTGTCACGGCAGCAGTCATGACTCCCAGGGAATTAAATGGGATCGTTGCCTTGCTTGAAATACACATGCTCCCAAACCACTGGTTCCCAAACGCAGAAGAAGCCCCAGAGATTGCGCAGGGTTCCACGGTCAAAAGGGTTTTCGTCTACTCCGCAGTGCTTGAGGTAAGAGATTCTGTGTCGAGACATGAACTCCCATGTAGTGGTATTTAGGGACACCAGGTACAGGTGAGAGCCCAGGAGGAGAAGTACGGTCAGGGATAGGACCGCCACCACCGCTGCTGCTCCCAAGAGCACTCCGTTGGTCCTTAACCACAGCTGCCAGGTGGAAGCGTGACTGAAGCCGGACCTGTACAAGATTTAAAGGGTCCTATTAGGATTTCTTTTACATTTTCAACATTCTTTAGTGTGTACTGTTGAAAACGGTTTGTGAAGTTCGAAAGGGAGTTATTCCCTATATATCCGTAAGAACTGAACACGCTGAAAACCCTTGAGTGTAGTCATGAGTTTTCTTCCAGAAACGTACACGTCACATTATTCCTCATTTAAATAATTTCTGGCATGTCCCGATTGAGTTGCGTTAGCAAGCGTGACAATTCCTAACATACATTTGAAGCGGTAGACTAATCACAAAACGCTGGTCCAGCTGACCAATCGGAGCACATTCAGCTTTTCGGAAGGAGGGGCTTAATAGTGACATGAACTGAAGGAGGCATGGGAAAGATTTGGAGGGAGGGGTTGCAATATTGTAAAAAAACATGTGATACATTTTTTTTTTTTTTTTTTGGAAACTTTAAGAAAGAAAACCTATTCTAGTGGACCCCAAAAACAAAGTAAAGACTGAAAAAGGGGTCCTTGTATCCCTTCAATTGTAAACAATAAACTGCAAGATGTTCTTTTCTGGATGCTTTAATTTTTAAGAAATGATTTGAGAACCGCTTTTAGATTTGAAAAGGTATGGATAATAATACATTATTTAGGACTATATTTTCTATTAGCAGTTCTGGACATCCCATGCATGATATATAAAGGCCAATTCACACCGCACCGACAGACACTGACCAACGCAGACAATCACCAGATTACAGTACGCCACTTCTCAGACATTTTACAACCAAACGAACACCAACAGGGGAAACAAACTGAACCAACAAAACCCCCAAAAAGTGTCTGTTGCTGTTGGTCTTTGTCTGTCGGCGCAGGGTGTATTGGCCTCAAGTATTACTCACCAGGCCATGTACAGTCCCCACAGTAAGACAACAAGCTGGACAGCCAGATAAAGCACAAACCAGCGGTGGTTTCTCTCCCCGACGCAGTTCTCTATCCAGGGGCAGTGGTGATCATAGCGCCGCACACAGTGCTGACACGTCTGGCAGTGTTTGGATCTCATGGGTTGCTAAGGCAAAGTGTGCATCCATTTTTACAATGGGTTCATTGTTATAAATGAATAAAGATGTTTTTCCTATGCATGAACACATATGGTTATTATCTTAAACCAAAAGTAAAATGACAAAAACTTAATTTAAAAAATATTTTCATAAAATTAAAAAATTTAAAAAAGGTAATTAAATAAAATGTTCATGGCTCTGACACTAAAACGAATAAAAAATTAGAGTAAATAATATTTCGTTTTTGTTGCAGCTTGTCCTTAAACCTTTGAATTAATATTATAAAAAGCTCTTTATTTATGTATCTCATGTTTAATAAGTGACAGCGCACCTGTACCAGGCAGTGTCCACAGCGCCGCAGCCGGATGGACTTGGTAGTGTGTGGAATCATATCCTGTGTTTCTTCTGCAATACCAAGTGTGAACTGAAATACAGTCAAATGGGGCATTTTTATTCCTGAAAAAATCTGATGACTGTGTAGAGGAGGTAAGACTCGTAAACTTTGAGGCCTGTATTTCTATTAACTCAAAGTTTCCTAAACTGGAGTTTTTCAAAACAGAAATGCAGGGAGCTTGTGAATAGAGGCAGCTAATAAATCGCATATTAAAAAGAAGAAATATTTTATTTGTTTACCTGAATGTTATGTGATCATTAAAGGTACAATATTTGTCAAAATATCCAAAAAACACTTGCACAGTGTTATATTTCTTTCAATTGTGTACTTACATTATTGAACGTGAATTCATTAATGCTCTGTATATCTGTGATTCAATGTATCTATGGATATGATATAAAATTACTCTTGCACAAGAAACCTACAGAAAAGGGTAATTCACAATTTGCACAGCTCCTTTGAGTAACCTAAATGTACTTTTTGTCTTTTAACTGTCTTAATCTTGTGTTTTTGTGGTGTCTCTGTTGTAACCCTTGCAGCAATTTCTCTAGGTCCAAAACTAATTTCTCCTTGGGGAGACAAATAAAGATACTTAAACTTTGATATTGTAGCTTTAACCAACATATTATTAAATTATTATAAAATTAACTTAAAATTGCAGGGGATACCCTAAGTAAATATTTCAGGTCACAGGAGTTTGGATTACAAAAAAATGTGAGAATCCCTAAATGAACTGACCTGTAAGTCACAGTCATCAGACAAGACAAAACCAGGATCCATAAGTGAAACCGCAAAGTACAGCAACACGGACACCAGGACCATCAGCACAAAGAGAACCGGCAGTGTGAGCTCCCCCGTCTCCTCCTGTTTGCGCAGATCTGTGTGGAAGAGTAGAATAGAGCAAAACTGAACATGGAAAAGGAAAGGTGGAAAGGAGCACAGTAGTGAAGTAGAATACAACATAGTGGAGTAGGACAGAGTGAAGGAAATTAGAGCATAATAGAGAAACAATTGTGCAGAACTGTGGAATCCCATTTACGCCACTTAAAGTCAACACAAAATGGGCACACAAAGTTTAAATTATGACATAACAAAGGCTGAAACACTGCATCATACTCTTGTCGGCTTTGTAAATAGTTAACGTTACAGAGAAAAATGGGCAGCATAATCTAAACGACTGGAGATCACACACTTGCAGACTTTCAAGTCATTCCAAATACAAAGACATGTGCTTTATTGCTTCTAAACATAACAAATGAAAACATACTTGTTGTAACAGTAATCAGATGTCCAACTGAACCGAACTGAACCGTCTCCAGACGTTACGCCGGAAGTAATTGCGCATCTACGTCACGCATTGTTTACACAGAGATTTCGGGAGTTTTACTTTTCACTAAACATATTTAGATTTCCCGTATATCTCAATATGTTTAGTGGAAGGTAAAACTCCCGAAATCTCCGTGTAAACAAAGCGTGACGTAGACGCGCGAGAGATCACTTCCGGCCTAACAGCACGAGACGGTTCAGTTCGGTTCAGTTGGACATCTGATTCAGATCAGTCCGACGGCTGTTAACAAGAGGTAAAAACTATATAAATGCTGTTCATTTTCTCACACAAACCGCTCGGTTCGCGTCTTAGGCTATCAATGTGTACTTACATTCACGAGTCATTAAATCATGTTTAATTTTGACTTCTCTGTGCATGCTCTTTGAGGTGAACCGAGGGAGGACCCCCTTAACCTCCAGTGTATGACTGACAGACAACAACGGTTTGACCAAAAAAAATGTCAAAATTGAAAATGCTGTGGAAACAAAGACACCTACATCTTGGATGCCCTTGAGGTAAGCTAAAACAACATATCAATTTAATTTCAAAGTGAACTATCCCTTTAAAATATGGAACATACTTGATATCCCCTGACTGGATGGATCATAGTCTGAAGCTAAAAAGTTAAGTCTATGCCCATACGTGATTTTCAGCGAAATTTGTTAACACTGACTTCCCATAACCTTCAGGCTAGCTTTTACTTTCAGCAAATAGCAAAAGTTGTATAATAATGTATTCCAGCCATAAGTAATTCATGAGATAAAAATTTTAAATTATGAGCTAAAAAAAGAGTAAAGTCTAATTTTTATGTAGTAATTATGTGTTTATGTTATAAGTGTGACTTATAATAATCGTATTATTAATAATTTTATAATCTTATAATTATGACTTAGTGTGTCAAAATTTAAACTTTTTATTACATACAATTTAGTATCTCACAATTTTGACCAACATCATAATTACTAGCTTAGTTCCAACACCTTAGGCCTAATCACATCATTCATGAGTATCTCATAAGTTTGAGACTTTTACGTCATCATGAGTCTCATCGTTTTAGACTTTTATATCACAATAAATTGATCATTTTGACTTTTTGTCATATCAATAAATATAATGTAACAGAGAGTGCTAGAGTTAGGGATCATGTAAACGTGGATCCTTGAACACTCAGTGATGCAGATACCGGTGTGCAGTAGCATTATGTACATTACACAGCTGATGTAGACATAAGACGAACATACTCAGAGTACAATCAGCATCTGTTAAGAGCACTTACCGGTGTCGTGGAGGAAAAGAATCAACGTTATAACCCATGTCAATATGACATGAGCGGTCCTCACCAGGAATCCGGATCCGAACACATTTTTGAACATCCTAGCATACTTCTATATACACCTAAGCATGCATCTGCTGTGTGCTCGTAATGAAATGCATCTTATCCTCAGACTCACAGACCTCTATAGGCAGCTAGCTGTGTTAGCCAGCTCATAAGAAACCCAGTTACATTCCAGCTGTCAAGTGAGCTCCTACGCGTCCTACGCTAAATTCCAGAACAAGAACCATTTGAACCAGATTATTTCACCCTAGCATGGAGTCTGTATGCTGAACATCTAAACGCATCTGGCTATAGCTCTGTAATGCAACAGTAGCGCGGTACTTCATTTAGATACGGCGTTTCTTTCGCTCTAATAAGCTTGTTGATTGTTCCGTTCCGCTGCTTAGACGTGAATCGGGTGGATGTTACGTTTCCTATTGGTCAGCTGTGGTCATGTGACGTCTCGGCTCGAAACTGGGATGCAAAGGCAAAGCCGAGGGAAAAGAAAACACATCCTCTTGACTGCAAGTTGGATTAGTGTGATTTTATTGCTATTGTAAAGTCGTATCAAACGAAAGGCATTACAAACTAAGAAAAATATTACACTGTATTTTAACATTTTATCTTATTATAATGAGTAAATTCTACTTTAAACTTTTACAGAATTTCAGTAATGTACTTTTAAAATATATTAATCAAACTATCCTGGAAAAAGGTATCATGGTCTCAAAAAAAAAAAAAAAAAAAAAAAAATCCAGAACCACTGCTTTTGAAATTGAAATCAGCATATTAGAGTGATTTCTGTAAAATCAGGTGACTGAAGACTGACACTGGAGAGAGAGAGAAAAAGAAGTATTTCACAAAATTACTGTTTTTACATTTTTTTACTGTATTTTTAATTAAATAAAGACAGACATTTCATTAATAGTATTACTACTTGTAAACATCCCTTTAATTTCCTTACAAAATTTCCCTAAACGTGATAGGATCCTAAGTTAGAATTTGGAAACACTATTACACAAGGTTCTTGGCTTCATTCTCATCAAGTAGAAAAGGGGAATTCAAGTTCTTCTGTTCCAGGAAATGTTCCAGACCCTGTAAAACACATGCAGCAGATAAAATGTATCCATGCTATATAGAGATTTACTGAGGGCAAGAAATTAATGAAAAAAGGAGAGAAAGTGATGGAGTGTAACAGCTGTCTCTTTAGCTCTCATGAGAACAGGAACACTACTCTGACATCATTCGCTCTGTTTCACATCATGCTCCATATGTTCACACTGGCCTGTTATCCTTTTTTCACTCTGTGCCTCAGGGCTAATCTTGCCTCTTTTTGTACTAACTCTAACATTTTGTAATTTAATGACTTTTGTGCTAAACATGTTAACCTGAGATCCAACAACTGAACTGTTTTATCAGTATTAGCAGCTCCAGTTTAAAGTAAAAGTAGTACTTCCATGTTTACCTCGCCAAAGTATGATACAAGTGGAGAGATTTCGCAAATTGCTGGGGGGTCTTCATTCTGTGCCATACTGCAAAAGAAAGAGTAGACCAAGTCAGCCATTGTAAACCACACATCCTGTCCATTTTAGGAACTGCCTTAATTTTCCGCATGGTCGGGTAAATTCCTTTGGAATATTCCTTTCAGGTTAAACCAGTTGGAAGGTATTGGATTCATAACGAGAATGGTGTTGATTTTTTTTTGATTTTTTTTTTTTTTAAACATTTCTAGGATTATAATACTTCAGGAAATTTTCATTAAAAACGATAGTTCACCCAAAAAATAATTAAAGTAAATTTGAAGAAGCCATCCAAAACAATCTTTGGTAAAAAGTAAATGACTTGATATTTTCTTATTTTATGAAGGGTATTTTGTGTTATCACCTGTGTTTTGAGGGGATGGGTTTATCTTGTTCATCCTGGAAGCTTGCACCAGCTGCCAGAGCCCAGCGGTAATGTTGCGCTAACAAGGATCGGCGTGCTGTAGTTGGTGTATCCAGAGGAGCCCCATCAGCATTTTTCAGGGGTGAGAATTCCTCTTCTCTCAACACCTCAAAGGCGACAAATTTCCTGCAAGAAAAGACTATGATAAGGAAGATGTCAATTTCTGAACTTGCCAAAATTAACACTAGCAGTAAACACACTTCGAGAACTTAAAGACGTCAAAGACAAATTTCTCCATTTTGATGCCATTGGGTTTGGTTGGTTTCACCAGGTTTCCCTCTCCATCCACAAATGGCACTTTTTTGATTGCCACATGCTGCTTCAGCTGACACTCAAACTTTCTGCAAGGAAAAAGCATTGTAATAGGGATTATTTTGTACAAAGGGCTTTGTTTGCAGATTAATCCGAGATAATACGTTGCTAATTCTTTATTAAAATGCTCTTAATCTGAGAGTATGTGCTTTTTGGGATTAACCTCAAAATTAACTATAACTATATGTATTAGGATATACTAAGTGTCCCTGTACAGGTATAACTAATCTTGTACCTGTACATTGACAAAAGTCGATAAAAGTTCTAGTCTTCTTGATATTGCGCATCCTACTTCTTGTTATTATAATACAGTATAACAAAACATTAAAATGTATTATATTATAGCAAAAAAAATACATTTATGGACCATGGTTGAGTTTACACATGAAAAACACTTTACACATATTGTCGATGACATACTCAGCCACTTCCTTTAAGAAACCTCGTGTAAAAAAGTGGTTGCAGATGTTCCCAGCACTGAACAGAAGCTCTCCTCCTGGGCCTCGCAGCTCTGAGGTCTCTGGTTGGATCTCACTGTACTCAATCACCTGATACAGACCATCCACACGACATACCACTCCAACAGGCTCTGCAGGATAGCCTTATCTACCACCTGACCAGAAAAAATGGTAAACATAGCTAACTGGATGCAAAAACATAAAAAGGATGGTATCTAATTCAGGCCTACAAGCAGTATATTTTTACCTTGGCACCACAGTCTGCTCCTTTCTTTACACAAAAGCCAATAAAGACTGGGTCTGCCAGCTTCACCAAGATGTTGTCTACACAGTACACGTGAAGATACTCCACACCCCTTCTTTCCATGTCCTCTAAAATCTTGTTGTCCACTAGGGCACGATAGAGGCCGCCGTTTCCATCTGAAGTGGACAAGAAAATTATAATTTTATTTAAATGCATTTTACTTTAATCATTCCTGAACTACCCATTACTAATTAAAAAAAAACAACTAATTAATAACATACAAAATTAGTATTCCTTCTGAAGCCAAACAATTTTTCTCTGACCTGGTGCCATGGCTATTTTGTTTTTCTTCTCCAGGATGATCTTTCCATCAAAGCCAACTGCTGGTATCATCCTTTGCTCAAACATGACCACATTAGATGGACATAGACCGAAATATTCATTGTCTTTAAAGAAGTTCTCTGTGGGTCCCAGGGTAAATTCACTGGTCATTATGTACCTAAACACACATAATTTTAAAACACATCATTTAAAACAATTTAATACATGTTATTTGGAGGTTGTTTATGGATAAATGCATTAGAGTTTCTTCAACTACAAGCACTGTCCCAGGGATAACAGATCTTTCTTTTGACTTTCAAATATGAAAACCCAACATATAATTATTATTATTTATTAATAATGTCCACCATTAAAGTATGTTACATTTGCATCTATGCATTTGGCATACGCTTTTATCCAAAGCGAATTACATTGCATTTCAAGGTACACATTTACATTCAGTTGTTGCTTTCCGTAAAAACACATAATTTCCACACATAATGTGGAGGAAATTACAGCCTGGTCCACAAAAATGACCCAACATCCACAGGGCTAAAAGTGTTTAAAATTGCAAAACACACACATGTGAACTGCAACTAAAAGATCCATACCATGGTACTGTGCATTTACAACCATGCTTCACTTTGGCCAGCTCTTGCACCTTCCGGATACGCTCAGCCTGGAGCTGGTACAGGGTTTTGCCACTTGGAAGTCCAACATTGTACATGCCCTTAGGATATGACACTCCAAGTCGAGTCCCCTGACCACCAGCTAACAGCAAAACAGCCACTCTGCCCCGTGAAATCTGTAATAACCCTGAAGAAAAAAAATATTTTAAGTGTGCATTAATGCCATGCTACTTTTGAACACATTGCAACAGTATCGTAAATTATTTTGAACGTTAGAGTCCAAACGAGCTCTTGTAGGCTACCTTCATCACTCCACATCTGAAGTGTTTCTTTGTCACTTTTACGCACACTTCCAATGAACTCTAGAGGAACGGGCTCCATCCGCTCGTCTAGCCGATCATCAGCACTCGAGTGTCGGCTTGCAGCCGCTGTAGCTGCTCGGCAATGCTCGAGTAACTCTTCGGGCTGAAGCTGAGATATCTCCTCCAGAATTGTATCCCTTTCTTCCGCACAAAGCTCAGCCCAAAACTGTAAAACATGACTCTGCCCTGCAGTTTCTAACCTCGCTTTAGCTTCCTCGAATGTCAACATTTCTCTATAAGACTAACATCAACACAACAATTTGACAATAGCCCAGTCGAGTCGACTCGCGTATATGAGTTCGGATCCTGTTTTCACTGCCTGCAACTCGTGACTAGTGAACATTATTGCTGGAGTTGAAATAACAGAAAACCAGTCATGGAACTCCCTTTAGGCATATAGTAGCTGACTGTGCCTTAAAACCTATCAGGCTGCCTAGCTCTTTACTCGCAGCTCGAATCAGTCATGTGCCGTCCCAAATGCTGTCTAGGTAGGCAGCTCAGCAAGTTTCGAAACACATCCAGTATTTACTCAAGAACTGCGGATGAATGACTTCCTCAGAGAGCAAACCACTGTCATGTGATTAGTCCTGCGCTTGTCTGCTGAGTCTTCTTCTTTTTAATCATTCAAATATTACCACATTAACCCTGTAAAAAACAAAATGAACTAAAACTGTCTAGAAAAAAACGTGTTGTGTTTATATTCAGTTTTTAAATAAACGTTCAAAGAATAAAGTTTCATATAGAAGAGCAAAATGTGCCAACCTCCATAAACAGAATCAAAAACAACTTTATTTAACCATTATTGTACAAACATAAATATTTCCGCTCTACATTCAGTTTATGCATTTTACAGAGGACAGTTTATTTTCCTTTATTGTTCAGTAAACATTCTTGCATTGATTTGCACATATCAGCATCAAATAAAACTTCACAGATGTGTCATCACATCTAGATATGTTCAGATATGTTTTGTAGTACAGATATATGGATATTTCATTAACATGTATGTTTATGATATTCAGGGGACCCAAGCAACAGTACATTTTGATACATGGCAAAAACACTGTGCATTCAAACTCACAGAAGCCGTAACACGGCTACCAAAACAGCCGAACGGTAAGGCAATAGATTACAGGGAGTCTCAGAGCGACATTCCTTGATCGTGTTGAATGCCAAAAACAAACATAAATCTAAAGCCTTTAGTCTCAGGACTACCACACAAATGGGTCTAGCCCACTAGTTCAGGAGCAGTCCAAAGACTTCTCCTGTAAAAGGTGCAAAATGCAAAACAAACAAAAAAACAGAAAGCTGCATTCATTATGAGCAGGCTCAAATACAGCTTTTAAAGCCTGTAAAGACTCCACAGTGCAATTTGTGCATATTCAGACAAGACACAGATACATGCATGCATTACAAAGATTGAATTGATTCAAAGGGAATTGGGCCACAGCCGAGTTCAGTTCAACTACCATCGGGTATTTGCTTTTTTTTCACCGATCAAAGTCATGTATTGAAGCTTGAAAAAGGCTAAATGTTAGGCCTGCACAAACTCAGTCATACAAGTTATACATGTTTATATGCAGATATCAGTTCCAGAGCCCAGTGGAGACGAGACTCAGGAGGCACATCTGCACAGGAGCATTGGAGACCACTAAATCCTCCCTGAGAATCAAATCACTACAAAAATATTTCAGTCATTAACATCATCATCCTACGTTACCCCCGAGAGTCTAAAAGCAGCTTATTTATTTATAATGAAGGCAACTATATACTAAAGTTTTATAGAACAACAAAGGGCAAAAACCCATTGAACTGGAGGGATTTGGGGCTTCATATGCAATAGCTTTAAGTGCAACTTTAAATGCAACTTTTTTTTTTTAAATAAAAAAAATATGCAAATTTGAAATCCTATCCTGACAAATGTTATATTCAAATATACAAGATATTCGCCAACTGGCTGCAGAGTAGTCATTAGCAACTACATTTTACAAAACAAATCCTAACTTAAACCTCTTTTAATGCTAGTGTTTTCTTTACAAAAACTTAACCCCACCCCACCTGATTCAAACATTAAACATAAATGCTGGAAATGATATATTTACTTAAATCACTACAACTACTGAATATCATTCCATTATAAATCCTCCTAAAAATTCAAGTCCATTTTATTTTTTATTAAAATAAAGTGCTTAAATATGTTCCTTGACTAGAGTGTTGTAGTCCTGTTTGAAATGTTAACAAACTAATACTGGTGAGAAGTTATATTTACACTTCAGTTGAGCAAATCATTTATCAGTTAATTACCCAGGATTGTTTTAATGTAAAAACAAATCAAATAGTAGCATTGCTTTCTCCAACTTTAGACCATACAGTGTTTACCAAGACATAGAACTCAACCCAACACATTTAAGCTGGTGCTGAATTCTCAAACCCAGGTCATTTTATTCTCAAACTGACCCAGTGTTGAAACTTTTTTCTTAACGCTTGATTAGCTGCCAATCGCCATTAGGAGTGTGTGCACATGTCTAGTATTCTTGACTTCATGGAATCCTTTTTTATAGTAACTTTCAATGAATATTGTAAACATTTAAAAAAAAAAAACACACAATGAGAAGCCCTCAACAATATTATTTGGACCATTTGATGAATAAGAATAATTCTCTTGTTACACTTACGTAACATTTAAGATGTCATAACTGGCATGTCAGTTAACAATAATACAAGTAATAAATGATGTGAGCGAAATGCAAGCATGTGGGTGATCTGATCTTATAAGAAATTGTGACTGAAAATCCCACCTTACATATACCTAAACCTGCCCATCTCTGCCCCCTGATCCCTAACAATCTCCCCACCCCTTAGATCTGGATCAATGAGGTGCATCTGGAAAAGTGGGAGCCTTGCCCTGCCAGCCCTTTATTACACAACACTGCCATCCAGTGGAAGAATGAGTCAGTGATCCGAAAGGGCTGCGTCAGTATCTGCCAAAGCCTTTAGCACATTCATTTCCAGTTGTGCAGTTTAAATGAATAAATTAATGGATAAAGTGTTATTTTCTTAGAGAAAAGTTGCATATACTAAATGCTTTAGTAAATCTGGCTCTTTGAATCCATCAGGTGTCGGGCCCTTCCTTTCCAAAAAGCATATCTTGCAAATTCTTGTCCCTGCTAAAATATAACTACCACAACCTGGTTACCTCACATAAACTCAGGATTGAAATAAGGGAGTGTTGGGATCCAATATAGATGCCATTTTGAGGTGCTCACATTTTACTTGCAGCTAGGATTGCATTTTTTTGTCCTGTTCTAATACTGTATATTCCAGTTGCTCTTACATTCACAGATCAAATTCAAACGTTAGGTCTTTGACGCAAAGGTTTCTTCTTCCCATCAAGCAAGCTCTTTCTTGGCCAAGTGTTGCTACACTTCCCTTTGAGTGCAATCCGGCCCTCTTGGACGATCTCTTTCACTGGTCCAAAAGAAAGTTTGAGAGGAAAAACAAAAGCCATTAAGGATTTAACACTCTTTGGTTTCCCCTCACCGGGATTGGACGCCAAGGGTGATCTTTAGGTTCTCATAAACCACATAGCTGATGCTCACAGCAGGGATGACCTTCATAAAGTTGGGCGCCAAGCCTCTATAGAGTCCAATTGCACCCTCTGTCCGTACAATGTGTCTGAAGAGACCAGTCATGGTCATCTGAGGGCTGCCTTCCTGAGAAGCCGCTAACCGATGGAGAACGAGAACAAAAAGCAAGTGAAAATAAATCCATTAGACTGTGACAGAGAAACAATAATAGTTTACTAAGTGAATGATAATAGTAGTATTTGAGAGTTTAAAGACTTACCTTGGCCCTGCATACGTGTCCTTACTAAGGCTAATGGGTAGCTCGCTAACTGTCCACAAGTGCTAGACATTGTACCACAGGCTAGCAGCACAAACACACCCGGATTGGCACTGTCCGTAGCAAACCTCTGCAGCCACGAGTTCTTTAGTGTCTACAGATAAAAAAATAGAATAATATTTACAATATAAATTAAATCATAAAATAATTATTATGTTATTATGTAACATACATTTTAATAAATATAAAACATTAAATATAAAATATATATAAACGGTCAAATAAAGTTGTTTTAGCATTATTTATTTGCAACCACAAGTCCTTTAGAGTCAGTCTACAGATTAAAAAATTAAATAATAATATTTACAATCCAAATTAATAATAAAATAATTACATAACACATAATTTTTATTAAATAAAACATAAAACACATGACACACTTACACACATTTAAAAAATAATAAAATGTAGCCCAGTGTTATTTTAATATTATTTATATGCAATTCTATTATTTGTTAATATTTTGAATAAGCTTTTATTTTTATATTTTCATATTTAATTTGAGTGCTTTTTTGTGCCTTTTCAAATGTATTAATCATATATATAAGCCATACATTGTTCTGTTTAAGCATTATATTTCTATGCTTTTATTTCAATGAATGGATCCTTTTTTTTCTGTGTAAAACCTTACCTCATAAACAGCCAGGTCTATTCCAGCATAAGGAATGATACCCAGCATATTGGGAACATAACCCTTGTAGAAGGCTGCGAGACCCTCCTTCCTAAATATATATTTAGCACAGCCCGCGATACCAGAGTACTGACCCGTCCTTCCCAGGGCAAGACGAGTCTTTAAAACCTTTAAAAACACACAAAAGTGTTTTGTTAAAACTCCAAGAGATCAGAAAAAAAAGCAATACTTTGTTTGGTGTAGAACGACATCACCTGAACTTGATTTAGTTTCAGACTCTGAGATGGCAGTTATTTCTTAAAACATGATAGAAATAATGCATAGGAGGTCTAGTGAAAGAATATGATTCACATTCAATTATTATCTAAATGACAAAACAGAAAGCTTACAGTATTTATCTTTCTCAAAGCAGTGCTTACATTTTTTTCTTAAATTATTGTTTATCTTACTTCCATGGGGTAGATGCTGCTCTGGGCAATTGCTCCTGCTAGAGACCCAGCAACCAGCCTCTCCAGGATCCCCAAAGTCTCCTGATTACTGCCAATCAGCCGCTTAATCTGAAGAACAGGCCAAAAGAGCTTTAGAAATCACAGCTATAATTGCTGGGAGCAACATACAAAGTGTTATTCAGTTTTTTTTTTCTGGCTAAAGACACCAAGATGGATAACTATAAAGATAACTATTACTATATTAACGTCCACACCAGCGAAAAATATGGTTCTGTTTATTTTACTTTTGTCGTCTGCAGCTTTAAATGCTTGAGGTCTTCAAAGAAGGATGGAGAACTATATGTTTAGAACTATATCTTTATAGTTATAGTTAATATTATCCTTGGTGTGCACAGAGTTGTCAATGTAAACAAATCAACAAAAGAGATGCAACCATTTGTTTACAAAAATTGTGGTTATCTACATTAATATTCTTTAAATATCCAGGATTTTGCACGTTTCAAATAGCTATGCTAAAATATGTTTTTGTGTAAACATATTACATGTTTGAACAACAAGCTACCTGCTCATATGCCATGAATTTGATAGCAGACTCAGGTGCAATCTTCAAAACGTTGATACCGTTCCCTCGCCACAGTGACCGGATTCCACCCTCACGGATCATTTGGGCGAATCCTCCGGCGATACCCATGGAATTGCTGCGGGTCGAGTGAACCTGCCAACACCATTCCAGTTGTGAAACATCGCAGTTTGCTCATGAATTGTTTCACTTTAAGGTACATTTACACCAGACAACCGCTCTACAGCATACACCGCTGTACAGTAATTTGAAAGTGATTGCAGTACCAGTTTTGGCCACAATCTTACATACGGCTCCTTTAAAGAAGAACAACTTTAAAATCCAACAAATCAAACTGAAACTAGGCATTTTTTAATGTGCATGGTCATCCACCGAAGCACCCATTCAAAGAACTAACATCATGTACTTTAGTGGCTTTACAGTACACTCACATTACATGGGATCACCCACTCACACTCACATTATCTATTTCCAATATTGCTCTTCTTTTGCACTTTCTATTTATCAGAAACCTGAAAATGTATGTCTCCACAAAAATTAAGCAGCACTTCAGCTCAGCATGTATAATAATGAGTTTCTTGAGCACTAAATCAGCATATTAGACTGATTTCTGAAGGATCATGTGACACTGAAGACTGGAGTAAAGCCACTGAAATTTCAGCTTTGACATTACAGGAATAAATTACAGTATTCAAAAGAGAAAACAGTTATCTTAGATTGTAATAATGTTTCACAATAATGCTTTCACTGTATTTTTGATCATATATATATATATAAACCCTTGGTAACCATAATAGACTATACTGAATGTACATGAGAGGTGACCAAAAGAAATAATATCACATCATACATAAATTTTGGTATTATTCAGTAATCATATGATGTGTGCAATGTTCTATACATGTCTCATACCTGCATGAGAACTTTTAGGCGGTCTAGCGGTGCGGTACAGGTACGGGACACAGCACCTGCTCCAGCTCCTGCTACCAGGTGTCGCCACAACATGCCCATTTTCTTCTCCTCTGCTGTAAACTCATCAGGGACTATCATACTTTCCCCTACATCAAATATCTGTGCAGAGGAAATGACATCATGTACAGTGCGAACATAATGAACAACAATCAGTGATTTATCATTAGTACGAGATATATTTTTATATACGTATATGAAAAGCCAGGTTCACACTGTATGATTTTGGACGATTTGGCCGTCTGAGACCAACTTTGCAAATCCTACAAGATTCCTCTGATCCTAGGCTAAAATCTAAAGTCTTTGAAAGTTAGTTTGACATGTTCACTGACAGCCGATTAATGACTGTTGTGATCATATTTTGCATCCGTCGAAAATCTGGCAAAGTCAGAATAGTTGACTCACAGTCCTGCAGTGTGACTTCTACGACGACCGTCAAATTGTCTTTGATTTTCAAGACAAGCCATGACAAAAATGTGTTTTTAATGTGTCTTGACTTGACAATTGAGATCTTATAATGTGGCATGGCTTACAGTGAGGATCATGATCATACAGTCTGACATGCAACTATCGTAAATGACCATTATAAATCGCACAGTGTGCACCTGGCTTTACTCTTTTTAAGCACTTATCACATTTTTAAATGTATCTTTTTTGTAATATGCATTTATCAATTTTTATTTTAGTAGTTTTAGGGGGCTATATTTTATTAATTTTATTTATCAAATAACATACTGAATTTATGATAACATACCGGTAATGGAAATCCAGAAATAATTGGCTTTTCATTTTCAAATCAAACTGATATTACTCTTTTGTAACACAAGTGACTTATGTGTTCATCTGGGTATAGGTGCTAGAATAATCCATGAGGTGGAAAGCATCTACCACTCCTGTGTCAAAAAGTTCATGTCAGTAAAGTAAAAAAAAAAACCTGTGATCTGTTTTCCTGTTGACGGGACGTCCTATTGTCCCATTCATGGAGTATTTCAGGTGCAAGGAAACAAATTTAACTAAGCAGGCTTAATAGGATCGAATTACTAAGGTGTTGGAACATCTCCAGTATTAATGAGATGTCCGGTGTACAGTATGTCAGTGATGCAAGTAAGGGCAATTTACACAACAAAGAGACTATAAAAAGTACTGAAATCTTGTAAAAGGAGCAAGCTGAAAGCAAAGCTGGGAACTTTGAACTACATGGCAGGACGGTGTGGTTGTGTTTTACCGTGGAGTGTTTCCAGTAGAGGATGATTTCAGGAATGTTCTCAGCAGGGTGAAGCAGGTGGTAATCTCTCCACTCATTCCAGTCAATCGTCATCGTACCGTTTTTATCCATACTATTCAAATAAAGAAAAACAAAGAGAGCAAAACTAAATAAAATGTCAATTTCTTGCAAATGCACTTTTTTGGCTCTTGGTATCAGCCGTTCATATTTTAAATAAGGCCTGCACTTAGATGAGAAACTACTTAGACCTGCATTGCTTCTACCAAAATTAAGCATATAGGTCAAGCGACTAGAAAATAAAATTATTTCCATGCACAAACGTCCCTTTATATTTTGAATTCCTTTAATAATGTTAAGAACGTTTTCTGTTGCTGAAAGTTGTATTATCGACTTTCAAAAACCCTTAACAATATAAATCATTGGCTTATTCAATATTTCAAATGCATCACCCATATGGAAAAAAACAGCTTCTGAGAGAGAAAGAGAATATCAAATATGCAACATGAAATAACAGAGAGGAAAGTAGATGAAATGCAAATGCAGAGCAAGGCAAACATGCAGGGAAAAGACAACTACTTACTACATTATAGGGGCACATATATTACCCCTCCTTATTCTGATAAGATGAGCAGAGAGAGAGTGGGTGTGGGATCACAAGAAGGAGAGAGTGATAAAGAAACAGCGTACGACCAAAGACACGTACACAGTCACACAGACAGTAAATAAAAAAATAACTTTTATTATAGTAAGTGCTTCGTTTAATTTAAAACTTTTTGGAATTGACTGGTCAAAAAAATGTCAAAAGAAACATGCTGAAAAATGAGAACTGTATAAACTGTGCTGGTTTAGGTTTCTCAGTCACCTCAACACTATGTGGATCAGTTAGGCCTGAATCATTAGCTAGGTATTAACGACTTAAGAGAAAGAGGGAGATGGGAAGATAAAAACCAGTTACCTCTTGAGGATCTTTTCGGCCTGTTCCTCAGATATATGAACCCCAAGGTCTCTTAGTGACTGCATGATCTCCTGTGAGTCTATGCGACCTGCAGATTTAAAAGAATATGTGGTGAAAGAATTGTCCATTTTAATGGAGTCATGAATTGAGAAATCACATTTTTGATATTTCGACATATAAGAGGTCATTGTACAATAAAAAATATCATGTAACTTTAAAAACTCGAAACAGTTTTTGTAAAAACCAAACTTTCATGCCTTAAAATAGCTTGAAAGGATCACCCTTGCTTCATTTAGTATACTCGGATCCATAAACATGCTAATTATTTATTCCCGCCTTCACTCACTCACACCAGCTTATGACATTCACTCGGTCAACTTACTGAGGTAAATACTCCATAATGGAATAATTCTTTATAACATCATCAAACACATAAAGGTAATTAATATGATTAGCCTTTTGATTGACAACGTTATCAAACAGCTAATAGCGTTGTTAAATGTTACACAAACCAAGCTGTTACTCAAGCTGCCATCTAAAAATATCAGTTGCCTTAGAAACGCTTTGAACATCATGGAACGTCAGTGGAAAAAAAGCATACTGTAGATCATCATAACATTGTAACATACATCACATAATTCACCCACTATATTGCTAAATGTAAAATTGCTAAAATTACCTGATTTATTACCTCAACAGAAAAATACCGCAGGATAACCTGCTGGCTTATCTTGAGAGAGCCCTGGTTCACAGCAGTTAATGTTATGCTAAAGCCCGCTCGCATGTTGACGTGAATGATTACAAGGTAGTTTGTGACGCAAGAAAAAATAGAGATTTTAAACCACATTTTTGAGACTGTGTTTGATTCAGTGAATTTTTAAGCAGAAAATACTCAGCAATGGTGTTGAATTTGCACATGGTTTGTCTTAAAGCATATTAAAAACACAGATATATAAACAACATTAAAAACCCACAGGGGGTCTTTCTTTAACATCTAAAATTGTGGCTCTCAAAAAGGAGACCACTAGAATACCTCAGCAAACTTCCAAGGGGGTCTTAAGATGACTTAAGGGGCCAAAACTACTAAAAATGAAGATACTATTTAAATTCACCCTCTCAACAACTATTCCACTGTTTTGAAATTAACTGGATGCATGAGGTAGCCTAATTTTAAAAATGTTTTTTTTTTTTTTTTTGGGTAGAAAATGTAATTGTAATTTTATCTAAAATCCTTATCCAGTAATTCACATGATGTCACCGTCGGCCAGAGAGACTGCTGTTACGCCCACTGAGTGGCAAAAAAACAGTGGCAGGATTGGTTTTCAGCGTGAGTCCCACACAAAAAAAAAAAACACACACACAAAACACATCTAAACCTGCAAATAGCTTTGAGATTGACTGTAAAAATAGATTTGACATGAAATCTGAAGTTTATTTAGAAGTATATATCTGTGAAAGCTACAGAAAAGAGAAGCAAATGGATAGCTGCAATTCACAGAAACAACTGGACTCCAGGAAGCGAAACGTAGATTTGCACTTATCATTTTGTCAATATGCTGAATTTAGGGGTAATATCATATCCTATATATTGTACTGTTATACAGTATATTGTATTGATAACTCATCAATTATAAAATCTTTCTTCTGCTGAACACAAAGGAAGATATTTTGAAGAACGATTGGAACCAAACGGTTGTTTGGCACCATTGACTTCCATAGTAGAAAAAAAAAATTCTATGGAAGTCAATGGTGCCAAAGTTCTTCAAAATATCTTTTCTTTGTGTTCAGTAGAAGAAAGAAACTCATTCAGGTTTGCACCAACTTGAGGGTGAGTAAATGATGCCAGAATTTTCATGAGAACACTGTGACACAATGCACATGAGAACACTGTTACACAATCTTGTATGTAAAAGTACTGATGCTGCATGATACATGCAGTCTTTCTGTACATTGGTTTGTTTACCTTCAAAAAGATCTATAATTCATGGCATAAAAACTTACCATCGTTCTTTCTGTCAAGACTCTTGAAAACCAGCCTCAGTTTCTTCTCATGGTCCCTCAGGTAGTGCACAAACTCCTCAAAGTCCAACTGGCCATCCAAGTCTTTGTCTCCAGCCTTGACGATTTTCTGAAACACATATGCAGAAATCAACATCAAAACCTCACGAGAGAACAATTTATTTGAGGACAGTGAGCCAGTGTTGTTCGGGGTGTTGAGCTAATGAGACACTAGGGACAGACATATGGCCTATGTTTGTTGAAGATAGCATTGAATGGACCACCATGTTTAACAATCTCATGAGCATCAGCTTTATGAGGGCCATGACAACGTTTGACCTTTAGGACACAAGCTGTCTGAACCATTGAGCAGCATATAATTGGAGGTAATGGAAGGAGATGGAAAAGAAGAATTAATCATTGACATGAAGTGTTCTGGAAGGACAGAAACAAAAGAGAAAGTGTTTCCAGTTTTAAAGGCTGATGTTGCTCAGACAGTGTGTGTTATGTGGTGAGTTGGTGACAAATTCATAGGTCTGTCTACTACTACACTTTTTCAACCACAAGCAGACAAATGATCACCCCACCCGGTGACATCAGCACTTCAGAATGAGCCACTGAAAACTAGAACACGGAGTCAGATCATTTATGTTACTTTCTATTATGAGATTAGAGACAAGTGCACAATGATTCCTTAGCTAAAAAAGTGCATGAATAAACGAAAATTCCCCCTCTACTGTACATAGACTACAAGAACTCATAGCCATACAAGCACATTCAGTCCATAAATAGTCCTTTTTTCCATGAATATATTGTGCTCATTAAAACTATACCACAGGAGGCCATACTGTTAATTATATATAGTAAGCAAACATGATAACAACAACAATTATAATAATCCATGAATTAATCATCATTCAAGAGAAATTGCTGATTAAATACATGTAATCAAGAAGCCATTCAGAATATGTCGTGGCTGACAGTCTAATGTGCTTCATTTCAGACCGTCAAGATCACAGGCCTCCAGCCAAGTCTCAAATAGCCCTGTCAGTGTAAAGTAGCTTAAAGATAGCCATCGTCTTCACACACTCAATCCGAGAGCTGCAATGACTCAACTGCAGACAAGTGGCTCATGAATGGAACAAGATTTGGTGGTTATAGCCTTCTGAAGTTCAGATGGTCTGTGACAACAACCATCAATTCTCTAATCTTGAATCTGAAGAACCAGAAGGGAAACAGAAAGAAATGCTTGCAATCTGACAATTCAATTATATAACATAAATATTAAAGCTCCTTTAAGTTTACAATATTGATTACTGACATTTTGTGCAAATAAAAGGACTTTTGATGTCCAAGCAATTTAGGCATAAACATAAAGTAAGCTCAATCTCTTTAAAAGACACATGAAGGGATTCTAAATGCAGTTCAAACACGGAAGTCAAATAATCTGGATTAAACTGATTCATGATCCCATTTCAAGTCTTTACATGAATGCACAAGAACACACACAGGTCTTGGGCTCATAAGGACTTTTTTGACATTGAAACTAATTTTCCTCAATTTCTATAAAACACCAAACCCATAGGTTACGGTTTTGGTAACTAACACCATTACTAACTAGATTTTGGTAATTTGAAAGTAACTTATTTTTTTTTATTTATTTTTTTTTTTTTTAGAAATGTTAGCTTGGCAAGTAACTGAAACAAATAAGTTTCCATTAGTTAAAATTTATTGAAATAACAGTTATAAAAGTTAAATTACAGTAATAAAATTACTGATAACTAAACTGAAATAACACTAATTAAAACCCAAATAGAAAAATGATAAATGACTACACATACAAAATAAAAACGAATTTAAAATATTAATAAATATTTTAATAGTATAATTAATACTAAAATAAAATAGTTTGAGGCTAGGCAAAACCAAATGTTATTACACCAAGAAACACACAACACAATCTTTTTTTAATATAATAATACAGATAACATACCTTTCGCCATTTCCTGTAAGAATCAAACTCTTGTGATGGAAGAAATAAACTCAACTTAAAAAGGGACGTCAGCTGTGCCGGTAAACTATCAGACTCAAAATACTCAAATTCTACCCGTTCTGAGATATGGACAGGCACGTAAAGGTACAAACACAACATGTTCACCTTAAGAAAAAAAACATGAAAACTAAAAACTTAAAGGCAAGGTTAAGAAAGATATGTACACAGCTCTTGAATGTTCTTGAAGTAACCAGGACTATAAGGCAGGTATTTCTTACACATGGGATTAGGGGACGTATAAAACCCGCCCATTTTAAGGCTTGAACTGCAACCTGCAATGTAATTGGCTCAAGTCATATAGAGCATCACCTTCTCACAAGGCTTATCGGCATATCAGTCTTAAAGGAGTAGTTCACTTAAAAAAAAATAAACTTTTGCTGATAATTTACTCACCCCCATGTCATCCAAGATATCCATGTCATTCTTTCTTCAGTCGAAAAGAAATTAAGGTTTTTGATGAAAACATTCCAGGATTTTCTCCATATAATGGACTTCAATGGGAACCAAACGGTTCAAGGTCAAAAAGACAGTTTCAGTGCAAACTATTCAAAGGGCTTTAACCCTTTGATGCGCAAGCTATGGATACCCCTTCTAATGCGCAACATGGGTCTAAAAAGACCCGTATTCATTTCCTATGGTATTTCAGTGATGGCTGAGTGTTTTCTTTGCTAATCTTTAAAATATATGTATTTTATCATTTGTTATTCCAGGTTTTCATTAAATATCTTTTTTTTGATTTCCACAAATCATTGGGTTTATGTTTCCTTTCTTACTTTATAAACAAACACAGTTTTTGTATTTCTACATCAATTTTACATACATGGGTCTAAAAAGACCCGTATTCATTTCCTATGTTATTTAATGCATGGCTGGACTTTTCTTTTCTTTTTATCTTTTGAGATCATTTATTTAAGCATTTAATATTCCATTATCTATAAATTTCATGATTTATAAATATTAAAAAATATTTTTTTCAATTACCAAAAATATTTTTTTTCATTTTTTTCTAGGTTTTGTATTACTAGGTATATCAAATGTACTTATCAAGCATAATAAAACAAAAGAATAAAGACAACATTTTGTTAAATTAATCATCTTAGAAGTAATTTAGACAACACATTTAACACTTGAAATGTTTATTTGCCACTTTGTCTCGCATAGCATTCACATATCACAGATAACTGATAACACTGAAATTGAACTGTGATGTAGTGTAACTGTATTGAATTGTGGTGAATGTGATCAAAGAAAAGAAAAGAAAACAGAAAAAATAAAATCACACTGGTACAGCGGCATCTCAAATTGCCATCTTAGTGCTTACATGCCTCACAAATGACAACTACATGTTTGTGCTCCTTGCACACAGGCCTGGTGCTCTGGGAACACCAGCTGCTGACTTTTCTGTCTTTAGCAAAGCTGGGCATCATTTCAATCATAGAATGATTTCAGTACACTCTAAAAAATGCTAGGTTGTTTTAACCCAATTTTGGGTCAAATATGGACAAACCCGAAATGTTGGGTTAAAAATGTAATGTAAAAATTTAACCCAACGGCTGGGTTAGTCCATATTTGACCCAAAGTTGGGTTAAAACAACCCAGCATTTTTTAGAGTGTATAAGAATCATTTCAGCATATGAATGATTATGAACTGTTAGGCCTACTAAATGTAAATAAGCTTTAAAAAACAATCTTTTTTTTTAGTGTATAGTTAACATTAGCTAGCTAGAATATGTCAACAGCTAGCTAGCTAATACACTCTAAAAAATGCTGGGTTGTTTTAACCCAATTTTGGGTCAAATATGGACAAACCCTAAATGCTGGGTTAAAAATGTAATGTAAAAATTTAACCCAACGGCTGGGTTAGTCCATATTTGACCCAAAGTTGGGTTAAAACAACCCAGCATTTTTTAGAGTGTAGTATTGGACATGTTTCTCCTTCTCACAAGTAATTTCTCACTAGGTTCACAAGGTCAAGTAACCATAGCCTAATATTGAGATATTATGTTGTAATCTTTTACAATATAAAAAAAAGTCTGTGGTTAAAATAAAATAAGATTAATAATAATTTTTGACCCATGTATGTAAAATTGATGTAGAAATAAAAAATAAAAAAAACCCTAACAAAATGATTTGTGGAAATTAAAAACAAGATATTTAATGAATACCTGCAAGAAATGATTAAAAAACATATTTTTAATTAAAGATTCAGCAAAGAAACACTCAGGTGAAATAACATAGCAAATGAATATGGGTCATTTTAGACCCATGTATGTAAAATTGATGTAGAAATACAAAAACTGTGTTTGTTTATAAAGTAAGAAAGGAAACATAAACATAATGAGTTGTGGAAATCAAAAACAAGATATTTAATGAATACCTGGAATAAGAAATGATAAAAAAACATATATTTTAAAGATTCAGCAAAGAAACACTCAGCCATCACTGAAATACCATAGGAAATGAATACGGGTCTTTTTAGACCCATGTATGTAAAATTGATGTAGAAATACAAAAACTGTGTTTGTTTATAAAGTAAGAAAGGAAACATAAACCCAATGATTTGTGGAAATCAAAAACAAGATATTTAATGAATACCTGGAATAACAAATGATAAAATACATATATTTTAAAGATTCAGCAAAGAAAACACTCAGCCATCACTGAAATACCATAGGAAATGAATACGGGTCTTTTTAGACCCATGTTGCGCATTAGAGGGGTTGCTATACAAAAACTATTTTTATTCAAAAAGTAAGAAAGGAAAAATAAAAATAAGGCTTTGTGATGATCAAAAACAAGTTAATTGAGGAATCCCTGGAATACTGAATGATGAAATTATTTTCTTGCAAAGATATAGAAAATGAAAACTGAGTCGGGTCTATTTAGACCCATGTTGTGCATCAAAGGGTTAAATGATTTCAGACGATGAATAAGGGTCTTATCAAGTGAAACGATCGCTCATTTAAAAAAAATAACAACGTTTAAGTTTTATAAGCTAAAATGGTCTTTATATATGCATGCGCTTTATAAAGACTTGATGTGGTAATTCTCTTTGTAATACCTGCTGGAGATCCTTAGGAGGCGCCACCATAATCAGCACAGTAGTTTTCCTTGTGGATGTGCTCTTTACTTGATCGACTGAATCTGCCTGTGTACCTGGTTCCTTCTGGCCTTCTTTTATTGCAGCATCTTCTACGTTTCGCTCCTTAAGTCCATCAAGTGGCCCTGTGGCACCATGCTCGCATGCAGTTACTCCCAGAAACCACTGGGAAAGGGACGACCAGAGTTCCTTAAGCATCTTCGTGAAGATGCTCCAAGTCTGTTCACTCTTGAGAACCTATGAGTTTGTGTATTATTTGATTATTATTGTATTATTTATCAATTTAAGTCTACAGATGTTTTATCTGAGTGCATAGAGAGAAACTGCTTAGGCAGTCAAATGTGAGGCCAGAAGAATGAGGGCAGATGAGGACACTGCCGCACAATTTCCAAAACTCACTGGCATAGCCGACAGAATTTCCACAGTAACCCAGTGACCAAGTCAAAACTTTGAAATGCAGTAGATCACCAGTTTCAATAACTGCTCCCAAAATCATCTCAAACCAAAAGCATCTTTCCTAAACAAACTGTTCAGAAAACTTTCCAATTTTTTTTTTTTTTTAAATGTTCTTCGCAGACTGGAAAAACTTGCAAGTAAAAAAATAAATAAATCATTCAGTCTTCTTCAAGTGACTTCACTCCACAACCTTCCTTGACACAGCAAAGTAGCCAAAACCATGAAAAAAGACAACTTACATAAAAGAATCTGAAATCCTCACAAATGTTTCAAATGCGTGTATTCCTTGGTGTTTCTGCAGGTTGGCAGCATCTATAGCGGCAAAAAGTGATGCAGTGAAAAAAGCTGCAACCTCACTGCAGCTATGCCTCAGCCAATCAGAGCGCTCCACACTGACTGCCCCTGTCTGACAACTCACAGGCAGCCAATCAGGGGATGAAATACAGCCATTTGATGGAGTTATCTCTCACACACCCAGCAAAGAGGAAATTCTGCTTCTCTTTTTTCTATCATCATCAGGATCTCCCCTGTAACGCCTCCATGGTGATTCCAAGCACTTCTAACACTTTAATACTCACCTATACAAATCTACCTCATTCATTCATTTATCAGCTTGATGAAACCAAATCTTTTTTTTATGTTTCTGGGCATGCACAGCAGGACATTTTCATTTTCCCTCCTTCATTTTACTTGTAAATGACCGGATTTCAATACAGCTCATTTGAGGGACAATCTCTTTCTATTGATCAGACTAAAACTGCAGCTGCACCACAATTTATTTCACAGGGAGGTCTAAGATAAGGTCAATATTCAGATCTCAGGAACCTAACCTACCTTTTTTGCAAATTACACTGGAAGTGGGATACAAATGGTATGCATGTATATGATTAGAATAACTAATATATAGTCATTCGTTTTGCTTCTTGTGGAAACCTGAACGTGCCACATAAGTCAAGCAAACTTGCTTGAGTTTACATTCACCACAACTGATGTGTGAGCTTATGAATGTTTATATGTGAATAAAAGCCTAAATTGAATCTGTTCATCATATAATACAACAGTTTCTCTTTGGAAAATTTGGACTAAATAGCTACATTTTAATGGATTCGTTTTATTAGCTCTTTATGAACTCTTTGAAGCATCAAAATTGCGTAGCTGTCAATGGAGGGACAGAAAGCGCTCAGATTTAGCCTAATTAAAAATATTTATTATTTTTTTGTGTTCAGGAGATGAACAAAGTGAGTAATTAAGAAGTGAGTGAGTAATTAATAACAGAATTTAAATTTAGGTGAACTAACTTTTTAAATACAATAAAATCAGCAAGTGAGAAAAGCCTGTCCTCAATAGACTAATAGAGGCAATGCACAAAAAACTGGACTTTATATGAGGTTCAGGTGTTACTGGTAAATAAATAATTTTCCCAATCACTGTAGTGGTTCCCCCTTTCCTTCAGGGGGCCCTTGCACTGCTAAACTATTAATATGTGACGAAAGAGAGAGATACTAAATTATTCACCCAGACCTTTGTGATGAGAGGTCTGGCTACCAGCTTTTACTGCACTTAATTAAAAAAAAATGTTGAAAATACAGAAAAAGGCATGAGAAGGCACAAGTATGCACATATCTAAAGAACAGAACAGAGGATTCTAGTGAAGATCATCAATATTAGCAGGGTTTCTATCAGACTCTTCTTCTCCGGGTGGAACTGGATAGCTCTACATGTGGCAGGTTTAACTTTTAAACAGTTACTGTGCGATAAGCTGAATGAAAATAAAGGGGCATGGATAAATGTGAAAAAAGTGTCTATATATACTGCGCCACAAACAATAGAGCAGCTCCATTAATCTATTTAAGATTAATTTAAAACGTGTATAATTAAAGACCTAAGCTATAGCTTATGTTTCTTTAACCTCTATCTTTGAGTGTCTTTGAATAGAAAAAAAATATGAGCATGCAGGTCCTGTTCTTACATCCGGCTAATGCTGTATTATTTGCATTTTTTTTCTCACTACATCTGCAAATTCAGCACGCAAATTAAGAAATCCACAAGTGATCCACCCATGATCATTAAAGTGCTAGGAAGTTATTTTTGCCCTCCATAATTGAAGCAGCATATCTCATTCATCTGTGGGAGAGGTTATGAATAATGCAGTAAACTCTCTTGACCTTCATAGTAAAACATTTAATAACACAGTTACTGGTCTATGCAGTGCCAACAAATCTAAGCTAGTCCACTATAGAGGAACTTTCGGTTTTGTTCAAAGTGCTTTTGTTAGTTGTCAAACAAAAGAATTCTTGATGCGCAAAAAACTGCAGCCAGGCTTTTGTCCAAGACTGCCGCCATCCCAAAAAAAAAAAGTCTGATCGTAAGGAAACCAAGTCTAACGCAAACCATCAAGCTTTATAAAACACACCCATAGGTCAGTATCAGTAATGTGGAATGCAGAACATGACTGTCTTCATTATGAGCCAATAAGTAAACCACCTCTGACACTTCCCCTCAATTCCTATTCTGATAGCCTTAACATTATTCTCTCTGTAAATGATAAATTTAGTCACTTAATCAACCTCCAACCTCGAAAATTACACTGAACTCTTACACTGAAGTAGAAAACATGTCTGTATATGGGCAACAAAATTTCACAGTGTCTGACAGCTATTGTTCCAATAAGGATAAAGACATCTTTTATTGACTAAAATTAAACTAAATATGGCTCCTTAAATGTATATTTTGGGTGGACAGAAACCCACAAAACTGCCCGAAAACTACACAAACTGCAATTCATATCATGATGTATTAAGCATTGCTGGTGTTTACTGTTTACCAAATAATAAAGGTCTTTTCTTTGCCATATGTCTACATCAAACATTGAAAACAAGTGTAATCCTCTCTAGGAAAAATACTAATAGCAATCCTCATCACACAGTGGAGAGAAAAGAAAGGCACAGCTGTCTTTTGTGGCACTGTATTAAACAAATATCACTCAAATCTGCTGGTTTAGTGAGCAGCCTCACACGAGAGCACTGAAAGTAAGGATCTAATGTTCTGGAAGTACAAAACTTCTGGGTTTAATAAATAATAATTTAGAAACAAAATGTTATATTAAAGCGTTAGTTGTTCCCCATTTAAGCCATAATGGGTGTATATGACTTTCTTCTTTCAGCCATATCCTAGCTCTTCCGAGCTTTATAATGGGAGTGAATGGTGCTAGTTTTAAAACCAGCTTCCAGTAACGGCCGTACGCAAGTCAAGTTCTGGCAGAAAATTGACCTCTGACCCGACGTATGACAAAAGATGTAGGAGTAGCGTAAGCTTACGCAACTCTTGCGGTTCAAACAAATGGGGCTGGGCAACAGACTCAAGCTTCTCTTATATCGAAATCCTTAAACATTTCTCTTTACAAATTTTCATTTTAGACTTCTAATTTGTGGTGGTTTATTTTGCTCTATAAAGTTGCAAACAAAAATACATCACTTCGCTTCAGAAGGTCTTTATTAAAGGTGCAATGTGTAATATTTCTGAGGATCTATTGATGGAAATGCAATGTAAGATCCATAAGTGTTCAGTGGTGTATAAAGACCTTACTCAAAGAACTGTAATGTTTTTATTACCTTTGAATGAGATATTTATATACTTAACCGCGGACACCCCCTTCTATGAAGGTCGACATATTGTGACGTCATGTTTCTACTAGGGGTGTAACGCTTCACGAAATTCAAGGTTAGGTTCGATACGAGACACTTCTGTCATGGTTTGGGTGGTACGGTTCGGTATGTTTTCGATACAGCAAAAAGAAAGAAATGCCAGAGAAATTTGTTTGATTTAATTTTTTAATTATATTTTTATTAAAACTAACATCATAAAGTTTTTTGTTTTGTTTTTTTACTTTGAGCAATGAGCTATACTTGACTTTGCTTAGAAGCATATAAAACAAAACAGCTCCTTGGACAAAATGAAATGTAATTCTGTAGTAGTAATAAACAAAGGTTTATTTTAGTTCAGATTAACATTTGAGGGCAGCAAATGTCAAAATAAAACTGACATAATGTTGTTACGTAAAAGCATTATAGTCTACTATTCCAGCCAAACTTCCATTATTACAGTTAGTGTTACTACAGTAAATCCATGATAAATGTTGCTGATCTGTGGATAACAACAGTTCATTCATGGCTCAATGTTTCTTCCTCGTTTCTACGTCAGTGCTTATAATAACAGAGAAATGTGAATGTGGCTTTGTAAACTTTATCCATGATGTTTCTTATAATGAACTGTGGTACAGAAAGTGACAATGTTACACACTGTTACTCTGGCTATTTTCTGCTGTCTCAGACGATATGTTTGTCCCGTTTGAGCAACCGTAGCTTCTTTGAGCAGTGGGCTGAGCCCTTAGAGCAACTGTCGCTAAAAAATACACATTGCAGCTTTAACCCCCATGGAGCCGTATAGATTTATTTTAATGATGGATAGATCCGATTTTGGGGGTTTCAAAATCTATGGTACCACTCTCTCCCAATATAAAGCTTGGAAGAGCCAGAATATGTTTTAATATAACTCTGATTGTGTTTGGCAGAAAGAAGCAATATGCACCTAAATTATGGGATAATTTTCATTTTTGGATAAAGAAACCTCTTTCCTACGCCTATCCCATCATGAACCCATCATACAATTGCATCATTTAATTCAATAATTCAATCGTGTTGAATATAAAAGAGATAAAGTCACTCACCATAAGTTCATGTTCAGTGCGATGGACGCCCAACTTTTTCAGTCCGATGGTCAGGTCGTTCACACAAATTCCTCCGTCTCTGTTAACATCCAGGATCTGGAAGAGCACCTTGAGTCGGTGCTCCTGCTCGGGTCCCCCGCACACCGGGCACGGGCAATGATGCGGGGAGTCGCAGGACTCATCATATCCGTGGTCTGAGAGTGATGTTGCGGCCAGTGTGGAGCCCACAGTCCGGCCACCACCTCCGGGATCCGAGCCCTGATACTCCGAGCGGCACTGGCAGAAAACTCCGCTGAGCAACGGAGAAACGAAAGAGCCACGCTGATGCATTTCACAAGGGCTGAACTCCTGACAATGTCACGTAGCGTCTCTGTACGGGGAGCGTGAGCCTGTAGCTGGTAACCCAACCGTTTTCAGTCTAGATGCGTGACAGATGTGCACCGAGATAAGCTTCCAAATTCGCCCAAGAGTTAGCTATTCCACGGGAGCCTATTTACTTCAACAATGAGTTTGATATGTTTTGGAGTAAGGTTCAAAATGGATCGGCCAATTTCCACGATTCACTAGCGGCATTCAGATCTCCGGGTCATAGTGATGAGCTGGAAGAATGTCCCAACAATACTCCGGTGTTTTAGAATGTCAAAAAGCACAGATAAATCGGCTTACCCTGCCATATACATAGATCCGAACCTCTTTCCGGATATAAATCCCTTAGTTTGTGAATTTCAAAAGGTTATCCGGTTTGAATTGGCGGTCTGGGTGACAGCTGATGCAACGAGAATGCCGGTCGGCCGGTAAAGGCAGTAGGCGGGAGGAGTCTCGTCTCGTATTCGACCGGAAATGAGTAATGAAAGGGGAGGGGCCAATGATGTGAGTGATGGATGCATGCAGTTACAATCACCTTTGTTTACTTCACGCACCAATATTTCTGTATTTCCAACTGTAAATAGATAATAACAATAAAAATAACAATAGACATATTATTATTAGAATTACTTGTAATCATTGTGAATTATGATTTTTTTTTATCTAGCAAATGCAGATTTGCAATTTTATGCTTGTGTGTGTGTACTGTGTAATATGCTGTTAAATTTGACTCTGAAACCCTATTTTTAAATATTCCAGAGGGCAAATACCTATATTTACCCGTCATCACTCACAGGCTTGTGATCAAATTCCCCCCCAAAAATTATTTAAGAGAGACACCTGCTGGGCAAATCATATAATGCCGTTTTATGCTGTTTAAATTAAGATTTGAATTTCCTTTAAAGACAATTTCCTAAAGTGCCATTAGTTTTTTATTCTGGGGAAGACTCCAATAAGTTAATAATAGCCTAATAGCTTTGTGTCTGCGGATTATTAATATTGCACTGCAAAACAGTCTCTGCCTTAAATTTGTAAGTAGTCTACAATGAACTTGTATGTTTAAGTCATTTCAATTGAATTTGACTTCACTTTTTTAATACTGTATAACTTATAAAAAACATTTAAAACATTTTTCTGAACAAATAATGAAGGCCAGTTCAGCCACAAGAGTTGAAGGATTTTATCAAATTATCCGGCAGACTTTACCAAAAGCAAATTTGTGATACAACAAGCATCTTCAAAACAATGGGTTTGATGAACTTTAGAACAACCTGATTCATACAATGTTGCATTGGCATTAAATATCTATGGGAATGATATAACTGTAACAAAGAGACCACAAGTTTAATCTTTTCTGAGAAGTTGAAGCCAAAAAAATATCCTATAATTTGTATCCATTGTCAAAGCAAGCAGTTCAACTGCAGCAGACCATGAGCGGGCTAGCTAGCAGCTCATTGGTTCGCTCAGAGAGAACTGCTACAGCCTATGGGAGAACTCGGCTGAACTCGCGGCCAATGAGAAGCCGACACGCTCTCTTTGCGTCAAAGCCCGCCAAAATGGGCGTGGCTCGAGTGTATAAATACTCGAGATCTCCAGTTGTTTAATTGATATTTCATCACTTCAATGAGGTTACACGAACCCGCTGTTATGAGAAGGAGCCGTCGCCGTCGAGAAGGCATCTCAAATGAGCATTTGGAGTGTGAGGAAGCCGGCCGTCTTCGCCACCGTCAGCCGTCCTGCAAGCTAGCGCCATCCGGGGACTGTTTTACTCTACTCTGCATCTAATAGAGCCGAGCGTCTTTTGCAAGATGCCTCGCATTTCCTGCGGTTCTTGCCGCGCTCCTCACGAGGACTGAGATCGCCACGTCATTTGCGCTAGTCTCTGCCTTGGATTGGAGCACGCGGAGCTCGCCCTCGCTGAAGATGCGACCTCTTCGAAGACTTGCCGTTGTCTACCCTGCGGGCTCGACTTCAGGCCGTCAAAGCTGCATCCGCGCCGCCTCTCACCTCGCCGCGGAAGTAGGTTACTCCCGCGGAAGAAGAAACGCCGCTCCCAGAGGCCGCCGGGACCCTCGATGGTAGCGTTTATCCCGCCGGAGCCGCCTCTCGCCTCCTGCTCTCCTTTTCGGCCCCCGCCGGACGTACAGTTGCCGCCGAGTGGCCGCTCTGTCGCTTCGACGACGCCGCTTAACGCCACCTTCACACTGGCAGTGGAAATCAGCTCCGTAATACGCAATACGTTCCCAACGGACGTCGTACTACACAGTGAAAAGTGTCGGACGCGGGTAGAACAAAAATGACGGAGAGATTAAAGTTTGATTCTGTCAGTTCTGTATGATCTCTCTGATGAGGGTTATGCTGCGTGAGGAAAGTTGCTCAGGACGTTGACATGTCAGGTCGGCTAAAAAATGTGATATAGTGGTCAATAGTTCAATGTCTAAGTTACCTTCAATTTAATTGTATTAACTGCCCTTATAAACGTTAGAAAGTCATGAAAATAAAAAATGACATGACAATTTATCGTTATAAAATCATTATTTATTTTATTAAAAGTTAATAATTCAGGTTTGTTTATCAGTACCATAGCAACGCTCAACTTCCGCTGGAATTGTCGGATAGGAACCGTCGGTAGCTTTTCGCACGAGTTCAAATTTTTGAACGCATCCGGATGACCAACGGAAACGATTTTCTTCGCACCGCACTCGGTCGGACCCGTTTCGGACCCATTCGCATGCGGTCTGCGAATCTCCATAGGAAATGAATGACTTCCGGTCGTTTCGCAGCCGCATCGGAGCTGATTTCAACTGCCAGTGCTGATAAACAAACCTGAATTATTAACTTTTAATAAAATAAATATTGATTTTATAACGATAAGTTGTGATGTCATTTTTTATTTTCATGACTTTCTAACGTTTATAAGGGCAGTTAATACAATTAAATTGAAGGTAGACATTGGACTATTGACCACTATATCACATTTTTTAGCCGACCTGACATGTCAACGTCATGAGCAACTTTCCTCACGCAGCATAACCCTCATCAGACAGATCATACAGAACTGACAGAATCAAACTTTAATCTCTCCGCCATTTTTGTTCTACCCGCGTCCGACGCTTTTCACTGTGTAGTACGACGTCCGTTGGGAACGTATTGCGTATTACGGAGCTGATTTCAACTGCCAGTGTGAAGGCGGCGTAAGGACACTTGTTCGCTTCTCGCCTCAGACGGTGAGGACTGGTCCTAATCTCATTACTCTTTTTCAGCCAGAGACTCGACCGGGACTCCAGGGGGGACTTATGCGCTTTCTCTCTAAGGCCGTCGACCGCCTCGGGCTCGAGTGGTCTCCGCAGGCTCCCACCCCCCGGCATGGGCCTCGTCCGAAGATTGGGCTGAAGCCCGATCAACGAAGTCTGCCTAGCACAGCTGAGAAAACGACGGCTTTCTCCCGCCGCGGCCGGACCGCCGTCAAAGCTTCACCCTCTGTCAGTCCCCGCTCATCTGGCTACTACAGCAGTGTTTACCGCCACAAACAAGCCGGTCTCTCCCCGCTTGCGAGCGTCAAAACGCCGTTTTCACGGCGACTCGTAGAAGTCTCAAAAAGAGCATAAAAGCTTCTTTTGTAGAAAATGTGCCCACAATCCTGTGTTCATCCACACACGAAAGCACCACGTGTCCCGTGTATCTCTCAGAGCCCACCCCCATAGAGCGGACAAATCCAGATAAATCCCTGTTACATGCCGTTCTACGTTTCGCCTTCGACGGTCAGGTTTATCAATACACCGTTCTCCCGTTCAGCCTATCTTTGGCACCCCATACGTTCACGAATCATGGCTCATTCCACTAGAACGAAGGCCCGCTCTGCGTGGCTGAAAAAGTTCATTATCTATGTTTATTCTGACTAAACTGTCTTTATTCTTTTCTCTTCTATACATAGAAGCGTGCAAGGCAAGCACGCTTTAATCTTTCTGATGCATATTAAGCCAATATTAAACCAATTTGTGTTAGTAGTGTTATTAATAATAAGTTCAACACTGCACTGTTAGAACAGCCGAGTGTGTCGTAATGAACTTTTAAAATAAATTTAATTTCAACAAAAAGTTTGAAATACAAAAATCTCAAAGGCTTGATTGTAAACTGTTTGTAAATTAGTTAACAGCTAAATAATTAATGTATAAATTAGTTGTCTTTCACACTGCCTAGCATCTAATGATTTACACTGTCTTTTATATTTGATATTGAGGCGGCCACGAGATGGCGCTAAAGTCATTTTAGAGCAAAATCTAAGCAAATGGGCAAATCACACAAGCGCGCGAAATCCTCATTATTAATAACTAGGATTGAGATTATCATTGACAACACGAACGTTTGTTTTCGTCCTCCCAAGAAGCCGGTTTTATTAGCTTTTAAGGGTTTTGTTGGTTAATTATTGTATTATTGATGTATCTACAATCATAACCTACATAATAGTAAAGCTAAACAACGAGCCTGAACTGAACATAACGAGCGTTTTTGGCTTTACAGTAAAGTCCAATCACTGTTGCGGTCTTGTGGATGTAACGGGAGTTTCAAACGCTCTCTGTGACCTGAACTGCTGGCTGTATTTAGGGAAATCCACGCGTCCATGGAGGCGGCGCTTATTGGAGTTCACTAAAAAGCCAGAGACTGTTTCAGTCCTGAGCTGTCAGCCAGTCAGCCTTTCGACTCAACACTAAACAGTTGATTTCGATACGATTTACATCTGGTTAGTAATTATATTATGGGTCGTTTTCTAAATCATTCCGTCCAGTGATTTCTGCCCTGGCTTCCATATGAAAACTGCTCATCGACGTAAGTATTCAACTGTCTCTATTCAAATTTTCACTTACGACATGAAACAGACGGCTGCTTTCGATTAAAGAGAGAATATTGCCAGTAGCTCTCAAGGAGCATACTACATATTGCTTGATTATGTGAATGTTGCTTGTGGACCTTTTCACCTGGATAAAACGGATTTCTTCAAGGTAACTAACTTAACTCTCCAGGAAATGTGTTTGCATTTCAGCAAAGACTTTAGCCTTCCCACAGTGCTGTCCCTGTATTGTCTGTAAGGTAATTAAGTTATGATGTAGTTTCTAATGTTTACTTGGTCGAATGTCTTTCTAATGTCTAATGATTTTCCACTGTTTTACACCCCAGGTTCCTCTGGACAGCGTCAGTCCTCTCAGAGATGCTGAACCAAAGCACATACTTTGAGAAGAACTTCCAGGCACCCGATTAAGAGAAACTCATTTCCCTGTATTCGTCTACCTCTGTCTTCAAACATCTAAAGTTCAGTCTCAGAATATGGCGTTTTTGATAAAAAAGAAGAAGTTCAAGTTTCAGATACACTTCACCCTGGAGGAGCTCACGGCTGTGCCGTTTGTGAACGGGATGCTCTTCTGCAAAATCAGACTGTTGGATGGTGGAGACTTTTCCATTGCATCATCCAGGTAAGATTTGGGATCCACTCTTGACTGTATTGGGCCCAACACAAAAGTTCCCATGGTTTCTCCCAAATAAAACTGTTGCTTGCTAGGGTAATAAAGACTGTGGTAACTCTTTATCAGACCCCACTGTTTCTTTACACTCTGTTTAAGCAGTGTTTAACGATTTTTGATGGACGATGATCCGTTGAAAAGTGATCTATGTCCTTAGGGTGGTTGGAAGGACTTTATTTTTGCATATTATTGTTATTGTTCTGCTGTTGTCTTTGGTGTAGGTTTCACAAGGAACACTTATTCAGACCTTGCGCTTTTACTCGGCCCGCCCAGCAGCTCTGAACAGTTTTTGAGTCAATTTAAATGCACTTAGAAGACCACACAGGTTGCTTTGGGGGTTTCTTGAAAAATGTCTCGCATCAAAAGCCAAGACATTTTTTAAAGGTCAGGGTCAAACCACAATGCCATTCTTTACATTGTTTACCCAGGTAAAGGATTTTCTCTTTTGATCGTTGCACAAAGACAGCCTGAATCACATCAACTTACACGATTTCGCTTGCTCGTGACTAATTCTAAACACATTCCTGAACTTTGACTGTGCTTTAAGATGATAGAACACACATGTCAGTGGTGCGGTTGTTTATAAATTGAGGATTAAGCTCTTAGGTTAAACTCATAGTTGGGCAAGTAGAATCAGACACTGCCTAATTAGAAATAACGTAGGTCCATTACTAAATCTGAGTGAATCAGCAGTCTTATGTGATGATGACCAGTGGGGTTATTATTCTAGCATGTGAATGCCATAAACACTGTTGCACGAGTCTTGCACCTGAGATGTTGAATGCATTATTGTTTCTTCATTTTAAAATGTTTTAACCTATTCTGGACTCAAAACAGTTTTGCAGCTCTCTGAGGTAGGTCATAATTTCGAGATAATTGGTTTGATAATTTTTTTTTTGAACGTAGTTCTAGTATTGAAATCTATTATTGATCACAAGTATCGAGAGTACATTTTATATATTTTTTATGTAATTTTTTTTGTATTGAGAATAAAATGGCTGTTTGGTGGTAGACTTGATATGAGATGAATGTATAGGCTATAATATTTTTTATAGATAAATTATATATTTTCTCAATTATTCGAATAACAATTATAATTTAAAAATGCAATTTTATATATATATATATATATATTTGCGTGTGTACATAGAGATAGATAAATATATTTTTTTATTCAGCAAGGGTGCATTAAATTGATCAAAAGTGACAGTAAAGACTTTAATTTTACATTGTTACATAATTATAATAAATTATAATAGATAAATTATATATTTTCTTAATTATTAGAATAATGATTATACTTTAAAAATGCAATTATATATATATATGTCTGTGTGTGTACACACACAGAGAGAAATAAATATATATATATATTTTATTCAGCAGGGGTGCATTAAATTGATCAAAAGTGACAGTAAAGACTTTAATTTTACATTGTTACAAAATATCTTAATTTTAAATAAATGCTGTTCTTGTGAACTTTCTGTTCATCAAATAATAATCCACACAAAATGTATACTGGTTTCCCCTAGAACCACCTTCAGTCCCACTAGTGAAGAAACAGTAACTCTAGAGGCCAAAAATGTGTCAGTCTATTTGAAGTTGTGTTGTGAAGTTGTTTTTAGTGGCATATGACTGGGGATGGTATATTGTGTGGGCGCATTGACTTGCTAGCGGTGCCAGGCACAGTGAGTGCTCTGGTTGTAGTGCACTGAGATGCCCTCCGGATTCATTCGGCACAATGCCTTGTGTATCTAATGTGAGGAGGGAGAAGAGGGTTATGTCATGAATGTCCCAACACCATCATTCCTCAGATGTATTGATAAAGAGATTAGATTGGATAGATAGAAACAGAGTGTGTGGTAATTTCTAGAGAGATAGTGGGAAAAAATTGGATAGGAACTGGAAGTGGAATGCAAGATGGATCGAGGAGTAATGCACGAAGGACAAAAAGAGGGTGAGAGAGAGAAAGCGAAAAACGGGACAGAGACTTCAGTGATAGTCCAAACAGAGAGCTGTTTGTCTGACTAAGCCACGGTCCTGTTTCCCTCTGCCCTCCTCCCCTCACTCATTCTTTTCTCTCACTCTCTCACATTTCTTCATCCTTCTGTCCTCTTTATCAGTGTGGATTGAGTTCAGCTCACATCTATCAATGTGGAAGATCTTGCCTCTTTAATACGATCTCAGACTTGTTCTCCAGCTTTTCCACGGTTCAGGTTTGCATTTTAACTAGGAGAAATCAGATTGACGTGATGATAAAAATTCCTGGGGTGGATGATGAGGATGTAAACACAGAAGTCATTAGTTTCCAGAGGTGTTTTGGCTTGCTGAGTGGACAGAGGGCAGTGAAGCTTGAAGGAATAGAGGGTACTGATAGGGTTTGCTTTTTAATGGTTGGCCTGCATAGATGTGGGCACATGCAGTTAAAGGTCCCATTCAGACATTCGCAGTCATGATATGTGAAATACATCAACTTATGCAAACCGTAATCACTGCTGTTGGCTGGTCATCTTTTTTTTGTGCTTCCTGTTTGTGATTAGCATCCAAACCTTAAAAGATCTTGCTGAAAGATTCTAGGTCGAGTTATAAATCCTTCTTGTTGCAGATTTTCTTAAGGTGTATCATTATTGTGGTGGAGATTATACAGCAGCAGTGGTTTCTAAGGCAACTGGTGCGTGTGTGTGTGTGTGTGTGTGATTGCGGTGTTCATCTCTGCCTTCCACAGACGATAAATAGCCATGTCCCTTTGATTCTCACAGGTTTATTTCTGCAGAAGAATTATAATGATAACTAAAGTCTTATTCATTTTAATTCTGTGCATGGCATTTTGGGATTATTGGCATTGGCCAATAGCTAGGTATCAACACACATTTCACAATTTAATTCGATTTTGATTCGGTTTGCAATTCGGTTCAATTTGATATTGATGATTTGATTTGGGGTATGTATCGCACATGGCAAATTTTCTCAAGGGAAAAAAGAACTATACAGGAAAAACCCAATTTACATTATAATTATTATAATAATACTAAAGGTAAAAATTAACTGATTTGAATATGAAGAGTTCAGATGCAAAAGCCTCTAAATGCCATTTGTAAATTTTCTTCTTTAATGATGATTTTTTATCAAACTTGTATATTTAAGTTCAGTAATTTTACTTAAATAACAATTAATAGGTAATTATCATTGCCATTTAAGTGAAATTACTGAACTTAAATATACAAGTTTGATAAAAATCATCATTAAAGAAGAAAATTTCAAATGGCATTTAGAGGCTTTTGCATCTGAACTCTTCGTATGTTATTTACATTTAAATTACACATATATGTTAATTACATTTTAATGACCATTATATTTAGGCTACTTGTTTTTGAAATAGAAATATTTAAATGTTGGCTGTTAGGGATGCTCCAATCGATCGGCCGCAGATCGCTATCAGCTGATAATCATTCTATGCTGATAAACAATGACATTCTATGACTCGATCGGGATTTACTAAATTTGGCCGATCTCACAAACCGATTGCAATTTGATGAGGTAAAACCATAAAAATGATCTGCCGACGGCGACGCACATGTAAACTGATATACAGATTAGGTATGTAACTTCGCGATTAACTTTACAATATTTGGTAACTTCGCGAAACATTAGTAAACCATTAGGGAATTACACTTATTTTATTAGAGCAGTTTGTCTTGATTTAAATGAGCCCACACACAACGTAACATGATGTGTATATTTTAAGAAAATCCTTACGGACTAACATGACATGCTGCTTGGCTACAGCTATTGGACTTTTGGGATCTGGTTATGTTGCGAATCGCTATCGTGTTTTTCAATGTCGTTTGACAGTTCAACCAATGGAACGACTGTATTTCGGGTTGTGTTGATACCAATCAGACATTGTTTTACTGCTGGAGCGCGCTTGGATTGGTCTGATCGCTCGGATTGTAAGGTCTTGACTTAACGTGTGCCATAGAAAAAGAGCGCATAGAGGAAACAGCACTAAAGAACAAACCTGTGTACTTGATGATACCTTGTTATTACTAAGCCATTACTTTTAAGTACGCCACTTGAAATCACGCGAAATCATTAAATTCATTTAGTGTGGGTTAAAAGTGACTGCAAATTAACACACAAATTACACGCATTCTGGCAAATTTTAAAATATTAAAGGTTTTTAAATAAATGCTGTTTTTTTTTTTTACTTTATATTCATTGAGGAATCACTGTTTCCACAAAAATTTTAGGCAGCACAACTGTATTATAAATGTTGAATAAAGGTTAATTGAGCAATTCAACTTTGCCATCACAGGAATAACTACACTGTAAAATTGAGCATTTAAAACATTGGAAAAAAAATGTTTTTAAAATCGTAATATTTCACAATATTACAGTTTTTACTGTATTTTAATCAAATAAATACAGCTTTGGTGAGCCCAGGAGACTTCTATCAAAAACCCTGAAAAAGTCTTACCGTACGTTCACACCGCCGCCGGCGAGAGCGGCAAAATTCGCTCTTGCCGCTCTGTCAACGACGCCGTGGAAAGATTCGTGGACGCTCTGATGCTCTGACGTTGATCGAATGCGTGATCTTTTTTAAAACGGTATGCAAACAAGCATGCAAACAAGCAAACAAAAATGTCGGTTATTTTTGCAGAAAATTTATCGCTGGAAATAACTTTAAAATTATAGTAACATGTTTGCTAATGAAATAAACAAATTAAAAGCCATATGTGTGTGGTGTGGCTTTTGTGTTCATGATTAAGTGTTATTATAATTTGCATTCCCGTTGAAAAAGTGTTCTAGCACAAAAATCTTGCCTATAAATAGTGTTGCGTGCCCTCTTATCAAATTCAAATTATCAACCTCCTCTGTTTTGCTTGGGAACTAATGTGGCCGGAACCAAAGTTTACAGCACTATGTTCTCTGGGATTCTCTCAAACGGAGCACTTTTACATTCTGATTGGTTGCCGCCGAACCGCGTCATCGCTTATTACCATAAAGTTGAACTGATTTCAACTCTCCTCGCCGCTCTTGCCGTCCGAAATGCGCCGCGCCGCTCTCGCCGCCGGCTCTCAATGAAAATGAATGACTTCCGGCCACTTTGACGCTCTCGCCGGTGGCGGTGTGAACGTACAGTTACTGACTCCAAACATTTGAATGGTAGTGTACATATTCTAATTATATGTACATTAACCTTGTCTAGATATGTAGGTATTGGCTTAGGCCACTGTACAATCAGTTTCGTTGACCACTACTTTCTAATGATGTTTTTGTTTCATATTTAGTCTTTTGGTGCTGATTGACGTTCTTAAATGAACAAAGAGAAAGCTGAAGAAATAAGAGGATCAGGTTTCTTTCTGCTCAGTGTGTGTTATTTGCATCATGGCGGCTTTGACAAATCGAGCAGAACCTCATTCTTTAGATTCCACGGGAAGAGTTACACCCCGAAACAGACACACTGATTATGCTAAAATTGACAATGTGAGATTATAAAAACAAATCAATCTCTTTTTCATTGCCTAGAACCCATTCATGTGCATTCAGTCTGTTTTGTGTTTAGTATCTTAGCAACAGGGTATCAAATGAAACCTTTGAGAATGTGGCACATTGGGTATACAGCAGCACACACACAAACACGCATCCATAAGGGTTGTATTGCCCATGCACCTTTAAGGAGCCATGTGAGCTAAGAAAGGTAGTGAATGATTTCCACACCTTTTCTTCCAGACCATCCTTTTGAGTTAGGCTGCAATTTGTTTAAGGTGATTTATTAGTGTTTATAGCTGACTGATACGTTTTACGCTGACTGCTTTTCCGGCTCTCATACACTCATTAATGTCAATATTATAGTTCTACCATATATTATACTTCTTATCTGAGACTCCAGATGCAGTCAATTCATACACATATAGCGCATAATGTTAATGAGGTGCTTATCTCTCTCTCCCACAATGCACCACAAAAACAACACATTCTGTCTGCAGTCTACAGGGTCATGCTCAATAGTTTGTTGCATTACAATCATGAATGGTGATTTTTCTCACCTGCTTGTCTAATTTTCTCTTTTCACAAACATAAAGTGGTCTGTAAGATCTGTATTGGGATTTCTCATAGTTCAGAAGTTCAGTTCTTCTGGTGACTATACACACCATAAGGTTGCTAGTTAAGTTCCTGGCATGTGCTGCCAGCTTGCTTTCGATGCACAAGTGGACAGATGAACAAGGGTCTCATCCCGTACAGGTCACGGTGTTATTGGTCTACAACTACTCAATGAGATTAGCAGCTGAGACTCAGTGGTGCACCTGCTCTCAGTGGGGACAGACTGAGGCTTTTAAACTGCCTCCTGTAAACACTTCATGAAATAGATTGCTGCGAACCAAACAGATGTATAGGTAAACAGTTGGGGTGTCTTAACTGGACTTTGCATTGTGTGCCTTCCTTTAAACATCAGCTATTATTTTACAATGATTAGTCAATGATTAGTGGTGATTGCTCCTGTTTGTCAGAACATTGGCTAAACGTCTGAACTTAGCTCTTATCTTATCTGCTATAAAATGAAATTGTGTTGTTTTTTGTTGAGGAAATGTGCTATTACTTTTCACAGCAATTGGACTTTTGATTTTTGCTTAGATGATAAAGCTGGAAAAAAATCCATTCAACTTGCATTGGGTGTTTACATGCACAACAATACACTGATAACTATCAAAAATCTGCTTATTTTAAAAACTAAAGAATACCAGCGATAAATTGTGTTGTGAAAAAGCAAAACACAATTGCAGAGATCTGTCTCAGAGATCAGACATACAGAGATCAATAATCCTTAAAATCTCTAACAGAAACATCCAGACTTCACTTTTCATGTTTGTAAGATAATATAAGAAAACGATTGTATTAGTACCACAGGGATATTATTACAGCAGCAACACTTAACGTTCATGTAGTTCAAACAGTAGAGCATGAAAGTAGCAACAGCACCATGAGTTTGATTTACAGCGAATGCATGAACGTGATTAAATGTATATGCAATGCAAGTTGCATTGGATAAAAATGCCAGGCAAATGCATTAATGTAGAATTTATGCGTTACTGTTCAATGGTTTGGGGTCAGTTACTTTTTTTTTTTTTTTTCACCCAGGCTAAATTTTAAAATGAGTTTAAATACATTTTTAAAAGAACCGCGTTATCTATTTTGATAAATTGAAATGTACGTAATTTATTCTTGAGATGGCAAAGCTAAATTGTTACTCTAGTCTCCAGTGTCACATGATCCTTAAAAAATCATTCTAATATATTGATTTCGTACTCAAGAAACATTTACAAAAATTTTTTTTGTTGGATAGAAAGTTCCGAAAAAAATCATATGTTTGAAATCGAAATCTTTTGGGACATTCGAAATGTCTTTCATGTCTTGTTTTAATCAATTTAATGTGTATTTGATTTTGAATAAATGAATTTTACTTTGAATAAAGATGAATAAAAATATTACTTTCTTTAAAAAAAAAACCGTGTTGACCCCAAATTTTGAACGGCTATACACACACAATAAAAGACACACAATAAAATAAAAATAATACATTTTCACTATACTGTCATAGTGCCATAATAAAGTGCAGTAATGCAAATGGATAAAATAGTGTATATAAATCATGCTCTCACAGACTAATGGCATTAGGCAGGAAGGAGTTTCTCTCAGTGGTGCATTAAAACATAAGTCAAGAACTATCTCTCATTTACTCATGGATTCATGAGTCTCTGGGAAAATATGGAAGAAAGGGGAAGACTGATAAAAAGTGAACACCTTCTGGGGGGAGTTTTACACAGAAGTAGGTTAAATGAAGTCCTGGCGGAACAGAAGGGTGGAGGGACAGAGGGAATGAGAACAAGCTTTTCACAAAACATGACTGGCCCTTTTTCCTCTGTCTCAATTTGCCACAAGTATTATTTCTCATATTGTATATATATCGTTGCATTACCAGATCTGTTCAAGTATATGTATTTAAGTTACGTTCTCGCAGCTTTTTTACAGCTGTCTTATGCTCCCTACTTTTGCGTAGTCACAGGTTTCCAGGGGTCAAAGTTCAGTTGCAGGATGTGTTGCAGGGTTTCACAGACAACATATAGCTTGGAATGTCCAATTGATTGACCTCTCTCCCCTTCATACGTTCCTCTGTCCCTCACAGCACTATATGCAAACACTCCAATGCAGACGACAGTATTTCTTGACAGCTTTAATAAACACACCTCAAATCTTCAGTCAGCCTGTTTAAAACGTTTCTCAAAACAGCGTAGACTAAGCTGTATTATCAGCACAAGAAACAGACATTATCTCTGTCCACACCTGTTACAGTTACTGTATTAAATTACAAGCCTTGATATTGTGTTGCCTACTATTATGAAAATATAGCCACAACAACCGTTTTTTGTGTGTGTGTGCAAGCTTAGGGCAAACTTGTACGATAAATACAGTCCCGAATAGCACGAAACATGATATTGTTACCATTCTGGTGATTCTAGTACTTTCTTTGTCTATTTCAGCATCTGACTCCATATCAGTGTGCTTTATGGCCATTTTGTTGCAATACAGTGTGGGACCAATACTGTCTAATAGATTTGGGTTATATTAAATGAACATGTGCTTTGATAGCTTGAAAGCCATCAAAGCACAGCACTACCATCTGGATACTTGATTACATGCACCAAACCTAAATTACAGCCTTTTGTTCAGAGAGAACATACCACAGAAAGAAGAAAACACCTTAGTTGAATAATGCCTGACATTAAGCTGGCTGTAATGTTGCACCAGTATTTTATTATTTCTGGCTTAAAGTACACATTTGAACATTCAAGAAAATGAATTACTTAGTGACTTTGCACCCTGCTGGCCATACATTTTGTTTTTCCTGCAAATTGTAATCCGTTTAGACTTGTCTGTCTTTTCCCTCCATCAGTTTTCTTATGGTTTTGGCTCTGCATGTTAAGAGGCAAGGCTAATCATTGTGCTTTATCTTCTGCTCACTCTTCAATCCATTCCTGTCCTCTTCAGATGCATGTGCAGTCATACACACCATCTGCGCTTTGATTGCAATCTTGGAGCAGTAAATCTGCTGTGCCTCTCAGAATTTGAACTCTCATTCATAGACAAGCTCGGAGAGCTTGTGAGATCAAAGGTCAAATTCTTTTTGAGGCATAAAATTGGTTACTGTGAATTTACCCCCCCCCCCCCACACACACACACACACACACACACTCAATGCAATTTGCGAGGGAGAGGGAAAGTATGTAGTACATGAATTATGTTCATGAATAAAAAATTCATAACAATCTGTCAATTTAGAGTTTATTGCAATTTTTATCAAGTAGTGCATTAGTAGAGTAATCCTGGAGTATAATGGCAGTAAGTAGAAATTTATTTAATCATCAACACCTTAGTCAAATATTCAACATGACATCATGACTTTTGCGTAAACATACACGCCACGTGATATCTATACGCGTTTTGAGCTGTGCGCGTGTATGTATACGCCGTTAAATGTCTGAGCGAAACGAAACAAAATGTAGATCTATATCTCGGGAGCGATATTTTTTTTTTCCTAGGATGGTATGGGAAGACTCATAAATGGTATTAACCCTAATGACGGGTAGGTTTAGGGACGGGGTTGGGGTAGGTCATATATATTTATATATACAGCAATGTAACGTTAAGTCAACGGCGTTCATAAACACGCTGAAAAGCGATTATGCGTGTTGATAGCACGCCAAAAATGCAAATACGAATTGGCGCGTCATACATACACCCTTTTCATGAGATCAGTCTGAAATATTAGATATGTAACGTGACAAGTCTTTAATTTCCCTGCTAGTCTTTCATGCGAATTCAGTGTCATTCATTTAATGTCAAACACCCTTAAACATAACTCAAAAACAATGTTAGGCTGTTTAACATTCCTCATGACACACACACAGATTTGTTAATTACACTAATTACTGAAGCGTTTTGCCCATTGGCAACATGGAGAAAGTTTAGTCTTGCCTGTTTTATAGAGAATGCCTGGCTGAAAAGATGAGCAGCTGAATGAGGATAACACAGCTGGCACTTCTCAATTCCTATAGAATTAAAAACCACTTTTATCTAGTTTTAATTCTGTACTGTACATTATATGTTATTTATACTTGATATAGCATATGCAAATCTTTATCAAATTTATTTTAATTTATTAATCATCTCTCTGAGGTCATGTTATACCATTTGACTTGAGTTTACACTCTAAACAGGCTTACTTTAACAACCGGCAGAAGAATTCTTTGCTTGATTAGTAACAACAACAATGGCTTCTGACTTACAAAAAGCTCCACAATTTCCCAGAACTATTAAGGGTTGCTGGGAATAATCAACCAGTGACTTTAAGTACAAATGGTTTGTATCTGTCAATCCCAAAGTGGTGTTCTTACCAACCCTTCATTTTCTTTTGTGTGTCTCCATCTTTCAGTCAGCTAAGAGAGCCTGAGTCAGATCCATGGACACGTGAAGGAAAGAGAAATAAAGAAGGAAGGGAATGGCAAATTGGCCTATACAGGGTGATGGCAATGAAATGTGACTAACATCAGAAGACACTGTAAACATGCTGGTCTGTATGTAGAGTTGATTTCAAAGAGTTTCAAAGATTTCAGTTTAGTCTGACGCATTTTTCTTTTAAGCATTCTGTTTCTATCAATCTTGATGACTTTGTCTTTAGTTGATCTTATATTTGTTTGTTTTCCATGTGACCACAGCTCCCACAGTAGAGGCATTTCATATTGTTTGGCTGCTTGTACAACAGTTGTTGGAAGTATATCATCTTTAAAAAGTGTGAGCCGAGTTTTCTCATCTGGGTGTTGATCTGTGTTTATGGGTCTTCTCTGAGCGTCTGGCCTGTCTTGTGGGTCCTGATCCATTCCAGTGAAATGACAGATGACTAAAATCACAGAGATCCTGGAATGAGAGCAATTCTCTATTTTGACCTCCAGACTTCAGCTCACAGCTAAATGTTTAATTGATTACTTATTGATAAATGTTTAAACATGCTTTTTCCAATTGGTGTCCCTATCTATGTCACCAAACCTCATGCACACCAACCATTCCAATAACTGTGACCTTCTGAACGCTTTCAATCAGTAATCGATTAAAGTGAGGTTTTGTTGGTAAATGTAGTCCACAGGGTCCACTTACAGCATTGAAGAGGCTCTGATTTCAAAACCCAGTGATTAGAGCCTCTGTTCCAGTGAATAACACTGCACGGTTGGTTACATGTGTGAAGTGCATGTAGGACTGGTCTCCACTCCAGCCATTCCTGTGGCTCTTATGCAACAGCTAACAATGATAATGTCAAGAGGCCCCCAGCTGGTATTTGCATAGCTTATCAGAGAGGAAAAGAGCCAGGTTATGATCCAATGTTCAGCGTGTTGGGTCTTTGTGGTCAATTCTGTGATTGTATGTCTGTCTGTAGTCAGGACTGCCCCTGACTAAAGATTTTCCTAGTCGACTGTTAGTCGTTCGTTTAAGCCATTAGTCGATTAGTTAGTGGAAAAACTCTTTGTCCACGTTGTCAGGGAGAAGTGAGCTCTGTGTTTCTGTGAGCTCTGTGGAGAAGATGGACTCCGATGGCATTGATGTGGAAGTTAAGTTAAACATGTCATGCAGAAACTGCGTTTCCACACTCAGCTTGAACACTTATATACGTCTAATATTAGCGCACAATTATTTAGGTTAACGTTAGAGCTACGGCCATGTAAAGTGGCTAACGTTAGCCAGGTTACTACTTGCATGTTTTAAATAAGTCATGTTTGAGGTTGCACATCACCGTGTGGTCATTCTTTATTTTCTCGAAATGTTCCCACAGTACATTTTATTTTCTACCCGACATATTACACCATGGACAAGCCGTGAGTACGTGACTGCCAATTTCTATGGAGTTTTTTTTTTTTTTTTGTAACCGACTAATTAAAATTTAGTCGCCAGAGCCTCATTCTTCTACCTCATCACCTAATGTTTAGTGCTTAGGGAGCAGCCCTAGTAGTCTTTGGATGTGCTAATGTAATAAATGTAATAAAATGATTAAATTCCTAGGTAGTGCAGAGGTGAGAGAAATGTTAACTTGGAAAACTTAAATGTTTAAGCAAAAGCATCCATAAAAATTGTTCCATGTAACCACAAATTAATTTTTACCCAATATTTGTGCGTCATGTACTTTTATGTTTAATAGAGTATTGTGCTGTTAGCTTAGCAACATGTTAGCAACACTCGAGGGCGTTCCCACTACTAGTTGCCTAGTAATGTTTGTGAGTGACATTCACGGATGTTACTTTATGTTAGACAACAAATACGTTTATTTTAGACAACAAATACGCTCTTTATTTGCATAAAGTTAAACAGATTTCAACTTTGTTGTGTCGCCAGACACGTCTGCTTTCCATTGAAATTATTGGTATCGTGTCGCTTTGTCGTTTGTTGTGTGATCGGTGTAAGGGGGGTTACAGAACGGGCCCTAACACATTAGTTAGAACTTGTTTAAGATTACTGGTCCTCTAGTAAGAGTAGATTTTGTTTTTGGTTGTCACACCTGTATCTAAAACGGTATTGAATGGCAGCTTTGAGAGAGATTTTTGTAGTATCTGTGTGTGACTGCCTGGATCTGTGAGATGTCAACATCACAGGAATCTCTAAGGGCTGGATTGCATTGCAAAACCACCATTGCAACCTCCGTCCCCCATTACATTTACATTTATTTATTTAGCTGACACTTTTATCCAAAGCGACTTACAATTGCTATATATGTCACATATATAATGTGTATATAATGTAATGTCTGTGATGTTTTGCTGTTTTTGTGAGGTTGAAGCTACTTAAATTGCCCTGTAAAGGGACAAATAAAGATTTTTACTACTAAATACTACTACTACATGGCTCTGGAGCAACTAATGTCTTGCTCAGGGAGTGTCTTGGTGTCTCGCAGTGGATTCGAACTTGGGTCTCTCACACCAAAGGCTTGTGTCTTATCCACTGCGCCATCATCACCACCCCTCAATGCATAATGCAATAAAAAGCAAATCCCTTTGTGTGACTAAATCAGTAGATTGATTTAATCTTGTTTGTTTGGTCCAGGTAAACCCTACAGTTGGGGTCCCAAGTGGCCCCAGAAGGATAGTAAAACCTGATTTTTTTTTAAACTTTATATTACTGTTGTCACTGTATTTTTGCTAAAAAAAAATCAGCCTTGGTGAGCATAAGAGACTTTCAAAAACATTTAAAAAATCACACAGATCCCAAAACATTTGAACATATTTAGTTCACTTACAAAAGGCAGTGTGAAAGCGAACCACACCAAAAAAAAAAAAAAAAAATTCAACATTGTATTTGGTCTGGACCAAAATTCTTACTGACTCCCACACATTTGAACTGTAGGCCGTGTGTTTGATAGCGGGGCACTAGATGCTCCACTAAGCTAATGAGCTCTGCAGAGTGATGAAATATAGATATCAGCCACTCCAGTGCCTCGCATCACAACATGATGGAGAGAACTGTGAATAATTCATTAGTTCTGATAATCTTTGTGAGTTTAATGCATTTAAACATGAGACGGTCACGTTTTAAGATCCAGCACGTGTTTCCCTCGTACGGTTACAAAACAGCCAGTTTTTCGAATGTCGCACTCAATTTTCAGTGGCAATGAATCCTAGCTGCAGCTTTTAAAGCAAGTAGTGGGGTCTCATCAACCAACGGGCAGAAAACTTTACACAAAAACTAACACATCAAGGGCCTGTAAAATGTTTTTCACCTCATTACATCCCAAGTAAGGTCCTCGGTGTGACTCGATAAAAAGGTGATATGTAAAGTTTTCCTTGTGAAATCCCATTGGTCCAAATTCCAGCTCCCCCCATACATTAAAGTCAGTATAAAATGTAAATTCCATTTTTTTCCCCTAGTGTGATTGGTTATCAGAGTGAAACAGCTTCTGGGACAAGAAAAAATGTAGAGCTAGAGCTGTCCCACCCTTGTGCCAGTAAATGCGTCAACAGAGAAGAGATGTCATTTCTAGAGGCACAGGAAGTAATTTTGATTAGAGATAATAACAAGGTACTCCATACAAAAAAGTAAGAATTGGGAATTTTGATTTCATTGCGACTTAAAACAATATCTTTTCAATGTGCCCTCCAAAAGCTTGCGTTACCATCCAAAAGAGGCACAAAATTACATTTACAGACCTTTACCATGATTGTTCCCTGCTGGTGGAATGATAACTCAACCTGAGCTGCGGAGTCTTTAGCCATTTTCAAGAAAGATCTTTTTTGTCAACACTTGACCCATTAATTACTAACATTTTCTGTCACACACTGTTTTCATGTCCACGTATTCATGTTGAGTGCGAACATGATTCACATTGCTCTTAGGCCCTGTTTACACCTGCTATTAATATGCGTTTTGGTCGATCAGGTCACAAGTGGACGATGATAAACGCAGTCGGTGTCTAAAATGTTTTGAGCTTGTCCACTTTTTGACCACTTCCAATATAGTCAAACGCATTCGGATTGAAAATCCGCATTCTTCCCCTCATAGAACTCGCGAATGAACTCGTACTTCCCCTCGTATAAATCCGTACAGAAGTGGTTTAAATTGGACAAAATAGACAGATTAAAACACCAGGTGTAAACGGGTACGTCTCCTTCGTCTACTTGTGATCCAATAAACCAAAACGCATCTTAAGAGCAAGGTGTAAACACGGCGTAGACATGTTTAAGTTTCATTATCCAGACCTTTGTGCATCCATATATGGAAAGTGTGTGAGCATATCTTCTCAATACATCTATCTTTTGTGCTCAATATAGACCCTTGTGGTGAGCTCACTTGTAAGTGATCACTGCACATCCACGTCAAATTCATTGTTCTTTTCAGCAGCCAACATGACCTCAGTGCAACTTAATATATCAGTGAAGTAGGTCATGTTGTTTATTTTCCTAGTTTGTTACATTTTTACCCATATGCTCCTATTGTACTATGTGATGTGTCTGTATTTTGTGGATGCTTGTGAGTGTATATGTGCATGTGGTTATGTTGTGTATGACTCATATTTTCATTCCTCTCACCAGCTTGATTCCCTCCTTCGTCATTCCTGTTCTCCCCAATCCAGATGAGGAATGCATCTGCTGCCTCTCTGATCTCTGTTACAGATTTTACACAGATGTGCTTGTGTGTGAACATACTTAAGGGGACATATCAAGGAAAGCAGGATTCTTCTTGCTCTTTTGATATAAAAGTGTTCAATGTATGCTATTAAACTTTCAGAAATACCTGCCAAGTCCACTTAGGGGGGAAAACTTAAGCTGAGCACAGTAGAATTTGATCGCTACAGAGCCCCAAAAGGGACATTCGTTTGCAAAAGTTTTCTGTTCCTCCAAGATACTTGGCATTCACTTTCAAACAACACAAACATTGTGCGAGCGAATGCAAAGTTTCTTTGGGAAATGTAAAAGCTTTGCAAGTGAACACAAAGGCATTATGAAACATAAGTTTACTCCCAGCTCAGGCTATGTAAATTGCCCGTGTTGACATAACAAATGTCAGCAATGTGAGGAGAGCCTTTTACATGCAAAGAGGTTATCCAGTCTCAACAGAGATCACTTGCATATTATCATTTATGAGCTAAATTTGCAGTAGCAAAAACAGCCTGTTTATAATTATTGGGGTCAGAGAGGGGGTGCTTTTGCTGCCAAAAACTTTCACCAACATTATAATTGGACTTCAAGCACACACAAAATGAAAAAAACTGTAGAATGATCTTTTAACCGTCTCCATTATAAGAGCACAAAATCCCAGTGTGTACTGAATAAGGATGCACAAATGTACATATTTTTAAAACCATCTGGCCAGAATGACCTATTGACAAATCCGACTTTTAGGAGCCTTGTGTAATTTTCGGGTTTTAGGTTCGCCGTTTCTAAGGGTGGAGCTTTAATGTGTTCAAAAACAGCTATTCGGTGTTAAAAAATGCAAAACTTGTGGCATTAGACTGTAGCTGTGAGCTATTATTTACATTATGTTTACATTTGCGTGCTCTGCAGGTTTTTTTGACTTGCTCCGTCGTGTTTCGTCATGTCTGAGCCTAAGCCTGTTTGCACCTGCCTGCATGCTTTGAAGTGTTTTCTAAAGTTTTTACAAGTTTGAAATGAGAAGGAGAGAGAGGTTTGCGTGTTTGTCTTTGTTTCTGTTTGCTTTAAGTTGAATGTCTCTCATTGGCACTCGCATGAGTTAGCTTTAGTGTAACCAACTATCCCTCATGATTGGCAGGTGAGTAACAAAAGAACAGGGTTCCAGAGTCCAGGTTATGCAAGAATGACTCTTTCTGGAGTGACACGGCACTCCTGTGGGAAGGGCCTTATGTAACAGTGGAGACTAACTGTACATTTACTGAGTGTGTGTGAGTTTAGAGAAGAAGAGAGAGGAAATTTAGATCAACCTGCAGAGAAAGAGGGGATTTTATTAAAATGACTCTCTTGAAGAATTGTCTTACCGTTTCATTACTTTTCAGCTGCATTAAAGTCAAATATTGTTGTTTTTTAAATATTTATGCCGCAATTTACTCTCTCCACCATTTAACGTTTGAGTTTGGTAAGATTTTGTAATGTTTTTGAAACAGGTCTCATAATACGCACCAAAGCTTCATTTAATTGATTTAAAATACAGTAAAAACAGTAGTATAGCTATTTTAATGTTTTCATTTAAAATGTGTTTATTTTCAGCATCATTACTGAGTCTTTAGTGTCACATTATCCTTTCGAAATTATTTTAATATGCTGATTTAGCAATAGTTAAACATTTCTTAGAAGGATTCTTTGATTAATAGAAAGTAAAAAAAAACATAATTAATTTGAAATAGAAACATTAAACATTTGTACTTTTATTTAGCAAGGAGGACACATTCAATTGAAACATTAAAGTATTCATTAAAAAACAAATTTACTGACCTGAAGCTCTTAAATGGTAGTGTGCATACACATATTTGCTGTTTTATATAATATATAAAAAATATATTAAAAAAATATTTATATTAGCAAAGCACTGTACAAAGCAGTGCTTATGTAATTTCCACTCTAAACTTCATTCCACATGTCCACAAGTGGGCCAGAGAATATTTTGTCTGGGCATGTTTGCGGTTATAAGAGGTTTATGACTTTTATTATGTGTAATGATTAAAAGTAGCTTCCTAAAGCTAAAGGGATCAAGATTACTGATGAACAGTGTCTTCACGTTGTTTTTGCCTTCTCTTTCTTTCTGATTACTCTGTCAAGGTCAGTTAGCCCACTGGAAAATTACATAGACATGCCTTTTTAACATTAAACTATGCAAGTTATTTTCCCAGCCAGTTAGCTGCAAAAATGTCTTCCTGAAGCAGCAATCCTTTTGTATAATATGAATTTGAGGTTAAAAATTAAAAGAGGAAAAAAGTTAAAGTATGTGCTTCTTGTCTGTGCATTAGCACTTATGCTAATTCTTAGTTATTCTCAGTGACTGTTAATGTGATGTTATGCAGTTGCTACGATGTTTTCTAGAGCATTTCCAAATGTTTGGTCTAATTCAAATAATCCCACACACCAAGTCTGTATTATAATAATTGTCATTTCTTGGGTCCCTCCTCCAGTGTAAATCTGTGTGTGTTTTGTCTGTATTTATCATACACCATTGGAAAATTGTTAGTCTAGTTACTTAGAAATGTGAACATCTCCTCATTATGCTTAATGTCTCTTGAAAGCCTATAGAAAGAGGAAGACATAGAGCAAGCGCAAGGTTGTGACATAAAAGACCATCCTCTGAAACAAAAGCTGTGAAACCAGACCCTTAACACCAGATACCGATGATAACGAGCAATCTAATCATTGTTTTGGAATTGAGATGTGAGTCCAGAGTGGAGCCATTCTTGTTTATTAAACTCTAATGAGGTCTATGAGGGTTTACGCAATAATGAGCTCGCTATCATTTGATTACAATTATGACTAAGGAGGGTCACATAATTAGATGTTATGATATTATGGCAGTTATAAAACAAGAAATAGTCAGTTGCTAATCAATATAACAGTCTCACAAATGCCATATATTGCAGCCCTTTTATGTGTTTGGACAGTCCCGCTTGAGCATCCAAGGCTTTCCTCAAGGGCACAGCATTTATAACTCACAGATCATCCCTCATATGATTCAAACCTACCAGTTGTGATGTTTAACCACACTTTCACACCATCCCATTATGTTTTGATACAGAAACAGTGGATCTGTAGAGTAAGTTAAGTTATTCACAGCTAGCTGAGTTGGCTGGCTTATTTCTTTTTTTTTTTTTTTTTCAAATTTGTCAAAAGAAGTGACAAAAAGAAATTGCTTCATAATGGAAAAGTACCTACTTTGTCACCTAATTGTGAAAAGATGGAAGTTTTATCAGCTTTGCACGTCACAGATGTAAGTAGTTGTTACAGTAAATTGAAATGTTTTCATTGCGGCTCAAGTGACTTAGCAGGCATTTATTGCTTGCCAGGTTACTCACAACAGATTATTTTTCCATTCTGAAGTGTGTTTAGTAATAATGACTTTGTATTGGAGTGTAGGTCTCTCTCTCTCTCTCTCTCTCTCTCTCTCTCTCTCTCTCTCTCTCTCTCTCTCTCTCTCTCTCTCTCTCTCTATCTCTCTCTCTCTCTCTCTCTCTCTCTATCTCTCTCTCTCTCTCTCTATATATATATATATATATATATATATATGTGGTTTTATGGATCCATGTAGAACCAGGGTTAGCCTAAGCTTCAATCTGCATTTGTTCAGTGAATCAGGGGTGTTCTGAGTCAGGCTGACTAAATATCATCTGAGAATATCTAGGACACCACTTTAACAGTCCATATCTGAGTTTGTTGGTTTGTGTATGTGAGAGGGAGTGAGTGAGTACTGTCATTTAATCATTCAACATGGTGGCTGGTTGTTATGTCTTTTGCCCTATGTAGATGACCCCATGCAGAGACGCCTTGTCTTTCTTCCGTCTTCTGGTTGATGTTCACCAGGGTTATGCGCTTTTCGGTTGAATTTGATTTGTTATTCTAGCTCAGTTGAATTTGATTTGAAGCTGTGTTTGTTTATTTATATAATATAATTAATATAAATTAATTTATGTGCTTAATACATGGGACAGCCAGAATAGTCCTTTTGTGTAGTAGTAACTTTTGTTTCATATAGTTTTCAAAGCGCATGGCAGTTTCAAAGTCTGACCATCTTGTGTAATTGATGTTGTAGAACAAAACTTCAAAGTCCTACCATGTTATAATAACCACTGACGTTGTCACTCATACATTTTGAACTGGGTTTCTAAAAACCAAATAGGAATTCCTGAGGAAGCCTATTGCCTTGTCCTACAACTTAATGTCATGACTGAATAATACCGCTATAGTTTTGCATCATCCTCCAGCTGTGAGCTGACAGGACAGAGTGTTTCAGAGGAACTTGTGAATGGCTGATGTTGCTCAGAGAACAGGAATAAAACACTTTTTCACTCAACTGAACAAAGCCATGGGATGTTACGCAGACTCTGAAAGAACTCTAGACGTCTGTTTGTCATGTGGAGTGAGTTTGGAAATCACAGCTTTATTGTGTAATATGAGCTAAAAAGTCAGATTAGTTTGGGTTCACAGCAGAGTTTCCACTTGAAGAAAATGGTGCCGGTCAAAGTGACCGGCAGAGGTTTTGTTTTACGGACATTTTGAATTGATGAAAATGCCGGTCAAATATCGCCTCTTAGCCTGTCTCCAGTTTTCCTCAACTTGATAATGTAACTTCAAAAATGACATAATCAGGCCGGATAGAATGCAACATGTTATTATTATTAGCCTAATTTTCAAATAGACAGAAAAAAATATGAATGTTCGATAGGCGTCAATCAACACAATTTTTTTTACTATGGTTTCACACACATTGACTTTTTGAAACATTGAGGCACGGATGTACCGAATACAAATAAATAAAACACCTCCAGTTAACTAGCGGATCATTCATTTAGTTGTCTATTAAATAAGAGATCTAGTGCTAAAATATGTTGTTTTAACGCGCTGCGCAGGTTGCGCAATCTTCACTCGGACGCGCGTTTTAATCTATCGCCTTTGCAGAGACTCTCTATTCATTCCATTCATTCTGTTGAAATCACAAAATAAAATGTACACAAATGTGTCCCTGCTTGATATATGTTCCTTGATGTTCCTGATTCACCACCGACTGTCGCGTCTGGCCAAATCTTTTAAAGCTAGCCTGAGCCTGGCCATATATGAAACATCTCACTCAATCGTTCGTTGTTTAGGTCTATATTACAGCTGTTTTAGGCGTGCACTTGCTTTATTTGAAATGCAGCATACGATGTTGGTTAATAACTTTAAAACGGTAGAGCCTGTTCTTGTATAACATAGCCTAAGGTCGGTGTATTTTTGCTTTATACATTTTAGGCTTATTCTCAAATTCATATTATGTTGGGGAGCGAGCAATTTTAATCGAACAGTTTGACCGGAGAGATTTAATTTTGTCGGACATTACATTTTTTTCCTGACAACGGAAACCCTGGTTCACAGTTTGCTTTGAAGTGGGACAGATTTTCGCGTTGATCACTAACTGTTTAGTCTGGGAAGCAAGTCTATCATTGTTATCAGACATGAGTCAAACCTGTGTGTGTGGTACTGGTGGAGGGCTGGCCCGTTCAGGGTCACACTCGGGTAATGGATGCGCAGTCATCCGCTCTCATTTTCCCTGGCACGCTGGCGGATATCAGGAACAGATGCCTTGGCACCAAGCCCAGGGTAAATAAAGGAAGGAGGCCATCAAATCTGACTCCAGACACTGTACAATATGATGGATAACTTAGTCAGAGAGATTTATCTAATGAGACAGACATGACAGTGCTTATTTTTGTGATTACAGTCTCCATATTGGGGGCCAAATAATGTTCCTACAGAATTTAGTTAGAATAGCAGCAAATTGAAAATCATGAAAACAAATTTCCCAGGTCAATCTACAGGAGATCTACTATCTTCTCATTTTTGCAGAGTATAAAATATAGATGGATGGATAGATTGATTTGTTCTGGTTGTTACATCTTTTAATAATTTTTATTGCTTTGTGCGTGCATATTCATGTTTACCAATAATATTTAGTCCTAAAAGTGAGATATGGAGAAGTGGCTATGTTTTGCAAAAGTATTTTTTGAGACAAATCTAACTCGTAAATAAAAAAGGCTCCATAACATCATGTGTAAAGCCTCAGTTGATGCTAAGTGGGTACTTCTGAAAAAAATCATATCTTAAAATATTTCAAAGGGTGGTTCCCGAACTAAAACCGATGGATTAAAAAAAATCCACTGCAATACAAATGCTCAGTAAAATATTATGTGTGAATTTATGCATTTTGACTATGTCATTATACAATATTACTATGAATTATGATAAGAATAATTTTCATTGAATTACAGGTCCTTCTCAAAAAATTAGTATATTGTACAAATTTAAAAGAATGTTTTCTGTTAAAAAATATAAGAAGAAAAAAAAAACGTTTTACTATACAGCCTGAAAGTGGTGGGGATGTAAGAGAGTGGCGCAATGCAAAAGAGCTGCAGGAATGGAGGATGGTGAGAAGGAACATAACAGTCAGAAAGTGAAAAGAGAACATACTGACCCACTTTCATCAAAGAGGTTGGCAGAGATGAAAGGGTGACAATGGTAAAGTTTTCTTTGGGATTTCATACTGTACCATCTCTTTTACAACCTCTACAGTGTGGCTTCGTTTATGACTTAAAGCTCAGCTGTAACGTTCTTGTTTCCTGTGCAAAGTCCTGTTATTTCACACAGATGGATGGTTGTGGTGAAGAGTGATAAGTAATGGTGAATTGATTGCAGAAATCCTTTCTGCATCTATGACCAGACTTTCACAATGATCTCTGACCCTTTGAACTTTCTGAAAACTCATCCAAACTGACTATGTTGTCCATTTGTTAATCATTATAGAGTTCATTATGTTATTTGTTTTATCTGTGGCCTCCTCAGTAATATTCCACTGGCTGGCTTATAAAGACGGACTAAGATTTATAGTAATGTTGATAACTCCTTCTCTATCGGTCTCTCTACAGGCAGGAGGTTCAGGAGAACTGTGTTCGCTGGCGAAAGAAGTTCTCCTTTGTGTGTAAGATGAGTGCCATTCCTGCCACGGGGGTCCTTGACCCCTGTATTTGCAGAGTGTCTGTGCGTAAGGTTAGTCTCTCACACACACACACACAGATCTTATCTTAGACCAGTAACACATTCAACAATAATTTTTCAGCTATGCAAAAATAATAATAATGTCTCATTTTAATCTAAAGTAATGATTATTTTCAAAGCATTTTAGACACTTTTGGCCCTGTGGGCTATGATGGATTCTTTTTTTTTCTTTTTCATTTCAAATTTATTTCATAGCCAGCATTTTGTGGGCCAGATTTACTAATAGCTTGTGCCATCGCAAACCCTCTTTTGCCATTAAAAATAAAAGTAAAACTTCTGTTAGGATTTACTGAAGACATACAGTGAAAAATGTGTGCTGAAAAGGCGTGGACAGTTATTTTTGCGGCATAGGAGTTTCCCTTTCAGATGCAAAATGAGAGGAGAGTATTTAAATGAATCAAGCAAGGTGAATTAATAAGGTTTGTGCTATAGTTAATTGGCTTTATGCACAGCTGCACTACTTCCTGAACTTCAACCAGCTCCTTTGTTTCCTGTTTGCCATTATTGGACAAACTGATTAATCCAGGTGTGTCTGGTGTGTTATTGTTGTTGTGACTACTGAGGTCAGGCACACCTGAATTAATCAGTTTGTCCTATAGTGGAAGACAGGAAACAAAGGAGCTGGCTGAAGTTCAGGATGTAGTGCAGCTGTGCATAAAGCCAATTTACTGGTATTTGCACCATTATTTAATGTAAAAAAAAACATGTTTTAACCCATTTTGTTTTTAGTAGATTACCCACGCTTGATTATCATTGCTTGTTTGCGACCCTACACTAATTTGCACTGCTCTTGGTAGATTGTGTTGATCTTTATGAAAATTATCCGGCTGTGTCTGTGTTCTTTAATGTGTGTGTTGTCTTTAGATCATGTGCAAAACTTTCCTCTCCCATCAGCGCTCACGCTAATTTGCCCTGTTTAGTAAATCTGGCCCTATTTATCTTAACACAGTCACAGAAGAACGTTTTCACACTTTTTGCACAATAAAAAATAAGATCCACAATAAAAAATGTGCATCTATCTCATCACATGTATGCCCTTCACTGACACTTTTGTATTTTTTGTAACCAATTTCACTAAGCTGGAAAATACTTTATTTGGGGCAAATTGTTGGTTGTTATTAATACTTTTTTAAATACATTTATTAAATACATAAATACATTTTTTATAATACACTTATAGGGTAAAACATTACAACTTATACATAAAAGGCATTTGGAGCAAAAATTTAAGATGATTGATTGGATAAAATGTACCCGTGTGTGAAGAAACACTCGTATCCTGATTAACAATCGGAGTGAGTTCTGATGTTTGGTTTGCTCAATACAGTGTATCTACTGTCCCATGGCTCTTATTACCCTTCACTCCCTTTGCCTCATAGCTTCACCACCAATGGCAAACATATTACATAACAAATAATCTCTTACCTGCTTTCTCTCTCTCTCTCTCTTTTTTTTACTCTCAGGAACTTAAAGGTGGAAAGACTTTTTCAAAGGTAAGAGCTTTCTCCTCATCCCTTTTTTGCCTTCTCTCCTTATGATTTTTTTCTTCCACACATTCTGTCTCTAAGGGATCATCACAGATTTCTTTCTCACGCTGTTCTTTTTTCTCAGGGTTTTGTGTTTATAAACACAAAGCTCTTGTGAGTCACATGCATATACACACAAGTATGCATACTGTACTCAAAGACACTAACACCAGGAAATACTGCATAAGCAAATATAAATTGTGTAATGCAGTGGGAGGATAGTTTTAGGCATTTTGTGATCTGGTCTGGACCTGTCATAGATATGTGTTTCCACACCTTGAGAATATATAAATCACACAGTTATCAGGCATTGCTTGTACCACCCTACATTAATTGTACAATTAATTCAAGCAATTAGTGATAATAGACTATAGATAAAAGGCTGAACACACATTTCTAGTAATTACAGAAAAGTCTGTCACAGGCAGGCCATTTCTCTTGTGTCAACAAACAAAGGATGAGAGACGTTCCCTAAACAAAAGCCCTTAGTGTGTGTATCTATCTATCTATCTATCTATCTATCTATCTATCTATCTATCTATCTATCTATCTATCTATCTAAATAAATCACACTAAGGGCTTTTGTTTAGGGAACGTCTCACATCCTTTGTTTGTTGATGCAAGAGAAGTGATTTATAGTGTGATTTTTATATATATATATATATATATATATATATATACATACAGTATATATATATATATATATATATATATATATAACATGGTGCACTTTAAAGAACTGAACATTGTGATTGCTGGTTAAGGTCATCATGGCCAAATTACTGCAGAGAGAGACATTTATGTTTGTAATGAGTTACAGGAGGATGTTTTGTTTGGGAGTGTGCATCCGTGTCCTCTTCTCTTCATTTACTGATCCCTTACATCCTGAACAGGAGCAGTTTGTCAAAACAGTATGCTGATGCTGCAAAAGTTTGGAATGAGGGAGGTCAAATCTATGAACTGTAACCTGGAATGAGGGAGAAACACAGGAAGGAGGGGGTTGAATATGACCTTTAAACGTACAGTATGTAATTTTTGGCCACCAGGGGTCACTCAATCAAAATAATAACAAAAGACGTACTTTGATGACGTCTGGAAAAAGCGTGGGCTCACGGGAGCTGTTGTCGCTGTCAATGACAACCAGCCCTCTGAGGGAGAGGGAGGGAGTGCGCACTCGAACCAGCAAAGCAATATTCATTGTCATTCCCCACATTCCTCACTCATTCTAAGTATTTTGACAATCACATCTTTTCGAACAGATTTGATTTTTTTTTTTTATTTATTGTTAATTAAAAGGGACCATGTGCAATTAATAACATAAATGTAAACATTTGATGCATTACACCAATGTTTGCGCTTTACTGAGCTGGGTCCAGCAGCAGAACGTGCAGGCAAAGCGTAATTGTGGTCCATAACTATATAATACAGACTAATATAAATATTACATATAATAGTCTCGGTCAAGTTTGGTGCAGTTGCAAAATTATACTAGCTACTACTTTTTTTTTCGTTGTCGTTTTCTTTGCTTTTATTGGCGGTGTTCCCCTTTGTGTTTGGCGGTTCCGCCGGGTTCCGCAGGAAGTTAGAGAAAATAGGGGAGTCAAAGGTTATATGACGCCATAGACAGGCGACGAAACGGCCCGTGTCTTCGAATTGAACTATAAATTTCTCCAGATTTGAAAGTTGGTGGAAACTGTCGGGATAATGCAACTACACATCTAATAGAAATATAACATAGATACGGTTATTTTTGCTATTTTTAAAGCAGAAAAAATACATATTGTGCCTTTAAGATGAAACAAAGGGAACCTTTGCTATGACCGATATTTAAATGCTACAGTACATTGACATGAGTTGAAATGAGTTAACTCATTTCAAATATACTCTCATTACATGTTAACAGGAATTTGAGAATTTGATCAATAACTTATTAATTGTCAGTCAAACAGCACAGAAAATCAGCATTGTCTGGAGTAAACTACATAAACATTTTAAGGACAGCAGTCATTTCTTAAAAGGAGAAGTGTGCCAGTCAGAGGAAATGTATTGTGCTAAAGGTAGCAGTGGAAAAGCAAATATAGATAAGGAATGGCACACATGTATGCACAGATCTGTGAGAAGATGGGAAAATACCCTAATGTCTCAGTCTCTCCTGCCTTTTGCAGTTTGCAGTCATTTAGCTTATTAATAAGTGTTACATAATAGCAAGGGCAATAGGCTGACCCTCACTTTTGACTGGGATACTTCACCAAAATCTTTTAATTCTGTTGTTGTTTCTTTATATATATATATATATATGTATGTGTGTGTGTGTGTGTGTGTGTGTGTATATATATGTGTGTTTTTTTTTATTTTTTTATCAGAGTCAGCATTTAACATAAAGGTTAAAGGGTTAGTTCACCCAATTCTGTTAGTAATTACTCCCCCTCATGTTATTCCAACCCCGTAAGACTTTTGTTCAATTTCGGAAACACAGATTAAGACCTATTCTATGTGTCACTTGCATTAGTCCCTTTGTCCCTTGCTGTAATATCACACATCAATGATTTTTAAAGGCCAGCTGCTCACGTCCACCAGTTGCTGACTGTGTTGTGTTGGGTATTATTCATCCAATAAAGGAAATGGAAAGAATTATATAAGCTACCGTTATATCATTAACCAAGGTTAATAGAACTTTTCGAAGAACATTTTTTTTGAGAACGAAGAGTGAGAGAGAGAGATTGCCGAGGAGCGTATGTAGAAAGTAACAACCATGCTTGCCAGTAGTGTTGGAGGAAACTTTATCGAGTCCGAATCAAAGAGGGGTTTGATGCATGACTGACTCTGCCAACTTCACATGCCTGTAGTAGTTATACAAGAGCACTCTTAAGAGTTAACCCTTTCTTTTCATTCTTCCCTAAACTAGCCTTCATGCTTCCACAGCTTCGCGACTTTTTTTACTCTGAATAAAATGTACCCTTAATTAACAATTCCAGAAGATGAAAAAAGGATAAATGGGAAAAACAATGAAGCCCTAGATTTATGTCCTGACTCATTCCTAGTGTCATGATCATAAAGCTAATGGTATAACTATAGGGAGGTTCAGAACTCACTTGAAGGCCTGTTTGGGAGTGTTTAGAGCTTGCTTTTTTGTATGGCTGATGTACTGGTGATAAAATCTTTATTTTGTTTCTCCAGCTGGGCTTTGCTGACCTCAACTTGGCGGAGTTTGCTGGTTCAGGCTCCACGGTTCGCTGCTGTATACTGGAGGGCTACGACACCAAGAACACTCGGCAGGACAACTCTATACTAAAGGTGAGTGTGTTCCTGTTTGTGTACATGCTTGTGAGTATAGGTGTGGGTGCTGGTTGTCTCTTATTTCATTTCAGGAGTGAGACTAGACATGTCCCTTTTTATGGGCCAGCAACACACAGTCAGTCAGACCAAAAGCCCTACCTTTTTCATCTTGAAACACCAGGATCCTCTTTCTCTGCATTCTTCTTAGCCTCTTCTGTGTTAATTTTAAAAGGAGGCAGAAGCGCTGTTCTCACCACAGACAGTGTCATCTAGAGTTGCTTCACTGTGTGGGCAACTTGACTGTTCAAACCTTCTCATGAGTCCCTGAAATGACAGACTGACTGACTCACTGTCTCTTAGAAACGTCAGCAGGAAAAATGTGAAGGAAAAAGCAACAGATAACACTTAATCATAGATATTTTTGTAATTTTGACTCATGTTAATCTAGATTTATGTATATGTTCCCACAAGCAGTCTGTTTTACTATCAACATTTTTTGTTATGATTTTACATTTAACTCTTTTATATTGTCATATCTCTTCCCAGGTTACCATTGGCATGACTCTTCTCTCTGGAGATCCCTGCTTCAAAACGTGAGTGTATTGTATAGTGTAGAGCAACTTTGTATTTCTGAAACCTGAATCCGTCTAGTTCTGTAATTTTCTCCCAGAGGCCTCAGAAATCTTCTCAAGCCTCAAGTCGGCTAACAATGATTTCAAATAAGGGAAAACAAGATTTAAAACACACTTAAATACAAATTAAGATACTTTTTAATTTAATTCACTGTCTTCAACCACTGTTTTTATGTGCAGAACCAGTGTCTTGGAAGACCTGGATGTGATTTCTGTACCTTGAAAGTCATGTAAATTCTGTGTCATTTTTATTAAGAATGCACTTGTTTCTACTTGCATAAAGCTCTAAAATATTTTATTAGGTAGAAATTGTAAGTAAAAAATATTTATACAAATCCGTATCTTTAATCCTTATCCATTTAAATCACAAATTACTAAAAATGTCATATACATTCTGTGGTTAGAAGTGTGATTCCTGAAGAACATTCAGTTTTGAAGTTCTGAAATTGGAGTTCTGTAGAGTTGAGAACAACTGGTCTAGTTAAAAGTGCATTTTTTTTTTATCCATGGTCAGTACAGCACCCCTCCTGTATTTTAGGCCATAGAGAGAACACATGCGCCTGTTGCTCAGTGGTGACATCTAAAGTTTTCTTTCTCTTCCTCCTCAGGCCTGTGAGCACAGCTAAGACCATTGCCATGGCTGGGCAGGACCCCTCTCTGCAGCTGGACCGCAAGGGAGAGGGCACCGCTGACCACTCTTCTGCAACCCTTGGCGGCGGCAGTCGCCGAACAGTCAAAACCAGACCCTCTGTGAACCACTCGGGTAAGGCCAACGCATCTCTTCTGAAATTGTGGAGAACGTTAACAAGTGATAAAAGCTGTCCATTTGTAATTGCTTTCAAAATGTACAGTTTAAATATTTTATTATGATTTTGTAAAGACTATCTTGAAATAGATATATTTTGGTGTTCTCAGTCAACCTGAAGCTGTTTGTTCACAGGAGGCCTTCAGCAGGGATTGGAGGAGAACTTGTCCAGTCCAGATGAAGTGTTCCACACGGGACACTCTCGCAACTCGAGCTTTGCCAGCCAACATAGCAAAATCTCAGGTGGGACTCAGGGCATGATCAAAAGAACATCAGGTACAGATTATAGCTGATTACAGTATAAAAAAACCTTCAATCTAAACTTCTAATCATTTAGACTTATAATTGAATAAAATTGAGTATAAATTTTGATATAATACAGGACACAAGAGAAATGTTTGTGTTCTAAAAACAAAACAGACAGAAATTTTCACTTAAAGGGATACTCCACCCAAAAATAAAATTCTGTCATCAATTACTCGCCCTCAAGTTGGTGCAAACCTGTATGAGTTTGTTTCTCTGCTGAACACAAAGGAAGATATTTTGATGAACGATTGAAACCAAATAAATGTTTGGCACCATTGACTTCCACAGTAGAAAAAAAAATACTATGGAAGTCAATGGTGCCAAAGTTCTAATCGTTCTTCAAAATATCTTCCTTTGTGTTCTGCAGAAGAAACAAACTCATACAGGTTTGCAACAACTTGAGGGTGAGTAATTGATGACAGAATTTTCATTTTTGGGTGGAGTATCCCTTTAAGGAACACAAGTTTCCTTTTTTAATTTTAAATGCATACACTACCGTTTAAAAGTTTGGGGTCTGTTAGATATTTAAATGTTTTTGAAAGAAGCCTCTTATACTCCCCCAAGGCTGTAAAAACAGTAATATCTTAAAAATGTATTACAATTTATTTACAATAACTGTTTTAGTTATACAACAATAGTCATTTAGTTCTGTGATGGCAAAGCTGAATTTTCAGCATCATTACTCCGGTCTTCAGTGTCACATGATCCTTCAGAAATCATTCATGTTGGTAAACATTCATAAACGTGTTTATTATTATCAATATTGAAAACAGTTCCATCTTTTATTTTTGGAAACAGTGATGCTTGTTTTCTAAAGATTAATTGATCAATTGAAATAGAAATCTTTTTGTCTGTCACTTTTGATCAAAATTATTGATGAAAACAGTGAAAAAGAAATTGTTATTTTCATTGCATTCAATCTAACCATAAATAGATTTAGAGTTTTTTTTTCTTTTTCTTTTTTTTTTTTACATTGGAGAGTTTTCCTTTTCATTTGTACAATACTAAGTCACCGATGCACTGATTTGTGGGTTGTGTTTGTCCTTCACTCAGGCTACAGCACAGAGCACTCTCACTCCTCTAGCCTGACAGATCTGTCCCAGCACCGGCGGAACACCTCCACCAGCAGCAGCAACACGTCAGGAGGCACGTCTACAACTATCGAGAGCCCCGTAGAGCCGGAGAAAGAGGTGGTCAAACCAGAGAGGCCCCCACGTCCCCCTCGGCCTGCTCTGCCCCCAAACAGACCCTCAAGGTGGGCGGAGTCACTCAAAGTTATTTCATCGTCTTATGTTTAACTGCTCGAGCAAAAATGGGATGTAGCTTAAACACAGAGTATAACGTGACTGAGTATACTTGAAAGAAAAGAAGTATCTGTCTATCTACACAGGAGAAAGAAGGACTCTGTGGAGAGCCATCCCACATGGGTGGACGACACACGAATCGATGCAGATGATATTGTGGAGAAGATTGTGCAGAGTCAGAACTTTGCGGATGTCAGCAACAATGAAGGTATGTTGAGAAGCAACAGACAACTCCTCTTTAGCCCATTTATTTGGGTTTAACACTGATACAATACTGATACTACAATACTTATGAAAACTTGCCATCTCTGAAGCTCATCATTCTGTCACTCTTTCTCTCACAGACAGCAACTTAACACTTTTTATCAGTAGAGATGGTACCACAGCATTAAGTGGCATCCAGCTTGTCAACAGGTAAATCGGTAATCTTTTATATGCCTTTTTAACTTAGTGTTATAAATGTAGAAAAGTCTAGTAAGAACTGAATTATTCATTTATTGCTTATACTACCATTCAAAAGTTTGGGCTTGGTAAGATTTTTTTTTTTCTTTTCATATTTTTGAAAGAAGGCCTTTATGATCTCTAAGGCTGCATTCGTTTGTTGAAAAATACAGTAAAAGCTGTAATGTTGTGAACTATTATTACAATTTAAAATAACTGGTTTCAGCAACATATTTGCACTCAGACAGTTATGCTTCAGTATCATGTGTAATATGGTTCTTTTGTTTTTTGGCAGGGTGTCTGCGGGTGTTTTTGAACCGGTGGTGATTGAGAGCCATTAGAACACTGAGGCCGCAGCCATCACTCTTTCACAAAGCCTTTCACAACATTTCACAATGTTTTTTTTTTTTTTTTAAATGATGGAGAGCGCAAGACTGTACGTCAGAGTAGACAACTAACTTTACAAATTGCTCATCTTGTGGGTCTGACTTATTACAACCATAACACCTTAATCATGCATTACAAATGCTGATGAAAATGGTGGTGGGTACGTTTAAAAAAAAAGAATTAATAATCGTAAATATTTACAGCGGATTATGAGAATACAAACTACTTGAAATGCCTTAAGAAGTGAGGCACGATGGGAACTTCAGTCTAACACTGTGAAATATGAGGGCAGTCCAAAGGATTTAGACGGAAATTCAGTTCAATATTAGATTCAAATTTATTTTGTTTTAAAGAGCGGTCATTTAGTCTCTTTTATTTCTTTGTGATGCATTTCTAGCCCCTGTTATCTGCCGTCAATTTAGTAATTCAGTAACCAGTCAATTGGCCTGTGGTAAATATTATCTGAAATCATGTATGGCTGGCCATACAAGTATGTCTTAGGCAGAGAAAACCATTCTCCCCGTATTCAGCCATTTTCAGTATCTCAACTCTTGTGCTTGTTTGTCCGAGGTGGGCAAAGGGTTTGCTTACCGATGTTCCAGCTGGACTGGTGTAACAGAAATACACAAATATACTGTACTGCCCCCCTCTCTTTCACTTTCTCTTTCAGTAAATTTCCTACTTTGCAACTCAGTCTGTCAGTATTTCTCTTTCACTATTCAAATTTTTCCCTTTGCTGCTGTTTTCAGCTTCAAAAATTTGTGTGACTCGGTGCACACAACACAAACACAAACAGCACAGCCAAGCCATTGGTGGCATTCTTTCACTAGGGTTTTTGTCAGTATCAAAATGTTCGAATGACTTGTATTCATAGCGAGATTGTGTATTCAGAAGTAGAGCCAGACCGATATATCGGCAGGCCGATATTAGGCGTTTTCCAAACTATCGGTATCTGCAGTTATAATGGCCGATAAATGAATAATTCAAAAATAAAATAAAAACGGATGAAACACGCTTGAACCATGTCATGAGTGTTGGAGTTGTATAGTTTGTCCACCAGAAGGCACTCTACACCGTCCCTGTTGGGACACTCGTTGAGTCGGTCACGAGACATACATTGCTTGAATAACAATTAAAAGAACATCCGCATCAGTTCTCTTAACTCTAATAAGCATGACAAAATTTGTGACTATCATGTCCAGATTTGATGCTGTTAAATAAGCAGAGAGTGAAGCGGAATTAGCTAGTATTGGTTACGTTACGTTGTTACAGTGTAGTTGACTGACTATCCTTTTAACTTTTGACAATGTGACTAAAGTTTTTCTTTAATAGTGCGTGACAGTTATAGCAATGAGACGCATCATCTCTCCTTGGCCTGTTATATTGAAAATGTATGTTTTACAATTTGCAGTACGACGTAATCCATTGCTAAATTATGGCTCATCATAGACTAGCTTACCACAAAGCTAGCTAATGCCACTATCATCAGTCTGTTGTGACAATAAAAGAAACAAGTTTCTTTTTAAAATGCATTATCATATTATTTTAGTTAAAGCTCATAAATAACTACAAATAACTAATGTTAGGGAAATCTGTTCATGTTTTGTTGCGCGTTTCTGAAAAAAAAAAATATCGACCGATATATCGGATTTAAAAATAAATCAATAAATATATGTATCGGTATCGACCTTCAAAATCCTTTATCGGTCGGGCTCTATTCAGAAGCAAGAGCAAATGATTTGTAGAGACCGTGTTGTAAGACACAGCTGAACAATTGCATTGTTTTTAGAACTAGATCAGAGACAGTGACTCATAGTCACACGTCTGTTCTTGGCAACTGTGTTTCTGACCGGCACCTGGTGTGCGCTAGGAAACAGTGTACAATAGGCATGACTGAAACAGAGCGGAAAGCTCAGTTTTCTGTTTCTCTGTCATGTACTGCTTGTTTGTCATCTAATTCATGATCTTAATCATGGACATGAATCTTTCTCAGTTGATCTGAGAGCATTGACCACAAATTAAAAACTGACATTGTGAGTTTTTTTTTAATACTCGCATCGCACACTTGTTTTTTGTCAGTTGAGAGAAAATTGCAATGTGGGCCCGTTGTTTTGTGAAAGCCCATTTTTGAGTTTGTTCAGGGAATTTTTGGCCCTTAAATATTTCACCTGTCTAGTGGCTTAAAAAATGGCTGATTCTTAAACAGAATCACTGTTCGCATTTAAAAGTTTCCAATGTATTTTTAGTTGTATATTTAGTTTTAACGTAACAAATGAGTCTGGCATGTTCCAGCTGCTTCTCTACAGGATTAATACTCCTGGAAATGTAAAGCAACACTAACTTTGAAAGGAGGAAATATACGGTAGTTATGCGGCCTGATAAAGCCTGGTGTTCTGGATGTTTCTAATTAGCTAGTGTAAAGGGATTCTCTAAAGACACTGAAAAATGTATCTAAATGTTTTTGTTGTTTACTCTTTGTACCTGTTGTCTACTTTATTAGCTGTTAAGAACAATAACTCTATTCTGTCGTATCTGTTTTTCGAACCAGCTGGCTGGTTCATTTGATGTTTTTTGTGGGATTTTTTTTTTTCACTCAACCTTGATTCAAAATATTTCACTTGTCTTAACATTTGTGATGGCATGAAATAATGACCATCTGTGACTATTGTTCTCTTTTCTTTCTTCTCTCTCTTTATCTAACAAAGACTTTTATAATGTTGATGTTTTTAGTTTTTGACTAATCTGTGATCTTTCTAATGTAGATGTGTGTGTGTGTGTGTGTGTGATCTATTTAAGACGCTGTTGCAGGGAGATGACTGGGGGTCTGTATGCAAAAGTTCATGTTGGAAGCAAGACAGATGATGTAATTTATTATAAGTTTTACATTTCAGTAATCTGGATCCCTGTGATGTTGTTTACTTGACACATGTTCATTCACGTAAATCAATATATTGTATTTTATCAGTTTGAAGAAAATAATTAAAAAGACCAAATGGAACCCAGCAAAATATTTGCATGTGTGAACTGTACTGAGTGGCACAGGCTCCAGGATACTGAAAACCTTAGATAAATATATGTATATGTTCACTACAACAGCACTTAAATACTGAGGACTAACTAATGTCACTCACACATTGTCCAGAATGTTGATCTGCATTTCTCCTTTACTATCGTAAAGGATTTAAGCTATGCACTTAGAGAAAGCTTTTCATGATAACATCCATTTTAATAACAGCAAAATTCATTAGAAAATAAATTGAATTCTGGAGATTTCTTTAAAAGTACATAACATATAAATGAATTTACCACTAAAGTACTATGGAAATAAGTTTATTTTTCTGATTGTGACAAATATTTATATTTTAAGATCACATATAAGCAATGTGGTGTTTCTCCAAAGTTTTCTTGGTCTTATGTTTGGTTTCATGCATGGAGAGGATACTTTCTAACGATGGACCGGAACTATATTTCTACATTTAAATGTGAATGTTTCTTTCTTCTTTAATGTAAATGTCTGATGAGGTTGTCTATATGTATTATGTTGGGAAAATAAAGATAATGTTGGATATTATAATACACAATCTTTGTGTTATTTATTTAACAACATCCAGCTAATTATGAATTATTTACTTGTGAATTGTGTATTTTTCATTGCCCGCATACAGAATAAGTGTCCAAATGAAAAATAAATGTTCAGTTTAAAACTGTAATTTTTATTTACTAGAAATGAAGCTGAAACTAAATGTGTCCAAACTGTCCCATTGTGTTTAGTTTTTGAAATAGAATTAATTTACTTGCCCCCAGTTTCATAGACGATACATAAGCCTTGTCCCAGACTAAAATGCATGAGTTGTTTTAACTGAAAGCAACTTTCACTAACATATCTTAAAATATGTCAGTGCCATTGTGTTGTTTCAGTAGTACACCAGTAATGTTTTTTAAAAAAGCATAAATATATGAGCACATTTTTAAAAGATACTATCCAAATTAAACTAGGGCCTAATCCTGGCTTAATCTAAGCCATGCATGTGAAACCGGATTTAAGTTTATTATTTTTAGTTCCTCTGAAATTAATTTAATATTGTTGAATATTAATTTAACATTTAATATTCAACAATATTATTGATCTATACTTTCATGTTATCACTGTGAATACACTGCTGCTTTGATGCAATATGTATTGTAAAAAGCGCTATATAAATAAATGTGACTTGACTTGACTTGACTTGAAAGTTTAACTTTATGTGACACGTAGACATAATAAATTATACCAACCCACTGATGCAGGGACCAGTTCCGTCATTTAACATCTTTTTCTTTTTGTTTTTTTGCGAAACTTAACTGGCAGGGGGTTTATGCTGTTTTATGTATCATCTCATGTAGTTCGGCTAACGGGTTACTTACAACAAAACTAAAACTAAAACAGAAATAAAGAGACCGCTTGAGAGACGTTCGCCTAAATATTTGTCTTTGAGCGCCCTCGTGTGGTGAACAATAAAATTACCACAGTGAGATAAAAAAAAAAAAACTACATTTCCTAGCACGACTTCCGTTGTTAGTCGGAAGTAGATTTCATAAATTTTGGTTCCATACGGAAGTGGCACGTACATAATGGTAAGATTAACTGAATGGATTTAAAAGTGTTGTGTCTTTGTCGTTTTCACTTTAAATATATTAATATTACACTTTACAGGGCGCCACGTTGTTTCTAGTGATTAACTGTCAGACTTTCTAGTAACTGCGATAAATAGTGAAGCTACTATTTTTACACTGTAGTTCGTACATAATTCACCCATATTAAGATAGTTATTTGTCCGCTTACATTGATTTATTCAACTTCAATATTATACATTTGTTCATTTCTTTATGACCGCTGTTGAATGCATAATTTGCTCTGCCACAGAGATTCGGGCATTTAGTAGATAGCCAATTGAGTGCAGGGATGACGTCAAAACGTTACCTCGAGATCTGCTGGACACCTATGGGGTTTTTATAATGTTTTTGTTTGTTGTTTTCTATTTAGGGGGGAAATACGGTCTGTAACGTTTGAAGTTGTTATGTTTATTTAAATATATATATATTTCTATTAAGTTACTAAATAAGTACTTGTGGCGTGTGAGTGTGTGCAGTTTACGTTATTGATTAGAGAAAAACGTTCAATTATATATAACAAAAACCCTTCAAGTATCTTCAAGTTATATTTACCACAGTGTCAGACCTTATTTTAATTAATATTAATCTTTTGTCTTTTGACTTCATCTCTGGACCACTTAATTTTTGCTAGATAAATTTGAGTTATCATTTGTTTCTCAGTTTGGATTATGGAGAACATTACAAATCCTAAATGTTAAATCCTCAAAATGTTATGTTTGTTTTATATATTGACATATTAGAAAAGTGAGACTTTGAACCCTAAAAACTATTTTTTTTTTTTCAGGCAACTGGAGCAGATCAAGCTGTTGGCTTTGGTCTTGTTGGCTTTAGTCTGTTACTGTTCTCATATTACACTATTTGGGTCATAGTCTTGGTATGTTTTTTTTTTTTTTTTTCTTAAGACATGATTTTTTTCATATGTTACTGAACAAATATTAAAATTATCAAACATTGATGCAAACTCTTCTGCCCTTGTTCCAGCCTTTCGTAGACAGTGACCATGTGATCCACAGCTATTTTCTTCCACGAGAATATTCAGTCATACTTCCTGGAGTCGCAGCATTAATCCTCTTACTATTTGTTGGTAAGTAAAGCAAGCAATATGTCACAACCATGTTAATTACTCATGCCTCAGGACATACTAGACATACGAGTGAATGAGACGTAACCATTAAATCTTTATTATTATATTATTTATATTATTATATTTCTCTGTTTAATCTTGTGATCAAATTTACCCTCATTTTTTCAGGCACTTTCATAGGAGTCGTAACATGGAAGAATCGAAAGCCTAAGAAAATGGTTTAGGACCCTTCATGTTGCTGTGATTGATCTGGTCAGAAGAACGAACTGTGTTGATTTCACTCATGTACCACTTCCTGTACACAGCCACGTGAAATGCTCTCCTGGATTCCAGTCATGTTCATGTGTTTGGTAAAATAAAAATAGAGTTCATTTTAGTAGCCAAAAGCAGTATTGAACATTTAATTAAACAGTAGTTTAATTGAGCTTTGTACATCCCGTCTCCACAACCTTGACTTTAGACCACACTGGTTGTGAGATGTTCAGCTTTGGAGATTAATGTCCATAATCAGGAAGTTAAAGGGAAATAATACATCATACAATACATACATCATACAATACATCATAATTTCGTTATCTAAGACAACGGGCTAGATATGTATGTACTTTATATCTGGATGGCTTCTAAATGGAATTTCAACTGTTCTCTTATGTTGTAAATAAACATATTTATAAAGTAGAGTGCTTGCTTCTTGCAGCAAAATAATTTAGTACAATAATCTAAAAAGAATGAGAAAGAGAACTTTCTGTAAAACCATACACAATCCCACATAAAAATAATAAAATATGCAACATTTAGTACAATGTCATGTGTTTGTTTCTCTCACCCATTTTATATTTATTACTTTATCTATTTTTTATCTATCGATATATCTATAAAACTCATACAATGCGTGTCATATATCATAAACTATTGTATGAGATTGATTTATTTCTCGACAGGTGACATTACTCTGTATTTTGTATAGTGGGCTACTGGGCTATATTATATATAATATAAATGTATATTTAAAACATATGGACCTATCAATGTTGCACTTTATATTCATATTTACTATTCAGTGTTGTCTATACTCTGTCAGTTTGTAGTTGTGCTGTATGTATTCAGTAACTGTGTTTGCTGTTGTGGTTGTGGGATGGGCCGCTGCAGTGATGAGAGAATGATCGAGCGCGAGCAGCGGCTCATCACACACACACACACACACACACTGGCCGTGTCATGTCACGCAGGGCAGAACCAATGCTCTGATCTTCACGGACGACGACATGTATTAGTGACCACATTATAAATCGCACGGAGGTGAGTACATAATATTTTTATTTATTAGACTATCATATTCCTTTTTATCGAAGTGAAAGTAAACTCAAGTTCAACAAACGTCTTCCCGTTTTAAAATGTTCTGTTTGTTAAAATGTACATCAAATAGGCTACAAACCACGTCGGATTCACAATTTTATAAATCTAAAACTTTATTTCGGACTTGGTTTTCTCTTACTTCTGTCCTTCATACGAGGATCTGATGACAGAGGTTTTTTAAGCCACAGACCGAGGGAGGAAAAACCTGAAACGAGATTGGAAAATTGAATTTCTTCATACAGAACATCTGATTACCATTTCTGGAGACAAATAAACCTCTGATTGAAAATTTCTCTGGCATTCAGTTGACAGTTGACTCAACTGAGGCAAAATTCTCTACAGTGGTTAGTAACTGTGATTTCCTTGCGTGCAAACAAAATACTGATGTCTTTAAAGAGTAGTAATGGGATGCTAGATTTGTGCTGTGACCCACTGCAGAGGCTCGTTTGTTATCCCATGATGATGGTGCAGTCAATAGGCTACTAAAGACGGATTTCAAATCATTTGATATTTTCCTGTCTGAGTGACTGTACATTAAGAACTCCGAGACACTTGAATAGAAACAGATTTTGACTTGTTTGTCTGTTGTCAGGGAGACAGAATTCTACCAGTTTCAAGATGATGACAAATCCTTGCCATTAAATCATGAGTATAGAGTGCGTAACAACTTCTCACTTTATTATTATTATTTATATAAAACATACATATATTCAACTATTTTTTAAAGTTTAGTTTTGTATATAAAAATCAATAGGCTACTGATAAAACGACTCAGTGATCAGTCAGTTAACAAACCTTACATCTGTCTGCATGTGGTTTCTACTAAGGCTTTGCAAGAACTAAATGGCTATTGTATGTTGTAGATGGAGATGTCAGGGCCAAGTGTAAGCCGACATGGTCGAACAGTGAAGAGGAAACGGTGGGGTGGACTGAGGCAGCAATTGAAACTGCTGGGTCTGTTTGAGATCGACCAGCAGCATGAGTTCTACAGTCTCACCTGTATGATGAAGGAAGGGCTGTCTGCCGCTGTGCAGAACAACCCTTTACGTGTGAGTATTCCCGTGTTTATGAACCTACATCCCATCCAGTCCCTATTGAATATCACTTTTCCATTTTCAGGTAGCCTAAAGATTACAGAGGGGAAAATGCAGTCAGAGCAAGAGTGGTGTTGCCCTGGGGTCCATATAATATATATAAAACAGAATTTACTTAAAAAAAATAAAATAAAAAATAAATCTGACTATTCACAAAGCTATTTTAAAGCTTCACCAAGAAAATCTGGCCTTTTATTGGGGGGAAGAAACCCCTTAATTTAGAGTTATTTTAGATTTTCTTTATTGTTTTAATTGTGTCTTTATTAATCTAATAAATTAATAATTAACTAGTGTTAGCATATCCACCACTCAAACTGCTATGAATAAATGTATATGGACAGAGATGATTGTAATCAAACAGGTTTGGAATCATGAAATCAAAATCAAAAACCAAGTGAACAGTAATCAAGAGAAGCTGAAATGTTAAAGCTAAAATCAGCGGCTTCTTGTTAGCCAAGAATAAGAGTCCATGTAGAATGCAGATGGTTAAGTAAATAATAATCATAAGTATAATATCTGAGCTTTGCTGTATTTTAGATGAACAAGATACTTTTCCCGTCTGAACTTGAATGCAAGCATTTTTATGTTGTAAACCATTTTATAAAAGGAATAAGACACTCAATCACTTGCTATATTGTGAATATAGTCATGGTTAAAGCGCATCTATTTATCATAGTTAATGTTAATCTGAACATTTACTAATATATATTTTTTTAAAGTCAAAAGTATCTGTTAACATTTGTTAATGCACATGACATTTTGTATGAATTGTTTGTTCATGTTAGTTAATGCATTTACTAAGGTTAACAAATAAGACCTTATTGTAAAGTGTCCCCTTGTTTTGTAGTGTGGTGGCACTCATAGTCATGTGCTCGATCGCTAACAAACACACAGACACAGATGATGTTGCAGACCCCATACTCCATTGAATCCAGTCTGCCTATGCAGCAGTATGACTCATGAATGTGCTGCCTGTTGTCCAGGGCTTAAAGCATCTCTCTCGCGCAGTTAAACAACAAAAAGAAAAAAACACTGGTACTACTAAAATATGAATACTCATCATTACTGATCATATATTTTGTTTTTAGGATGAGCTGTGTGAAGATGACTACAATTTTGAGTTTACTCAAATCCATAAGGTACATGTAGATGAATGGAAAAAGCGGACACTGCTTACTATAATTTTAGCTTCTTTTTTTTTTTTGCTTTACTGCACAAAATGTGACATAATAACTAAGCAGCTGTTTAGCGTTGGCTTGTTTTGCTTTAATTATACATAAGAAGATATGTATAATTTCTACTGAATCTCATCAGTTGTGTTTGTGTCTGTGTGAAGGACTTCAGGATGGATACGTATGCTGGGCCGGTGTTTTCCAGTCTGCGGCGCTCCCTGGGGATGACAGAGAAGGAATACCAGCAGTCCCTCTCTTCCGAAGGCTGCTACCTGCAATTTATCAGCAATTCTAAGAGCAAGGCAGACTTCTTTGTAACGTAAGTCAGCATAAATGTTTCGCTTGCAGGAGCATAAGCAACAGAGACAGCATAAAGACAGACTGCTTATAGAGGAATTAATGTAAGAAATCACATCGATAGAGGTACTGCATTGGTGTGTATACTGTATATATACAGTGCTGTGATGAGATTAACATTTTGAGCTTTCTATTCACCAAAGAACCCTCAGAATAATGTATCATGGTTTCCACAGACAGACTGTGTTAAGCAGCTGTTTCAACACGCAGTAAATCAGCATACTACAATTATTTCTGTAGGATCATGTGACACTGAAGACTGAAGTAATGATGCTGAAAATTCAGCTTTGCTGTTACAGGATTAAATTACATTTTAAAAAGTATTAGAATAGAAAATGGCTATTTCACAAATTTACTTTTGTAATTTTTTTTTTAACAAAATTACTGTATTTTTGATCAAGTAATACAGTACAATGTTGAACATAAAGAGACGGGTCAGTTTAAAAAAAAACCCTCTCTGGATCTGTAATTAAACTTTGTAATATCAATATGTGTGTGTTTGATATCAAACCAAATGTCATTTAACACACATTTGTCTCTCCTCTTACCAGTAATGACAAGCGGTTCTTCTTAAAGACACAGAGTAAACAAGAAGTGCGATTTCTCTTGACTAACTTGAGAATCTACATGGAACATCTGGAGAAGTATCCACACTCTCTGCTCGTCAAATTTTTGGGTGAGAAGCTGGCAGCTGGTAAATTGACTTTAGCAAATGTTACTGGGCAAATATTTTATATAGTTCATTCATATGCATTATAAAATTGAGGCGATAGACTTAAAACCCTAAATTCTGATCTTTATATCGCGTCCGTTTAAGAAATGGTCATGCTTTATTCTTAAACAGGTGTTCACAGAATTAAAATTGCACATCAGAGGATGGTAATTATTTCATTTATTAAATATCTTTAATTTACTGTCAATATTACTTATTATCTTATGGACCCAGTGGTACATGTTATTAAACTCTATTGGTTTCCTGTGTGCAGAAGTACTTTATTGTGATGCAAAGTGTATTTTACCCTGATGACAGAATCGCTGCAAGGTAAGGCTTGCTGTGTGTTATAAATGGAAATGGTGTTATCGCTCTGTCCATTATAAGTCCTGTAAATATTTAATGTTCCTCATCTCCCCATCACATATGGAACTTTACTTTTGACCTACTGTAATCCACAGCCTTGCATTAATTGGTCATTAAATTGCATTGCCCTTTAGGTGTTACTTTTGGCTTGCACTTATAGTAAGAATAATGATCTAATCCATTACTCCTCCTCCTAGCTTTACATTCATCCTTCACTCTCTCAATGTTTAAGGTATGATATAAAGGGCTGTGAGATGAGCCGGTGGACAGACCCATCCCCTGAAGGCAGCCAGATCATTGTTGTTTTAAAAGATCTTAATTTTGAAGGACAGTTCATTCAGTTAGGTAAGGTCAGTTCCTTGTTGGCAAAGGATATGTGATGTAGACTTCATCTGCACCATTACATTCAATCTTATAATAGCTCCTTGTTCATATGACAGATCAACAGCGTCCTTGGCTCCTGCGTCAGGTGGAGATCGACACAGCCTTTCTTCAGACACTCAATGTGTTAGACTACAGCCTCCTGCTGGCCCATCAGCCCCTGCACCAGGATGAACTCAGCGAGAATCTCTCTTTGGGAACACTCATCATGCGTACCAAAAAGTGAGCATAGTAAAGTTTAGTATACCATGCATATAGTCATCCATAAACAACCACAGACATTTACAAAGATGTTTTGAAGGAAGGTCTGCTTGTGTATATTCTGTACATATTTCAAATGATCCTAGTAAATTAGATCTAAATGACCTAAATCTAAATGTCAGGCAAGTTAATGTACACTATTACTATTCCCATAAACAGCCAAGGTGTGACCGTGTTTTGAAAAGCGAAGGTTAATGTATAGTGAATGGAAACTTTAAACTTATTATTTAAAATCAATATTTTTATTCATAATTGTGTCCTCAATGGTGTACAAATACCTCTGCTAACAATGCACGTACTTCAGAAAATATAAGGAATAAAGAAGGCATAACTCCTATTACAGTAGTTCATGTTTTTCACGGTCAGTAATTCATACTGTAACATTCGTTTGTTCGTTGTGTCAAGTTGAAGTTTGTTTGAAATAACAAAGCTGTTCAACCGAAGGACCACTCAACAAAGTGCTATTAGAAGACATCCTGTCATAGCTTTTTGGTACATAATGGCTACCGTAAATGCAACACGCATTTGAAAAAGCGAGGTGCTGGAGAGCACAATTCGTTTAAATGCAAAATACATTTGCCCCGCTAGATGACAGAAATTCCAACACATTGTCCCTTTAAGGGAGATGCCAGTCTTATATTGTCCTGCAATGTTTTTTTCCCATTTTTTTTTCATTTCGAAGGATGCAAATTTGATTAATTTCAGGAAAGTATCTATTTCATTCCAAAGTAAGAAATAAATTACAGTAATTAATGTCTCATAAGGAATAGCAATAGTTATTCTTCAATGATGTATACAGCCAATAAATTGAAGCTCTGGAGGGGCCAGGCTTCAAAATGTGAATTTATCTCAACACACTGTGATTACTTAAAATTGTAGTAATCTCAATTATAGTAAGTCTATAGGTTTGTGTAGTTTGGTTTTCAAAATCTATTCTTGACACAGTCAGACGCTACACAGATGCTTACCACTATCCCACATATATATTCAACTGAATGAACTTAATTTTGAAGGACAAAGTAAAATTGTCCTTAAGACTGTAAGACTGTAGTAAGACTGATGTGCACACATATGATAGAGATAAACTTTATATGATTAAGAATACTGATGTTTGATTACATGCTTCCATTGTTGTCATGGTTTACAAACAATACTTACTTCTGCTGCATCGTATCTCTGTTTTTTCTTGACTGTGAATGTTCATGTTCACATCTGTTTCCAGATCCTTTTTCAAATGCCCAATAGCCGGCAGGCATGTAGAAAAATAATATTTAGAATTAATGTAATTTTTAAAATAATGTCTCAAAGACATAACACAAACTAAATTACTACACTATAATAGCCTACCATACTACCATTCCGTCATTCATTAAATATCATCTCATATACAATATATTATAAAAACAAAATCATTTACGCTACTCATTTTGATTTCCTTTGAAACCTTTATGACTTTGTTTCTTCCATAGAAACCAAAGCACATATTTAAAGCAGAATGCCCAGCTGCTTTTCCATACAATGAAAGTGAACAGTGATCACGGACTGTCAAGCTTGTCAATAAACAACTTAAATTTTAATAGTTATCACATGACTTCAATATGGGCTACTTTTATGGGTTTTTGGTCCCCATTCACTTACATTGCATGGAGAAGAGCAACGTGAATAGTTTTGTCTATGTTTGTGTTCCTTTAAAAGCATGAAAAATTCAGGTGAAAAAATCTGCTGCAGAAAAACCAAGAGCTTCAATTGAGAAATAAGCGACAGCCAAATATTTTGATCAAATGTTAATCATTGAGTGGGGTAATGTTCTTTGTTCTATTCTCTGTTCCTCTCTGACTGGTTGTTAGGTCAGTGAATGCAGCATCCAGTCCTTCACATGCTGCAGAGGAAGACTCCGCACTCTCCGCAGGGTTAAATTGTGCAACAACACAGTGTCAGACAACAGAAATGCACAGTGGCAATGGAGGAATGGACAGTACAAGCCTTGAGGGAGACAAAATTGAGCAAACCAGTTGGATGGGAACAGAGTCAGCCAATCTACAAGAGTTGCAGGCCCAGAACCGGAGACTGCTTCCCAACATCAAGAACCCGCTTCATGTCATTGATGGATCAGAGCATCGTTACTTCATTGGAATTATTGACATCTTCACTGTTTATGGTTTCAAAAAGAGGCTTGAGCATTGGTGGAAAAGACTGAGATACCCACAGCAAACATTCTCCACAGTCAGTCCTCCAGCTTACTGTCACAGGCTGTGCCAGTGGGTTCAGGACCATACCAAATAAAATAAGACCGCTTGGAAAATAGAAGGCAGCTTTTAAGTTAACCATTTTGAAGTATCTGTTAATGAATAGCTTTGTTTAAATACATACGTTTGCTAATGAAAGTACTTGTTTAAACACTGTTCTTGCAGAAAATGCAAAAGTTAAAAGTTGTATTCATTTACAATTAGACGCGCAAGTAATGGTGCAGTGACCATTGTATAATGCAGAAGATACATAGGCATGAAAACATGAATATGTTTAATGAATTGTGTTAAACTGATTCATTGAAAAGTACATTTTGACCACTTAATAACTCACTGCTCAGAAAGAAAGGATTTTGAGAGTCAACTAGATGGTAAAGTTCATAGACAAACTTTAAGTTGGCTTGAAAAAGCCTAGCCAGAAAGTTTTAAAAAGTTTAAAACTGTTGTAGCATGGTTTAAAACGATTTATCATGTTTCTATGGCTAACACATTGCTAGCATGATTTAGTATGTTTTAACGTGACCATAGATGGATAGAGAAAGAAAGATTAGAGATAGAAAGACATAAAAAAGAAAGTTAGAAGAAAGAAAGATTAGTTAGAAAGAAAGATTAGAAAGAAAGTTTAGAAAGAAAGAAAGATTAGTAAGAAAAAAAGATTAGTTAAGAAAAAAAGAAAGAAAGAAAACAAGAAATATTAGTTAGAAATAAAACGATTAGTTAGAAAGAAAGGTAGATTAGTTAGAGAGAAATAAATGTTAGAAAGAAAGATTATAGATGGATGGCTATATAAATAGGCCTATATGAAGTTTATTAGTGCAGCGAATGGTAGTTTAATTGAGTCTAAGGATTCAGGGAGTTTAGATTTGCGTTTTTGTGTTATGCACTACTAGGCCACCGTAGCCTTGGCTCAATTTGAACATTCTGCAATGGAAGTCTACAGGATTTTTAATATTAATTTTTAAGAAAACTGAAAGTCAAAGCAATCAAAGATATAGCACACAGAGTCAGAACAGTCTGAAGGTCTGAGCTGAGTTTGGTAGTCGTAGCTTTAATGGTCTAGGAGGAGGCACTGTCTAAAATTTGTCTCAAAAGAAGAATAATAAGTTTACATACAATATCAGTAAGTTGGCTTTTCTAAGGCAACTTAATTATACATAGGCCTATCTAACTTAGAACTTATCAACAGCAGCAGGGTCCCATATTTTCCACATCTGTTATGTGAAGCTACATAAGTGGGCATTCGAATGTTTTTCTTTCCTCAAAATTATGCAGTATATAATAAAATAATGTATAAGATCAGTATCTTATATACTTTAAAGGTTTAGTTAGCCTAGATATCAAACTTTATGCGATTGAAGCCCATCTTGAACAGGTGAGATATCATGTGTTGTGCAATTTGTCAGCAAATCATGAAGTGTTGGATTTATATCCCTGGAGCTAGCAGTTTTAATTTTATTAGGTATTCTGTCTTACAGTATACTGTAAGTGAGATAAATACTTTTGAATTGCAAATTGTATGGCTTCAACTAAAATAAATGTTACAGCATGCATCATGCTTAAATGTGAATGAATCATGAATCACTAACATCCCAAAAGGTCAATGAAAGGCCTGTGTTTTTTGTTTTTGTTTTTAACAAAGGTCCGATAACCGATTTGACGTGGCCACAGAAAACATTTTTTTTTGTATTTATTTTTTCATAAAAAAAATAGGCTACTTTTTAAAGAATTTAATTTAGTTAAAATACTCAATATACTGTGTTCAAAATAACTAAAATAATAAAGGGGTTAAAGCAGGCCGTGTAGAGGATGGCTGATGTAACCGATGGTAAGATCATTAACCTCCAGGTTGCACAGTCGATTCAGCTTCATCCTGCACAGTCGATCCTGTTGCAGGGACAACCAACAAGCTGATGTTCCTGAAACGCACACAGTGAAAACGCTGACACTATGGATTTCAATGTCAAGAAACTAGCGTCGGATGCAGGCGTCTTCTTCACTCGTGCTGTCCAGGTATGAAATGACCCAGTGCTTTCTGTTTACTTTTACGGGAGTTGCGTTCAGCTATAAGTGACGTGCGTATAATTCAGTAGGATGGATGAACACAGCAGCGGGCTCGAGTGAATGAACGGGATGAACAGCTTCGCTCTGTTGGCCTTTATGGAGGCATTCAGACACGTCACTTTCTGTAAATTCTAATTTATCTGTCATTGTTCAAGCGAACAATCCTTGTGTCATTTTATGATGATCTGTATTTTCCTCTCCATTGTAAGCCGATAGACGCAAGCCAAGCCCGTATCCATTATTAATGATGGCTGTTCATGTGACAGTCACAGGCTGAATTCTCGCTTACAGAGTATTCACTGTTCACTAGAGACCAGTTAATTGAATTTATTTTTAAGATGCATGTTTAAACGTGCTTATGTTATAATTTTTCTAAAAATAAATAAATAAATATAGGCTATATATATATATATATATGACAATAAACAAAGAAAATAAAACGTTTAAAGTGACAGTTCACCCAAAAATTGAAAACATTCATCATTTACTCACCCTCATGTTGTTCTAAACCCCTATGACTTTGGTTAATCCGCTGAACACAAAATATGGTTTGCTACTCTTCATGCTAGGTTCCCCCATAAAATGAAAGAGAGAACTGTTCAATTGGACGGCTCCAAAAATGAGAAAAATGCTATCATTTTCATTGTGTCTGTACATCACACAAAGCTGCTTATCACTCATTTTATGGTACTTTTTTTCAATTATTATTATTTTTAAACAGTATTTAATTGCTGAAAGGAACATCTTAAAGGTTTTGGAACAACATCAGAGAGATCATTTTAATAGACCTTCTTGTATGCAGAGCACTGAATGATGTCTGGCCAGCTGGTGTGTATGTGTGACTGAATCTGTTTCCATGATGTGGGTGATTTGGCTTAAAAAAGTTTTGTTTTATTTTTTGTTCATTACAATATCTGTTATTTATTTTGCAGGCTGAAACTGTCTGTATGTTGTGACAGATATTTTCAGTAAAATGGATTCATTATTTCTGAAGAATACACCTTGTATAAGTCTATTTTCACACAAAAAGAAAAGAAAATTAAAGTCAGCATGAAATTTGCTTTTTAACAATTCATCATCGCGAGTTCTCACACACCAAAAACAAATGTCTTCATAATCTCTAATAAAAATCTGTAAATGTACTTCCCCTCTGGAATAGCCTTCCCTGACAGTGAGCTGAATTGAATGCCAATTTTTTCTAAAACCATTTAATTCCCAGTGGGGATTTAATACCCAGTCATGCCTCCTATTTTTCTCATTCTGTTTCACTTGAAAATATGCCACAAGTTGGTCGCAGCTTCCAGTTCACACGGGCTTAATACAAAATGCAAGAATTTTATTTAATTGATAATTAACTGATAACCAATATGTGATGATCCTAAGACATGTATATAGATAAAATTAGTCATCATGAAAATGACATGCATTCCAAGCTGTAAATGTAGACGGAATCCTTCATGCTGAGTCGCAGCGTGTAAATGTGATTTATGTCTTTTTTTTCTCTGAATTTAATGCTCAGTCAGCAGGGGTCTTCCCTGTGTGAGAGTGAAATATCAAACACCGGCATTATTATTTTTTTCACCTTGTCAGAAGAAACCTTTACTGCAGGTCCATTGATATTCCAGGAGAGCCAGAGAGCATTTGGTCAACTGTTTGGTCCGCTACTGATTTTCAACAATGATTGAGGTTTTAGCTTCCATATCTGGATATTAAGTCAATATAATCTGCAAAGGCCCACACAAACCCGTGCCAGACAATACTTTTCTGACGCTCTTCCATTTTAGTCGTTATTCTTGTTAACACTGTTTGCCGTCCAGAGACCAGATGGAGGGGGTGGCCCCATCCCTATCAGCCAATCACCTTAAAGCATCCCTGCTTAACCAGTCACTGCTGCTGTACCTGTCAGGGATTTATTTAGGAGCAGATCATTATCACTGAAAGCCACAGATTTCTCATTGAGTTACTGCAATCAGAGCCAGTGCACATGAGCTGTAGATTACTGCCTATATGTTAGGCCTGCTCTCAGAGAACAGTTTTTTTGCAATGTATGATTGTGTTGGCCTTTTTTGACCTGTTATTTTTTGATAGAAAGAAAGTCAGAATGCCAACAAATCATGTGAATAACTGTAAGAGTTCTTCTCCCTTTCTTGCTGACAATATTCGGTCTTTGAAGAGTACAAGAATGCTCTGATATGAACGTCTGGTTGGTTGAAAGTCTGAATTGTTTCGTGTTTTCTTCAGTACACAGAGGAGAAGCTTGGCCAGGCAGAAAAGACTGAGTTAGATGCGCATCTGGAGAACCTGATCGCTCGAGCAGACTGCACCAAAAACTGGACCGAAAAGATCTTCAGACAGACCGAGGTGCTGCTTCAACCCAACCCAAGTAAGAATCTGGACATTTAATGTTTAAAATTTTGGTTCATATGCCTACGCCCCTGTATTACATTTTCTTAAAGAAGATATTTTGTTAGATGGTTTTAAATGTGTGGCCTTAAATCTGTTGGAAAATCTCTCATGTTGTTGACATTTCCCATTAACATGATGAACATGAACATGTTTGTTGGCTTACTTTAGTTTCAGTTTACTTTAATGTATCCATTTGGTTGATTACACCATGTATCTGCAAAAAAAAAAAAAAAAAAAAAACCTTTTAATTTGAGAAATCAAATGTCTGCTTAATTCCTGTACAGCCAGCCAGTCAAATTATATAATGCCTGACAACCATCTTAAAACAGCAATGGTTCTCAGGTGTCACCATGTCAGGTGGTTTCCACATCACGTTTTGTGAATGCAATGTTTCACAAGGGAGCTGAGATGGACATCAAACTGGCATAGCGCTTAAATCTGAGCAGTTAGCAGTTTATGGTCAGTGTGCTGCAGGTTACTGCAGCGGGGCATTTCCTGTCATAAGTGTACTGGAAGGCACTTTGGATAAAATTGTCTGCTAAATTACTTGTTTCCTAACTACTGTTCAATTTTTTTTTTAATCAATAATTTTATTCAGCAATGTCACATTAAATGTATCAAAGGTGACGGCAAAGACTTCTACATTCTTACCAACAAATTCTGTTTCAAGTAAATACTGTTCTTTTGAACTTTATATTCTTCAAAAGTCACACTTTCCACAAAAATATTAGACCGCACAACTGTTTTTAACATTGATAATAATAAGAATTGTTTCTTGTGCTCCAAATCAGCACATCGGAACGATTTCTTTGGTGAACATAAATGAGCATACATTAAACACCTTACCCACCCCAAAATTGTATATCTCTAAATTTAGTTTTTATGTCGGCAGCAAACAACGGAGTAAACAACAAAAAATATGATAAGGCCAATGGTTTCAGATGATTTAGAACTCAATTTTGACTTTAGTACCTTGCAGTATTTAAGTTTTTTTTAAAGTAATTGCAAGAGGTTCAGAAGACCTAGTGATTGTGTACTAGTAAGAACACTAACCTGTTCTTTCTAACTTTCTCCATGCTCCAGTTGACCAAACTGGTAAGTCTTGTCTCTACTCCACATGGCCTGTGCTTTAGATGACCAGTTTAATTCCCAATTAATGGGAATTAAACTGGTCATCTAAAGTATAGACCATCCCCCCAATTAATGATGTTTAGTTTTTTAGACACAATGTGTGGATTTCACTCTTCTCACTATGCCTTTGTCATGCTAGTTTGTTTGAAAAAGGAGGATGAATCTTGTGGTTTTAGCCAGACACAAGCTCAAGCTTGTTATTCAGTCATCTGAATATCTTAACCAGATCTGGTTATCAAATCTGAATAATAAACTGACTGAATAAAGCACGATGTCCATCTTACTGATGTGAATCTCTGTTTAGGTGCCCGTATTGAAGAGTTCTTCTATGAGAAATTAGACCGAAAGATCCCATCCAGAACCACCAATGCAGAGCTGCTGGGACAGTATATGCAGGATGCTGCAAAGGAATTTGGACCAGGAACTCCATATGGTTCGTACAACCAACCAGAGTAAAATGAATATAATATAATATTAACCATTTCTCTGTTTTTTTTAAATTATCATTTTGCCTGCATTTATGCCAACTGCATACATTTTGGCACAAATTTGTAGTTTTATTGGAATTTTGCTATTTCACCCCCATTTCCTTTAATAAACCTCTTTTACACTAGGAACACAACATAATTACACTCAGGACCTTAAGAACAAAACTGTACCATTGAAACGTATCAATTTTGAATCACAGGGACATTTAACTGTAAAATGATGCAGTCTTTGCTAATAGGCTTTCATTCTGTTGGCAAGGCTTCAGAATTCAAGAAGATGGTGCCATTTGATCAGGTTTAGCCTATAAAGCAAATGCTTGTTTGCATATGCATACAAACAAATGCATATTATAGAGCAAATACAGTACATTGTAGTTAAAGACGCCTATTATAAAGTGTGACGTTAAAAATGATCTGTTTACCTACTAGAAGCTAGTACATATTAATTAAAAAATATGAAAAAATAATATTATATATATATATATATATATATATATATATATATATATATATATATATATTTATATATTTGGATGCTGTGCCTCATGCCTGACCTTGCCTACGGCACGATGTGAGTCAGGATCACAGCTGCCCAAGTTCTCATCTATTTTTTTCTTCCTGTTTTCCACTGTTTCGCTTAGGACATGACAAAAAAAATGAAACTATGATTTGTTTGATTTTTGACCAGTGATTGTTATATACTATGCTGCATTTTGAAGTAATCTAGCAATGCAAGTCTCCAAATCAAGTTAATGTTTTGCTGCAAGCTTTGTGTCACTAGATGGCGCACTTGCAGAGGTTGTTGGCAAACAGATTTCCTCAGATGCTTTTAGGTTAGATTTTCTTAGTGGTTGTGTATGTCTCTGTGTATGATTCTGTAACCATTTTATATATAACTAGTTACAGATGTATTTTTTTTTCTCAATTATTTTTACGAAATCATAAAATTTGTGTAAAAATGTAAAGGGGTGTAAAGATACCCTCATGTCACGATTCGATGCATATCACGATACCATATCGTAATCTTGCATTGTGAGTTCAGTAAGACATGGTTAAAGGTTAGCAAGAAATGTTGTATTTTATGTGGGTGGAAATGAATAGGCTTGGACTTGCTTCTGGCAATCCAATGCACAGGGCATTGGTGACACCACAATAAAAATATTTGTGATTCTGAAGCTGAAAATACAGAATTATTTTAGACTAATATGCTTGCCTTCTATCAGTGACTAGACATAATTAAAATAATGTAGGCCACGTTTTACTGGTTTTATAAGACATTTGGCATCATCAGGCGACCCACAAATATTGTATTTTACATTATATATACTGTTGTTGTTTAGTTTAATGTAGTACTGAAACTAAAACTATGTAAGCTTGATTTTTTTTTTCTCGCATTTTCATTTTGGGGGAACTCTGGACAGTACAGGTTGCCACTATTCATGATACATATTGTTGCGTTTTTTATTTATTTATTTGCAATATATTGTGACTTGAAATATTGTTACACTCCTAATAATTTAAAATAGTGATGCCTGTTAAATATTTAAATTAATATAATCATGTCACTGCAAGACATGTCCATTTTATAAAAAAAAAATAATAATAATAATCAGGACCACTACCAAAATAAAAATGAATATAGAAACATGAGGAAACAAAAAATAGTTTAATTTACATTGAAGCAGAATCAGTGGTTCATTAGTGATTTATTGAGTTTATGATTGTGACTGAAGAATATTCATTAAGCTGAATGATGAAGATGCCTACATGCCTAACAGATGAGTCAAAGATTGTTATGTCTACATCTGATAATCTTATCACACCATGTTCAACTCCCAGCGAAATGAGTTAAAAATCAAACCAAAGCAAATAACTCGAAGCAATTCCATCAAATGTTCATGGTTCGTTAAACAAGTTAAACAGCTTGAATATGATTTGACAAGAAAACGTTGAAAATGTAAGTGGAATTGTATGTGATGTTATGTTTTGTGATTGTTTACCAGGCAGTACTTTGATCACTGTTGGAGAGTTCCAGAAGAGGTTAGGTGGAGCAGAGCGGGATTTCTTACATACATCAGCCATCAATTTCCTCACACCTCTGAGGAACTTTCTAGAGGGTGACTGGAAAACTATTTCGGTAAGTGGAATTCATAATCTTGACATCAGATGGCTCACTTCCGTCTAGTGTGTTGGCTAACATATATTGGCTGATAAAATCTGTTAGTTACATTCAGATTTTTCTTTGGACAAGTCTCTGTAGAAAATAGTTCATAGGTAGGCCTACTGCTTTTGAATGATAGAATATCCTTTAATAGACAAAAGTTACAATTGTACAGTACCTTTTAGTACACAACTTCAAATGTAATATTGAATAACACACTTGCTGTAGATGAGGCATATGAGAGGAAGAAACTGCGGTATGCTCATCTGGCCACTGAGGCAGAACAGCGAGGATGAAGAGTCCAGGTTTATCCAGCGGAAGTGGGTTGTCGAGGATTTGTGGCACACTCTACAACCCGGTTCCTCTGAGATGTCAGATTCTGTGACCAAGAGTTTCGTCTAAAGATCTTATCTGAAGCAGCGGAAAGGAGCAGCAACTGGCTGTGGTTGAGACGTAAAGATTCTGGCTGGCTGTATGCGGGCCGTCACGCTACGGCTTCGTAGAATTCTTGAAGAACTAAGAGTCTGTTGGTTTATTTGTATAGTTTGCTTAGTAATTACAGTTATTACATTCCTGTGTATATTGCGTGACAGTCTTAGTCAAACGGGTTGAAATCAAACGTACTTCTTTAAAGACTGACAAAAGATTATTTGATTTAAAATGTACTTTAAAGTAAAACATGTTAACTGTTACCCCTCATTTGAACAGAGGTCTGAACTTAAATGTTTGTAATTCATGAATGCTTTGGAACACAGACCTAAGGTTTGCAGATTTGTACAGAAGTGAAAGCACTTAACATGAAAGTTTAAAATTGTAGATGTTTCATTTTACTCTTAGTAAATGTGCTGAACTAAACATTTCTTATTTAATACAAAATATATATTTGACAAAATAATTGCAAAAGTCATATGTCTAACCAAGTTGTGTTCCAAATTTAATGTTGATATCACAAAAAATGATCCCACTTAAAGGTTTTTTAGTATGCAAAAATTTTGACATTGACAGTAGACAGACTAAATGTGTTAAGAAATAATCATAAAATTGTAATTCCTTTAAGTACACTTAAGTTCCCTTTTATTTTATTAATATTGTCTGCATGGACTGTTTAAAAAAAAGTACTTTTGTGATGCGAAGTACAATACAAATACGCTTTCGATACAGTTAAGCACACGTTCTTTTTCTCAAAAATCTGTATGTTTTGTTTTCAGAAAGAGAGAAGACTGCTTGAGAACCGGCGCCTTGACCTAGATGTTTGCAAAGCTCGACTCAAGAAAGCAAAGTCAGCAGAGGCCAAGGCTGCTGTAAGGTTTATTTACACTTATTCAATCATCATCACATACCTCATGTTTATTTTTATGGCCCCTACCACCCACTTATTATCATGAAGCACTTGTGAGCTTTCAATATAGGATTACAATTTCTCAAGGGACAATTCAGAAAGTATGCCATGAATAATCAAGAATATTCATTCTAGCCCACAGCCCAGATCATGAGGTTATCAGTGACGACTATAAGTGCAACGTCTAAACGTGATCGAACAATGTGACCAAACACTGAAAGTTGGATGAAGAAAAAAAAAAACCAGACAGTTAAAGGCACACCGTGTAAAATTTTTCTATCAAAATATCTAAAAAACACTAAAACAATGTTATATATTTTGTTTTGTGTACTTTCATAATCCCAAATGTTTCTAAGAATGTTTAATTCCAGAGAAATAAGCAGTTTTAAGCAGGACACAAACTATGTCCGTGTTATCAATGACATATACCGCGTTAAAGTTTTATTTTGTAGAAACCATGGAAATAAGTCGCTTTACTATATTGTGTTTTATTAGACAGGTGAGCAACTATTTGGATACATTCATGGACCGAAAACAAATCGTTGTTATAAAAATCAACACAGTTCGTCTTTTTGTTTAAATCTGTTTTTCTTTTTTTATATCGCGAGTACCATATTTACCATGCCTAATATCGATCTAGCTCAATGCAGTGTGCAACAAGTGTCTGATATAGTAACCGCGGAGTAGTAACCGCTGAGTGAACGCACAGAGTCGCATTAAAACAACTTAAATATACTCAAATGTATCTAATATGATAAAAAAAGAGTTTCCCCACATATGCATGACCGGAAGAAGGGAAAGCGATCTGCGACATTAAAGCTTCACTGCTCTCAAGGTGTGTGTTGTGCTTGTCTCCCATTAGCAATCGCTCCAGCGGCCTCGTTCCCCTCAACGGCTTTCGTAACGTTAATAAATCTTTATTACATTACTGGTTATCCATGAATATGATTTGAAAGTCAAGTCTGTGAAATCAAGGTGTCATTAAGCTAAGCCTTTGTTTTGAATAGACGAATCCGGCGAAACTACCGGAAGTAAGCGGGGCGCCATTACTGAGCTGTTGCTGGGTCGCTGCTGGGTTGCGCCATTGCCTACTATTGTTTTAGTTGCAACTTGCGTCCACTGGAATAAACAGCCTGCGATTTACGACTGTCACTAACGTTACAACCTTATCCCTTGTATAATGTCGAGTGGGTAAACAGTTTCCGTTATAAATTGTTTCAATGGTGGCAGTAAAATTTCAATTTTGAAGAGAAAACACTGTGAATACCCTGGGTTGACTGCCCCTGTCTGGTGCCGTACGGTTTACACAGATTTCCTGGGCGAGTACAAGACGTGGACATTCACGTATAATAACAATTATTTAATGACATAAGTAAAAAAAAATATAATAAATATGTGATATAGTGATCAGCAAAATCTCCTCTCTTGCTATTTTTTCTATTCAATTAATATGCTATGGTCATTAAATGGCTTTCCTGAGCTAAATGTAACGTTATGTGACATAATTGTTTTCCTGCTGTTATATTGACCTCTTTCCATGGTTTAAAAACACTAATTGGTCGATATTATGTATACTTTCTAGCTGTAACGTTACCTTACCCTTGCCTGTTGCAATGTGAAAATGAGATAAATAATGGTAACAAATGAAAAACATGAATTTGTTTATTTGATTTCATTCATTTTATTTATTTATTGTTGCCAAATAGACGGATCTTTTTATAGTTTCCTCGTTAACAAACGTTAGCCTAGCTAGCTTGCCAAGCTATTTTCATGAATAACGTTAATCTGTAAGATCGTTTGTACCTTCATCTGTGACTGGAGGCCACTGCAGTCACAGATCAAACCAACAAGTCATTCTGCCTGGCTGTAGCTGCCATCGAGGGTGAGTTCGCGTTATCACCGAGGTTTGTTTACATACCGGTGCATATGTCTATGCCTGTGTAACAGCTCAGTAATGGCGTCGCCACAAGATGGCAGCCTACACAGAACGCTCGTCGGATTCGTCTATAAACAACCTCTAGTGGCAAAAAAGTACATAGTGTGCCTTTAAACCACTACATGAACTGATTCCTATTAATCTGTTTACATAGTGGAAGCATTTTTGAATTAATGTATGCATACTGTAAATTAGATTTACATGTGTAAATTCACCTTGACTGGAAAATGAAATAATCTTTAAAAAACCGAACTGCTAAATGTGATGCATGAGGTGATAAAATATGAGGTTTGGGTTTTAAAAAACCCACATTTTTAAAGCCAAACAATGATCAATAGCACTTTACAATAATGTCTCATTTGTTAATGCATTGTACAACATGAACTTACAGCATGTTTTAATTTTTGTAAAGGTTAATAAAATGCAGTCGATCTTGTTAGTTCACAGTGTGCACCAACTACTGTCAGATACAGGTAAATTTAGATTTCTAAAATGTACAATATATTAGTAAATGCAAAAAAATAAAATAAATAAATAATAAGATTAATAATACATTAAAAAAATTATAAAAAAAATAAAATAAGGGCTAATTTGTTAACATTAGTTAACTGCATTAACTAACAATTGTTAACTGATGTTAAAAAATTAGCCCTTATTGTTACTGTTACTATAGGTAATTTTATTCATTAGGCCCCAAAAAAGTGGCCCCTGAGTTCTGTAGTTAGAGTCAACCTGTGGTAAAAGTGGTGCTTCTGGTTTATTCTGTTTACCTCATTAAAATGGTAATTTACAGGGTCAAGATATTCCTTGAGTATAGCATTATATGGAAGCATCATTATCGAATGACCCTTTCATATGTTCTCCTTTCAGTTATGTTTGCTTTTTCTTTTCTTTTTTTTTTTACTTTCACTGAAAGGAATGAGTTTCTTTTCTTTTTTTGACTCTTACTCTGAGGGATGAGTCACCTGCCTTTTCCGTTTCCTTTTCTACATACAGTAGATACTGTTTGCTAAGACACACATTTAGGATGTGATTTTAGTGATTTTCCTCTTGATACATATACTGTTCAAATTTTATTGGGGTTATCTGAGGTCAGGACATTAGACTATGATTACCTCAATAAATCCAAATAAAATCTCTACCTCTATAAAGGACCCTGGTTGTTTGTTCCTTTTGTGTGTATAAGGGAATACAATTATGAATCAGTCAGGGTTTTTTCTTTTACTTTCCAATGGCCTCATACATTTGATTGTGTGCTCTGTGTCGGATCTTTTCCTTTCCATGAATTCACTAACACGTCTCTCTGTTGTCATTTGCACAGTGTGAGGGAGATGTGAGTATCTGAGTTTGTGTGTGTTTTCTCAACTGCCTTTCATCCTTGGCTGGCTCATGCAAGCAGTTACTTAGTTAGGACAGCTTTGATTAACTCTTGAACCACTTCAAATGTTGACTACTGTATATACACTCTTAACCTTTCAAAAGTTAGTCCATCAAAAGGTTAAAAATAAAATGAATCTATGATTAAAAAAAGATGTGTGTATATAAATATATAGTCAGTCCGTCCCAGTCCTGTGACCTGAACCCTATAGAAAATGAGTGGGGTAAACTGAAGAGAAGAAGCACCAACAAGACTCAACTTAATAGTCTTGGGGTCAACCTTTTTATTGCACAGGTAGTTCTAAGTCAGTTTTATCCCCGTTCTATATTATTACACTGTTTTCATTGAAGCGCACATACACATACATCACTCAGGTACAATCTGTGTACTTGATTCAGAGCGGACAAAATGCTAGATCTAACAAGCCGTAACTAATGAAAATAACGTCTCAGTTACTAATGTAACCCTCGTTCCCTGATTCTGAGGGAACGGGAGATGTCACGTCGAACGTGAGTGACTGAAAGGGAACTGTAAAATGTACCCTTCCGCTCAAATATTGGGCTGCAAACATCAGTAACAGTTTTAAAGGGTAACTTGGCAACTATTTCAAAGTAATAAAACCGTTAATAAATAATTTGGATGGTTAAATGGGATAGTTCAAGAAAATTCTGTCATTTGCTAACTAAACAGTTAAATGGACCCATTGACTTCCATAGTATTTTCCAATATATTCCATATATTCCATATTCCAGTATATTCCAAGTCTACAATGGAAGTCAATGGGTCCATTAACTGTTTGGTTACTGACATTCTTCAAAATATCTTTGTGTTTTTGATTTGTTTTGGTGACCATATGCTGTAAATGACTTTGTTGAATGATACATTTATGAAAAGTATGTATCATTCAACAAGTATTGTGTTCAGCAAACTAATAGATGATGATTCATGCCACAGTCAGAAACAATCTTGTCTATTTTGATAAAAATATAATACCATATAATATTTACAAGAGCTTGTCAAGGCGCATGGAGACCAGAGCATTGTGCTCTTCATGATACACAACAGTGCAAAGGTTACAAAGGAAAAACGGCTTTTGTTGTCTTCGTCCCCATTATTGTTTACAATACATTACTTATGCAAAAGACAAATTACAATAATTACTATTTATGGGAAGTAATGTGTTGGATACTTAAACACAGAGTAAAAAGCACAGAAAACAGATTGAGTAACAATAACGAAATACAAATAAATTGTCACGCTTTATATTTTATTTTATCGGGGTTAAGTGATAAAAAAAATCTGCCGCTGCCCTCCTAATTTCCATGTTTTGTGTGTGGGAGAGGTTATAGGCTGGTTTGTCGTGTGTGTGTGTGTTTTTTTACTTTAATTTGAAAATAGTTTTGTTTGCTGGGTTAGTTCATGTGGACGCATGATTCTCTGTAAAACTCTGTTTTCCCCCCTCCACCTGTAGGCTGCGCCTGACTTTCAGGAGACTAGGCCACGCAATTATGTTCTGTCCGCCAGTGCATCTGCGGTAAGGAGGCTGTAGACCCTTAGCATTAGAAGTCTCTCCCCCACACTCCCTCTTCCTTTCTCTCTCTTTCTACATGACCCTTATTTGTATATATTTGCACCAAACCTTTTAAATTTAGATTAGCAGGATGTCCTCCAACAATCTGTTGGTATAACACTGCACTGTTGTTTTGGATGAAAAGCATTAGCTAAAGGGATAAATGAATGAATAAAAGTCTCCCTGATGACACCTAACAGCTTTGAGCTTTCCATCGTCCCATCATCTCTTACTTTTTCATTCCACGCAGTGGGATAGTGAAGTTGGTGATTCATATCTGAGTGACAGAGAAAAGGTTGTATGAACTTGAATCTGAAGTGAAGCCTTAAGTTAAACCCCTCTTAGAGTAGTGTACTTTGAGACATGCAGTAGTTATTGTGTCTCGTCAGCAGCTTAGTGATGGTAGCATCTCTTTTCAAGACTTGTCAAATATGTTAACTCATTGTATAAAAACTAGTCCTGCTTTTTTCTCAGTCAGTGTTGTGCGTTTACCCCAGAAACATTGTCTTATTTACGTCTCCCGTCTTAGTGTTTAGTGAAGTGTGTCTGTGTGCCTTTCCCAGTGTGACTGATTAATGTTGTGTATTCAGTTGAATAGCAATACATAATAGTGGGTTGTAGTTTGTGTGTGTCCTCCTTTTATACATATATTATATACTTTACAGCTCAAAAGTTTGGACACAGCTACTCGCTCTTTACAAATATTCTTAAATGTGAGAAGTCTTTAATCTGTTAACTGTCGCCCCGCCCGCATATATTTGGTTTCAATAAGTATTTAAGAAGCAAATTTAGCTTCAAGCATGTCCAAACTTTTGACTGGTCCTGTATTATAGTTTGCATCTGTTTTTTGTTTTTTTTTCAAGTCATACTGATGTCATGTTATTGCAGAAGTCAAAACATGAAACCCCCTGCGATGAACATTTGCTGTGGAATGTGGGGGAAAAATACCTTGCTTTTATTCATTTACTTTTATTTAACAAAATGTCTGATTACATTAGATGGTCTCTTTTTTGATGTTACTTCAATTTAACCTATACATTTTAGTCAATATTTTTCCCCAGTGGGTCTATATTTGTAAAGTTATGTTGTCATCACTGCTCTTCTCTTGTTGTTATGCTGCATGTTCCAGCTCTGGAGTGAGGAAGTTGATAAAGTGAGTATTGGGCATCTGAAGATTGTCTGTTTTTAGACATGTCTTTGTTCACTGTAGTTCTCATGAAGCAATAAATCGCTGCATATTAATTTATGTAACAAATGTTGTTCGTATCCGTTTATAATGATAGTCTTTTGTATATATTTCCATCTGTACACAAATCTATACATCTGTCAGTCTTACAGAAGAAAATTTGATTTAAGACTTTGCTGAATATATAGATGTATATAAATATAAAGCGGTAGGAATTATAATGTGCTCTGTAAAAATGTTAAGAAGAGTAAAAAAAAGAAAAAGGCAACATGATCATGATTTATGATTGAGTGGATGCATTTTGTATTTGTTATGCTACCTTTTGCCAAAAGAGTCATCCCCCCTCTAAAATAGTGCTTGGTTGGCAAGAAATGTTGCTTTTTATAATTTCATCTTTCTTGTAAATGGGATTTTAGAATATTTACAATTGACATTACATGGACATAGAAATTACATTTTTCGCCTGACCGTCATATAAACAAAGCTCATTTGCTATAAACAATTCAATTTTCTGCTAGGTGCATGTTTCATGTTATTCCTAAATGCATTACAATCACTTACAACTCATGAATGATGTTAAGTGAGGGGGTGGCGAGCGGTTAGAGCGCGTGACAAGCAGATGTTGAGGCATGCGTGACGTGTCATGTGAGAGATGTGTGGGTTGTAGTTAAGAAGTGTGCCCTGTGTTGTGTGCGCTGTCTCCCTATGATTTCCTGTCCTTTCAAAAATGTCAAAAAAAAACCCAAAACAATATTTTAAAGATTCATAAGAAGATGAAAAAAAGTGATTATGTTGCGGAGTACTTTTTTTCTATAAAACAAGACAGAAATTGAAAAAAAGTTGTCTGGACATGACGAACTTGTTTATTGGCTAAAAGAAACAATTAAAAAACAAATCCAAGATGGCTAGACAGATTTGTAGACGGTGGATAATGTGTCCTGCGATTTTTCCTTTTTATTAGGGCCCGAGCACTAACAGTGAGGACCCTATTGAAACTGTTGGGATTATTATTATTTTTTTCTTTTTTTCTGCAAAGTAAGCGCCATTTTCGGGGTCGCAGCATGCTCAACAACTCAACAAATTTGGCACGCATGTCAGGACTGGTGAAAAATTTCGTATTTTGTGGGTTTCGCGAATGGGCGTGGCTAGCGCCACCTAGAAAATTGGAAAAAATTAGCCCCTCGTCCACATTCAACGCAGCTTTAATGTTTGTCTGTGTTTGCTTGTGGCTCCACCAGGCAGAGCATGAGCTGCGCGTGGCTCAGACTGAGTTTGACAGGCAGGCAGAGGTGACACGCCTCCTGCTGGAGGGCATCAGCAGCACACATGTGAGTATTTGCGCTTTTCACACTCACACTACTGTTCATTTTAAACATTGAAAACAGAATAAATTGCAATGGCGGAGTTAGTGAGTTAGTTAGTTATAGTTACACTTCATCCATACATAAAACATAACATTTCCAACTGGCATACATCAGTCATTTTATAATTCTAATAATAGACTGTATACACCTTAGATATGTAAGGGATAAATAAACATTTTAGAATGATTGAATATACTTAATTTTAATTACATTTTGAAAAATATTCATATAGTAAATGGTTATTTTAAATTGTAATAATATTAAATTTTTTAACTGTATTTTTGATCAAATGATTGCAGTCTTGGTGAGCGTAAGAGACAAAAACCTTTAAAAAATCTTACCCCAAACTTTTAATGTGTCTTTCAATTAAGGACAAAGAGACTATTTCAAATACATTTTCTATTGCAGGTGAACCACTTGCGTTGTCTGCATGAATTTGTGGAGGCACAGGCTGCTTATTACGTACAGTGTCACAAGCACATGCAGGACCTTCAGAAAGAGCTGAGCAGGTGAGAACTTCACTGCAAACTGCAAACAACTAACAAACAGTTTGGTAATTGACTTTAGTTCACATTAGTCTATTCTTGTTATGGATAGATGTGACAAAACCCAGGCTTTATCATACCCATTCCCTTTAGGAACTGGTTTCTAGTAAAAAAAAAAAATCACAAAACTTCTCAACTATTTTTTTCTGTTTTTTTTTCTTCTTTTCTTTGTTCTCAGTGCAAACGGAGATACGTGAGTCAATTTTTTTCATCACTCTGAAACTAAAATTTAAAGGGATTGTTAATTCAAAAATGTAAAAATTCTGTCATAATTTACTCACCCTCATGTCATTCCAAACCCTTAAGACTGGTTGTTAATCTTTTTTTTTTTTTTTTTTTTTTTTTTTAATCTGTATTTACCATATGTGATGCATAAGGGCCTAAATAAAATCTATCTGATTTTGAATTTGTGCTTCCAGGTTTCCTAATGCTTTTGCTGTGAATGCCTCCACATCAGGGGTGTCGACAGGCTCTTCTCCCCATTCCATTGCAACTCTACCTGGGCCTTCTTCACCTAGTCATCCCCCAAACCCCTCCAATGCCCTGGAGTCCAGCACCCTGAAGATTGAGGAGGTGAAGCCTCCCGCCACTGGCACTCGCAAGGCCAAAGTGCTGTATGACTATGATGCTGCAGATTCAAGTGAACTTTCCCTTCTCTCTGATGAGGTAGGGCATGATCGAAATTGGTTTTCCCTACTCAACAGTCAATAACATTCATTATATGTGACCCTGGATCACAAAACCAGTCACAAGTAGCATGGGTATATTTGTGGCAATAGCCAACAATACATTGTATGGGTCTTTGAAATTTGATTGATTGAAAACTTTATTGAACAACAATCGACATGAAGTGTTCAAAAGGATAAAAACAAAAGAAAGCCCAAAGGCTTGTTTCCATTGTGGTCCTTCATAGAAGACATTAAAAACTGTGAAGTAAGGGGGCATACAAAATACAAACACAATAAAACAGATAAGAACACAATAAAAAGAACGAAACAAGGGTCAGATTCCCAGTCATTGTACAATTTTTCTTTTATGCCAAAAATCACTAGAATATTAAGTAAAGATCATGTTCCATGAATATATTTGGTAAATTTCCTACCATAAATATATAAAAACATTTATTTTTGTAAATGAATGCAGGACAATCACGAACATAAATGGACAACTTTAAAGGCGATTTTCAATGTTTTGATTTTTTTTTTTGCACCCTCAGTTTCCAGATTTTCAAATATCTCAGCCAAATATTGTCATATCTTAACAAACCATACATCATTGGAAAGCAAAAAAAATGCCTATGTGACTGGTATCGTGCAGATGTCATCGATGGGCACTCAGCAAGGTCATGCCCAGGAGGAAGCCATTCCCCATTTTATGTTTTTATGTTTTAATACTTTTTCTTTGCACATTTGGTAGTGTTTTTTTCTTTTTTATATATAAAATTGTTTCAATTCATTTAAATTGAGTCTTTAAAAAAAGAAGATTTAGACTGTGGTATTTAGTATCGATACCGAGGTATTAGGTTCTGGTATCGTACTGAAGCCAAAATTGTGGTATCAAGCCATCCCTACTCTAATGTTATACTGCCAGTACACAAAGATAGATCAGAGTGACATTACATTAACCAACCATTCAGAAACGTCCTGTTCGAGACTCAAGGCATCACTCCACATGTGTTGTATCAAAACGCCCTTATCATTTAAAGGCATATGCAGTGAAACAGCGTGCTGAAAACTGAGCTGTTTTTGACCAGCATAAATGAGGGTTTTCTTACAATACTAATGAGAATGTTTAATTAAAGTATATAACAAACTTTTCATTTAGACTCTAAAGAATCAAATTAACTTATAATGCCATTTTCATTAATGACCCATTTAATACATATCTGAATGTTTCAGGAGGACGCATTGAAACACAGTCAGCCCTCAGTAAAGTGTCTTCTTGATTTTTCCTTCTCTCTGTTTCTTTCTGTTCTTTTGTAGCTGATTACGGTGTACACGGTGCCCGGAATGGACCCGGACTGGCTTATTGGAGAGCGAGGCAACCAGAAAGGCAAAGTGCCTGTCACATACTTGGAGCTCCTAAGCTAGACGCCACATCTTCTCCACAAATGCAAAGTAACACTCAATTATGCATGAACAAATACTCAAGCACTCCTGAACACTGAATTTACCTAGTTTCTTACTATTTCGTTTTTTTTTTTATACCTAGATTTACATTTAGGTCTGTCTTGTTCTGATGTTATTGTGCAGAAATATGTATTATTATTTTTTATGCCCTGGTTCTGTGTGTATGTTGTTTCATTTGGACACAATCCTGAATAAGGAATTTCTTAAAATAACTGATTTGTGACCGCTAGATTTCTATAAAGTCCCTCAAAGTGAAGAAAACAAACTTAAAAGCTTTGTGTTTGAGCTGGATGGAAATTTGTGTGTGATCATGTTCTGAAGATACTAAACATCTAGAATTTGCTTCTTTGCATGTTGTCTCACTCATCAAGCTTATATGTTGGTCTTGGCGTGGCATATCAGCGTGTTTGATTCCGAAAGAGGCATTTTTGTGTTTTGTAAAAGATTGACAAGATTGTAAAGGTATTAGGTGTGGTTATGATATACAGTATGTACATCATAGTATGTAATAAGATTGAATTTATTTACCCTCATTAGTAGTTATCCACATTCACATCTGCTCAGTCAGCACCTTCGTCTCTGTGTTCTGTGCTTGTTCCAAAAAGCAATGCATATTGAATGGATACAATTTGAATATCTAATAAAGAGAGTTTTAATGGGTCTTGATCTAGATGTTCTTGTCTAATGGGGGTGGTCGTGTCCAATCAGAGCCGGCCCGAGCCTTTTGGGGGCCCTAAGCAGAATTTGATTTGGGGGCCCCTCCCATGACGCGGAGTCACCTTTGTTTGACGATTATTGACACAAATGTCACGCAATAATGATACATTATAAATGAATAGGTTATGTATTAGGCTACAACAAAATTAATACTTAATAAAAAGAAAATAGATGCCTACTTAAATAAAAAAAATTGTAACAGTCTTAAAACTGTCTCAAAACATATAAAAGAAATTATTTGCTAAAATTATGACAAAACTGAGAAACATAACAACAAGCCTGTTTTTGAAAACTAAAAATATTTGGCCTACTATTTCTCAACTGTCTCAATACAGTGTAACTGTCCTCAAAAGCTTTATTATTATTATTATTATTATCGTAAGAGACTTTGTATTACATGACATAATCCAACAAAGTCTGTTACTATAATACCGGTAATGATGTTCTGGCGCTCGTTGTATGTGTGTATGCAATGTGTTTTTCCCCTCGGGTCTTGCCGTAGATGGGTCGTGCGCATGGGCTGCGCACTTGGTAGCCGTTTTAGCTTAAATTGTACCCAGCCTTAATCGTCATTAATGCATTTTTACCAGTAAGAATTCTTTACAATTCTTTACAAGCTTTTTAATTTAAGCAATTTAATTCCTACTAGTAGCAATTACAATTATAGAGCTCTCTAATTAAATTCGTACCAATAACAATTACGATTAGAGAGCTCTTTAATTTGATTTTTACTAGTAAGAATATAATTGCAAAGCTCTTTAATTGAATTGCAGAGCTCTGCAATTGTATTACTAGTAAGAATTACATTAGAGAGCTCTCTAAATCAGTTTTTACTAGTAAGAATTACAATAAGAGAGCTCTTTAATGCAATTATTACTAGCTTTGATTTTTACTAAGATTTGTATTACTAGCTTATTACATTCAAGATTATTAAGTTACCGATGACACAATAAAGTCTCCATTTACAACCAGGTAACGTTGGCCTATAATACCGGTATTGTGTTTTATGCATACGAATGTATTTTTGCTACTTAAAAGTGATCTTAATGTCTTTTGAAAGTAAAAGTTAATAACATTTCAGTAATTCATATAGAGGTAACGTTAATGGAAGAATTGGAAGGAGCGTTTAGTCTAAAACTATTTTCTGTCATTTGTGTTTCTTGCAATGTTTGTGCTTGTAATATCGTTTTATGCAGTGCTCGAATTGAGTCAAGTCTTAATAATTCTTTATCAAGCGGTTTTAATAAATAGTATATATTTATGCATATTATGTTCCTATATGCAGTTTCTATATGCATAAATATATAGACCATTTCACAAGATGTAAACAACACTGGTCCAGAAACACTTCCTGTTTCAGTTTGTAACTGTTTTCTTTATTTCACATGTAAAGAAAACATCTTAAAGATGTATGTTTAACTTTTTTATTCAGTTTTAAATGTTCTGTTGGTTGTATTTTATCCCAGCTTTTATGTGGTGTTAAAAAACTGAAACAGGAAGTGCTTCTGGACAGTGGTGTTTTCATCTTGTGAAATGTTAAAACCGCTTGATAAAGAATTATATAGGCTATATATATAATTATTCTTTTAAATTACTTACTAAAGGTTTGGATTTAGAGGGCAGCAGAATTTTCACAATTTTTCAGCATCATTACTCCAGTCTTCAGTGTCACATGATCCGTCATTTTAATAGTAATATGATGATCTGATGATCAACAAACATTTATGTAATAAAAATGTTTGGGTTTTTTTTAGGATTTTTTATCAATAGAAAGTTCAAAAGAACAGTTTCTATTTGAAATATAATCTTTTGTTACATTATAAATTTCTTTACTGTCACTTTTGATCAATTTAATGCGACCATACTGAATAAAAGTATTAATTTATTTCCCAACATTTTTTTAAAAATACATTCTTAATGACCGCAAGCTTTTCAAATTTATATTTCAGATCTAAAGGATCATGATGAAGACTGGAGAAACGATGGTTTTCAGCTTTGATCACAGAAATAAACAATATTTTATTATATTATTATTTTAAACTGTAATAATATTTCATAAAATTACTGTTTTTACTGTATTTTGCATCAAATCAATGCAGGCTTGGTGAGCAGAAGAGATTTGAACAGTTGAGTACATCCAACAGAATGATTTATTTACAAATGTTGTTTTTAACCTAAAAACAACTGGATGATTAATGTGGATTATGTGACACTGTGGTAATAATGTTTGTTCCAAAAGACTTGATTAAATAGATTAAACTTGTTTATTAGATATTATATGGTGGGGATTTTTCAACTATGTATGCGATTTTTACATTTACGTCCAGTAGGTGGTGGGAAAGCACTCAGTAGGTCAGCAACTATTCAACGACCATGATTTCAGTGAAAAAGGCCGCTTTATTCAGAAACAACAAACAATGCCATGTCAATCGATGTCAATTATTGCTATTTTAAGAGTGAATCCCGCATAACTGCGTATGTAATTCCCAAAACTTTGTGTTTACGTGGCCGATCCTGGCAGCATGAAAAACAAGTTTTATACAAATTCTGAATGGAAATTAGAAAGCACACAACGATCGCTTCTTTTGCTGTTATGCATCTCCGTCGAGATCTCTAGCACTCCCGTAGAAGCAGGACTATTAATAATGGGGAAAAAAGTAACTTAAGCCAAAATGATTCCAATTTACGCAAGGAATACAGAAGCCCCGATATGGTGTGGGTAGATATAAAGTAGAAATATATAAAGAGAGACAATTACCCCTCAAAAAAGTCGGTAAGAAGCTTTCTCTTTCCTACCTCGAGTGGAGGTTTATCTATCTCCATTTTTTAAAAGTTAAAATTAGCTTCAACGGAGCGGCGCCAATCAAACAGTCCTGTCAGTCAACGATGTCATGGGCGGGCGTTTTTTTAAAGCGACATGGCAACTAGCCAACTTAAAAAGAATATATTGTAAATAATCAATTCACGAAATTTACTGTATCCATTGCATACATTTAATCAGATTTGTCATTATTATTTTTCACTAAAATAAAAATATATGAGGGACCCCCCTAATTCTATTTTTCACTTCTTGTCTCGGATCCCCCCAAAATTAAGTTTGTCCAATCTTCTCAAAACTCTGGATTCTGATAGAGGGCCATGAGACTTAAACCTGAGTGCAAAAATGGAGGCTCTAGACCCTTCCAGAGCTGAGATATCGAAACTCAAAAATTCGACCCGAAAAAAAAAAACGACAGTGGTACCCCTTTTGTTTTTTTTGTTTTTTTGGGTGAAAAATTAAGTTTCTCCAATCTTCTCAAAACTCTGGATTCTGAAAGAGGGCCATGAGACTTAAACCTGAGTGCGAAAATGGAGGCTCTAGACCCTTCCAGAGCTGAGATATCGAAACTCAAATTTTCGACCCGAAAAAAAAAAACGACAGTGGTACCCCTTTCGTTTTTTTTTTTCGGGCGAAAAATTAAGTTTCTCCAATCTTCTCAAAACTCTGGATTCTGATAGAGGGCCATGAGACTTAAACCTGAGTGCAAAAATGGAGGCTCTAGACCCTTCCAGAGCTGAGATATCGAAACTCAAAATTTCGACCCGAAAAAAAAAACGACAGTGGTACGTACCCCTTTTGTTTTTTTTGTTTTTTGGGCGAAAAGTTAAGTTTCTCCAATCTTCTCAAAACTCTGGATTCTGATAGAGGGCCATGAGACTTAAACCTGAGTGCAAAAATGGAGGCTCTAGACCCTTCCAGAGCTGAGATATCGAAACTCAGAAATTCGACCCAAAAAAAAAAAACATGACAGTGGTACCCCTTTTGTTTTTTGTTTTTTTTTCGGGCGAAAAATTAAGTTTCTCCAATCTTCTCAAAACTCTGGATTCTGATCGAGGGCCATGAGACTTAAACCTGAGTGCAAAAATTGAGGCTCTAGACCCTTCCAGAGCTGAGATATCGAAACTCAAAAATTCGACCCGAAAAAAAAAACGACAGTGGTACGTACCCCTTTCGTTTTTTTTTCGGGCGAAAAATTAAGTTTCTCCAATCTTCTCAAAACTCTGGATTCTGATAGAGGGCCATGAGACTTAAACCTGAGTGCAAAAATGGAGGCTCTAGACCCTTCCAGAGCTGAGATATTGAAACTCAAAATTTCGACCCGAAAAAAAAACGACTGTGGTACCCCTTTTGTTTTTTTTTTGTTTTTTGGGCGAAAAATTAAGTTTCTCCAATCTTCTCAAAACTCTGGATTCTGATAGAGGGCCATGAGACTTAAACCTGAGTGCAAAAATGGAGGCTCTAGACCCTTCCAGAGCTGAGATATCGAAACTCAAATTTTCGACCCGAAAAAAAAACGACAGTGGTACCCCTTTTGTTTTTTTTTGTTTTTTGGGTGAAAAATTAAGTTTTTCACCCAAAAAATGTCAATTTTTTCGTTTTTTTTTTTTCGGACGAAAAAAAAAAAATGTCAATTTTTTCGTTTTTTTTTTT